>JAVIWC010001349.1:0-259161 GCA_031894815.1 Creontiades dilutus
ACAAAGCCTGTTAGGAGTTCACTCCGGTATCCACATTACTACATCACTAGGTTACTGCGATGAAAACATAAACAATAATAAACCAAAAAAACGCAAATGTTGGCACCATAAATCGGGAATGGTTTGAGCTACGGACCTTTGGAAGGGCTCATTCGATTCCTCACGGAAAGTTCCTTATAAAAAAGTCCAAATTTAGGCCGACTTGACTTTTTTTGAGGTTTTTAGGGATTTTACAAAACTTTGACAACCCTTAAAGGGCACTTTAAATTAAGTGAGAGTGCTGGCTATAGAATTGGGGCGTTGTCGGACCAACATGGATTTTTCCTGAAAATTTCAGATGTTTTAGCTCCAGCCGTTGGGGAGGAATCGTGCGTACGGCGGACGGACGGAAAATTTTTTATTGCAGATTCGGATTCTACACCCTTTGAAACGTAAAGGTTTACGTTTTTTCATGGTTCCATGAAATTTTCAGGGGGGTTAACATTTTTTTCCAGAGCGATAAATGTACTCAAACTAAATTGAAAATACAAAAATAAGAAAAATCCTGGAGTTTTTGCAATTTTCAAAAAAAGTGGTTGGATTTTGGTTTCTATTCTTATACATATTCACATCCATATTCGTTTTTTTATTCAAATTATCCGGTTCATGAATTTCTCTTGTATTATTTATGAATATGTAATTACCCATATCTGCTTCAAACTAATAACTAATCTAGGAAATTTTATAACTAATTCAGGAAAAATTAGTTATAACTGCAGCTAGTAGAGCAACGGTTACTTGCATTCGATTTTACGGACGAAATTACAAGGATAAAATTATGGGCACTACCATAAAGAAGCATACAGTTGGAATGCTCGAATCAGTTTTTTCGACCGAAAAAATGAGGTTACGTGGACAGACATTGTACATTTTCAATTTGGAACGTCTAATGGAAAATTTTGATGTAGGATAAGTGAGGCTTGTCCGTATTAAATCACAAATTATGAAAATATGTGATCATATCGAGCAAGGGGGGTTTCGATTGAACGAATCGATCACCTTTTTCGATCCGTCGGGCAATAAATAAGAACAACGCAGCTTTTTTTCTGTGTTTCAGGTAAATTGGCCGTCGTGGCATGACATATTGTCACGAGCATCTGCGTGTCAGTCGAACCGCCGGTCGTAAGCAAATAACCAACCCCGAATACTGAGGTTGGTTGTTTGCCATACGACCACATCTATCAAATTTGTAAATAGTGCCAGTCAAAAAGCGTGATTGTTTGAGCGAATTTTCCAAAATTATCGTATTGCATTTGTGTTGAATTGAGTTGGCATATACAGCTTTTGGTTTGTTATTCAATAATAAACCTTTGTAATCGCTCTTGAAAAAAAATGTCTTACCCCCCCCTGAAAATTTCATGGTTTACGTTTCAAAGGGTGGAGAATCCAAATCTGCAATAAACATTTTTCCGTCCGTACGCCGTACGCACGTTTTCTCCCAAAGGGCTGGAGCAAAAAATGTGACATTTTCAGGAAAAATCCATGTTGGTCCGACAACGCTCCAATTCTTTAGCCAGCTCTCTCACTTAATTTAAAGTGCCCTTCAAGGGTTGTCAAAGTTTTGTAAAATCCCTAAAACCTCAAAAAAGTCAAGGCGGCCTAAATTTGTACTCTTTTTGAAGAACATTCCATGAGGAATCAAATGAGCCCCTCCCCAGGTCCGTAGCTCAAACCATTCCCGATTATTATTTTTGGATTCATGGCAATTTTCCATCCTCCAACAAATTTCTCTTAATTTGACTGTTCAAGATTCGGAGCAAGAACGTATTTTCCGAACAATTAAACATCTTTCTGTCAACGTGTGAATAAACTGTATTGACAAAAAAATAACAACGGGATATTTTGGGGTGGATAGATATTAATTCGTATTTTCGCATTCCCTATACAGTTTTACACTTTGTATATCGGTAATAATTTTGGGTTTTCCATTCCAAAACGATTCAGGATGTGTTCTTCTGACAAATAAACACTTTCGCTTGTAATGGTCTTGAGTCGACTCAATTCCTAAGCGTTGTGATTGCTCCTAAATATTCCACCTTGAAAACTTCAGTCTTTTCGTTTTATTTTTTGATCGTTGTACACTGCTGAAAGTTTAATTTTCCGAAATTGACGTGCGTTCTAACCCCACGCTTCCGAACTTGACGATGCTTCACTGGTATACCAACCAAACCAGGTCCTTTCAGGTTCCTCTATTCCTTCCTGAAATATCTCATCTTCACCTCATTTTAGTGGGATTTCAATCGTTATAAATCTTCCTTGATCTGCCGGGATTTCCTGTTGCATATAAATAAACCTCATTGTCAACTATGATAACGGCACGGGATTGTTTCGGAGTTTGTAGGCATTTCCGCGCTACATTTCGTCTGAATCAACTCTCAAATATATTTCTCCAATTGGCGTGATTTTATCACGATGCCAGAGGCGTTCTTCCTGAACGAATCATTATGTTGCGCAATCAAATGATTGATTCCTCCACGAGTAACGATGTGCCATTTATAGCATTATCAAACTGAATTAAACCTTTTGCAAACTGAATTAAACTTTTCCCAATTAGAATTAAACCTTTCACAATTATTACTATTTGCGAAAAGTTTAATTCCAATTGCGAAAAGGTTAATTCGGTGTGCTAAAAGTTTAATTCAGTTTGCTAATGCTGTATCGTCATTTCAATCTTATAAGTCAGGGGTATCCAAACTACAGCCTGCGGGAGGATTTGGTCCGGTCAACATGGATGGATAGAAAAAATTAGGCTACCGCCAGAACGTGATGACTTCAAGGGAATCAAGAGTTTTGCCAGACAAATGATATCAATTTTTGGTTCAACGTTATTGCGAACAAAACTTTTAAAAAATGAAACACGTCTAATTCAAATATCGAGCTATGCTTTCAGAAGAACACTTGAAAAATTTGCTAACTATTGGAACAACAAACGTTCATCCTAAGTGGAAAGACATTGTAAGCTAAAAACAATTGCACGCATCACATTAGTTTGGTTTTCCAAAAATATTTTTTTGATTGTAAATAATTTTAAATAAATTAATACAAAATACATTTCTTATATACAAATAAGAATAAGAATACTATATTGGGCCTAATTTTTAATTTGTCAAATTCGTCTAGGAGTGCTTAAAACCCTAATTTCGACTGTCTGACTTGCAAAATTTTCTATTCCTGAAAATTCAATGGTTAAAATTTTTATTGAACGACGAAAGAGAAACCGTGGAATTAAAAAAATATATTTAATCACTAAAAAATAATTTTTTGTTCCTCTTTTAAGCCTAATTTTTAATTTGTCAAATTCGTCAAGGAATGCTTAAACACCCTAATTTCAAGTGTATAATTTTTAAAATTTTCCGGCGGAAGCCCCATCCCCCTTCAGCTGGGGGCCTAGCCCCCCAGACCCCCCTGTTGGCCCTCCCCACCACCTCCACATTATGATATGGCCCTTGGGGCAAATAGTTTGAAGACCCCTGTTATAACATTAGCAAACTGAATTAAACCTTTAGCAAACTAAATTAAACTTTTAGCAAACTGAATTAACCTTTTCGCAATTGAAATCAAACCTTTCGCAATTAGAATTAAACCTTTTACAAACACAGATATGGAGGTAAAGGTTTCCTAAAGGTTTAATTCAGTTTTCTAATGCTATATAAGTGAATTTATTCACCTCGTCGGTGGTTCTGATCACGATGTTGTCCTTGTTTCCAGGCATAGCACCACCTTATGACGTTTACTCTCTTCGTCCTCCCACGCTCGGCATCCGATAAAAGTAAGTAGTTATACGCATTACTTATCAATTCGCTGTTACGTTTGTTATGTTAATTTTAAATCACTGAAAAAATTATGTTCGCATCAACAAAGGCTCGTGTCGTTTATTAAACATTGTTTTTTTTTTCGTGGCCTATCTAATAACAGTCATTAGTACCGCCCGATAAGTACACAAACTGTTATTCCGTATATTTTGCATGTAATTGCTCCCGATCAGACCAAAGTAGCACGTTACGTAACGGAAAGTTGGTGTGTTGGCAAATGAGGCAACAATTCTCATTGTGTTCTTCCAGCAGGTCGAAGGTTCGATTCAAAGTTGTACAATCTATGGAAGAAAAAAAAAAAACAGAAAAAAAACATGTTAGTGTAATCTGTGTCTGTAATCTGACCTGGGAGGGTGTTTGTAATTTTCGGTAAATGTCAACCTTTGACAAATTAAGTAGGATGCCAAAATATGCAGAATGACAACTAGTTAGAACTAAAACTAAAAATTAGACTAATAATCTTGAAGGAATACCGCTAGGTAGCTAACTGTGTGGCTCATCAATGAAAATGGAAGGCAAATTTGCTGATTTTCATTTTGCAAATCAATCGAAAGGTGACTCTTTGGTCAACCATTGAGGGATTTTCAGGCCTTTTCTCAGGTCGGAAGGGCTGAATGAAAAGTATCTCACTAATTAAAAAATTTCATTTTAGATTCATCCCTGACTCAATCACTCATGTCAGGGAACAGGGTCAAAATGCGATTCAGCAGAAAAATATACATAAAATCCAAGAAACCTTTTTTGGTTTATTACTCAATAATAAACCATTGTAATCGCTCTTGAAAAAAAAGTCTAACCCCCCCCTGAAAATTTCATGGCTTACGTTTTAAAGGGTGTAGAATGCAAATCTGCAATGAAAAATTTTCCGTCCGTCCGCCGTACACCCGATTTATCCCGAACGGCTGGAGCGAAAAATCTGAAATTTTCAGGAAAAATCCATATTGGTCCGACAACGCCCCAATTCGTTACCCAGCTAAATTAATTTAAAGTGCCCTTTAAGGGTTGTCAAAGTTTTGTAAAATCCCTAAAAACCTCAAACAAAGTCAAGGCGGCCTAAATTTGGACCTTTTTTGAAGAACTTTCCATGAGGAATCGAATGAGCCCCTCCCCAGGTCCGTAGCTCAAACCATTCCCGATGTATGGCTCGATTTATGGTGCCAACATTTGCATCCACATTCACTACATCACTAGGTTACAACAGCGTTTTTTGTTTGTTTTGTTTTGATCGCAGTAACCTAGTGAATGTGGATACTGGAGTGAACTCCTAAAAGGGTTTATAGCCGATACACGGGTTGAAGCATTCTGATACGCATGCTCAGTCTTACGTTTCACAGGTGATGGAGCGATTATTTAATTTCAGGAGGCACAAAAATATGATCAACTGATCAATCCTAGTAGGTATTTTGGTTGAGAACCGATTTAAGTGCTCTATGCATATCTCCTGAAATTCAATAGTTGCTCTATCTACTGTGGAACACGCACACTCCAAAGCTTAGTAGAAATTCAAATCATGAATCATTGAATAATAAACCCCAGTGAAAGAATTCGCAGCGTTTTTTTGCAGGTTGTGTGAAAATTGTCGGTCTCACGGTATAAACCCACGTTATTCTGCATTCAAACGTAATTTTCTTTTAAAAGTTACATCTAGATTAATCCGTGATCCTCCTAAGGAGGTCCAAGTAAAGTTAGTACTGACGTCACACATGACTAATGAGTAACAAATACCTACGATATCACCGCATTTCTGCTGGTACCTACGGTTCCTGACGATTCTCACATGTTCCACAGTTTTATTGTGTGTTGTGTACAACACCACTCAGCTATATCGAATATATTTTTGGGAAATGAAGTAGCGTGACGCCTCTCGGCAAATATTTTTACGTCGCAATGAGTCCAAGTGTGTTCTCGATGTTTTCAGGATCAGCTTTCCAATCACTTAGCCCTAAAATATTGTCAATCCAAATAATCGCTCTTCCTCGCCTCTCCCAGTATCAATCTCTTAATCCTGAGCCGGGTGTTTTTCACTCTGGTCACCCACTGACTATCTCAACCTTAACGATAAACATTGAATACCTACTCTATACAAACCAACATACAGCTTATATTTTGGAATAAATTGAGAAAGTCGGTCAGTTTCATTTTAAAGTTCAACGGGAGGTCTAAGCTAGAGCGCGTGGCTGGTGACAACCCAAGCAGCACAGTTGATTCTGTACGATTATACCATCTGTAAAGCCATTTCTCAAGCTTCAATTCCGTTGAAGAGAACAAGGATTGAAATTCTTGTACGTATTTCCATTTTGTCTCGTCAAACTTCAGTTAAATTTCTCCGTGTGTTTTCGAGTGCACCTTGGCAGCGTTGTCTCTGGTTGTACAGTCCAGTTCTGATATTGACACAAAAATAATAAACCATTGTGTAATAATTTGCGGCGTTTTTGTGTGTACTAGCGTATAATCACAGAACCATTCCCACTTACCTATCGATAGCTCAATTTAGTTCCACCGAAAAAATACAATTTACAAAAACGTAGTCTGTTTCCACAAAAATTAATGGAGTCACAACGTTAAATTGATTTCGACGGTTAGGTCATCATCAGTAACAGAAGAATAACTGAATGTATATTTGATAAAACAGCAGTTATATAGTGACAGGTGAAAGGGGGATCCCATTGGTCAAGGTTTGGGGAACATCCAATCATGTGGTTCCTGTGAAAGTGAAAGGAGGTACAATTCTATTGGTCGGAGAAGTGAGGAGGAGTGGGGGGGGGGGTATCGTTCAATATTGAGGAAAACCAGATATAGTTAATACAACAAACCTAAGTAAAAGAAAGAAATGAAAAGAGAAAGCTATTTTTTATTTTATTAGAAATTAATCCATGAATGGGGTAATGTATCTGGGACTGTATAATTTCAAAAATAGATTTGCCTTTTCATTTTTCCTATTCTTTCATTTTTCTTAGGTATGTTGTACTACTTTATCTGCCCCCCTCCCACAATTTGTTCGTGCCCCCTTTCACCTCTTCAACCAATAGATTGGATGCTCCACACACTAGGGATGTCGATATCGGCAAATAATATCGATATATCGAATATCGACATTTTTAAAGTATCGTTTTTGTCATTCGATATATCCAAGGAAAATATCAATATTTCGATATATCGGTCATCGATATTTCCTTCAAACTAATCCGAATTACGTATGAGCCCGGTGAATAATAATGCATTATTTAATTTCATTCTACAACAGGTAAAGAATTCAACCACTCAAAAATTCAATAAAATTTTATTCATGATAATAATTATGTACAGGACCCAGGGAAGTAAACTACAAAATTAGTTTTGAGCAATTAGATGAAGCATCAAATGGTTCATCTACGATTTGATTTAAAGGCACTCCAAGAGGGTAAAATAGCAAAATCTAGCCCTTTATTAATATCGATTAATTACGGAAGAGTTCGATTGACTTATCGATATTCATGCAGACAACTAAATCCGAGTGCAATTATTCGGGATTAGTGAAAAAATAAGTTTTTTCGCTTGAGACGTCGGATTTCACCTTGTTGTCCAAAACGTAGAGCATCTGGGTTCACGTGTTTGTGGGGCATGTTCATGCTTCCTTGCGTATTTTGCAATAATTTCATAGACTGTTCCTTCCTCAAATCTCGATGCAAATCATCGTTTGCAGCCACCAAGGGGCTCCAACTATATTCTCAGTATTTTATTCTGAAAGGTTTGGATTTTCTTAAT
Source organism: Creontiades dilutus (assembly GCA_031894815.1). NCBI lineage: Eukaryota > Metazoa > Arthropoda > Insecta > Hemiptera > Miridae > Creontiades > Creontiades dilutus. The sequence goes on from JAVIWC010001349.1 coordinate 7,596, forward strand.
ATTTGATTTCTTGGCACAGCCCCAGATCTGTATCCCATAGGTTTAAGGCGAAGGATTTTATATATAAGCAGTTTGTTGTGAAGAGAGAGATTATTCCTTCCCATTAGCAATACATCCTTCTGTACTTGATTTTAAGTTTTCTTTCAATTTTTTGTGTTTATTAAGTTTAATTTTCAAGTGTCAAACCAAGTATTTTCTGCTTTTTATGCAATTTTATTCGAATTCTCAACACAAGATTGGGACTTGTTGTGCTATTCGGTTAGTGAAGTTGATGTGTGCTGATTTGATTTTCAGCTTCATTCTCCACATCTTGGTCCATTTACAAACCTCGGTGGTTGACGTGATGATTTACGGCTGAAAAATATCGGATCCGATAGTGTATGTTCAGATGTATCTGAAATGGTTTTGGATCATGAAGAGTTTTTCGGTGTTTGGGTCGTTACCTCTTGAAAACCACATTTGACTCGTATTCAACGCCCCATTGTTGATACCTCTTTGTCGGTGAAACCCGTTCCTATATTAAACTATTTAAAGCCGTTAATGGACTCCAAATTCCCCAAGCTGCTTTGTGCCGTTGCTTTTTCCCAAGTCACCCTTTTTTCTGGCAAATGGTCAGTTACCCGTAGTCTCCTCCCTAGCACCCTGGGGTTTCCCGGTGTAGTTGTAACCCAGTCCCTGGTTGGTTTCTACTATCCCCCTCTTTGCTCCCCGCGATTCCCCACTCTAAATTTTCTTCACTTCCCCTCCAAACAAAAGTTTCCCGTTTTTGGTTAACAGAGTCAGGAGTCAGTTATCTCCTTCGTTCAAGCCGGCTCTTACACCCTTGTTAACTCGACTGACTTCATATCATAGTTATCAAAGTGACTTCATTTTCCTCAACTTAACATGACTTAACTTATTCATTTGATTGATTCACTATATCGACGAATACGAATTGAATTATAACTGTACAACTGTTTATACATTCCTTGGGTTCACCTTAACAGTGTACATTTAATGTCGATAAATCGATAGATCGGAATAGAATATCGATAGATCGACGGAAGAATATCGATATATCGATATTTTCTTGGCATCCCTACCCGCACACCTCTTTACCAATGGGATTGGAGCTCCCCATCCGGTATGAGATTGTACTTGTTTAGAATTATTGTTAGTCGAAGTTTCACCCGATCCAACATCTGAGACACCCAATTCTGTCCGTTGTATTGTTCATCCAAGAGGCAGCTTAGGCGACGGAGGCCTCGCAGTGAAATGTTCGCCATCCTCAGGCCGCGGTCCGCCAGCCTTCCACGTGTACTGACAATGGCTCTCTCCGGTTCCGGAGGCCACGCAACGCCTTCTTCAGTCTTGCCTTTGTTTATAGCTCGACGTACACGTATACATTTTGCTTCCGAGTCTACTAAAGCACTTTCGGAATGTGATTTTTTTGTCTCCAAAATCAAAAATTCACTCGGGGTAGACCTTTCTGAACAATTTTGGAAGCGTGTCTGTCTGTGTGTCTGTCGGGGGCGAGAATCCACCCGCCCAGCGTTACCACCCCCTGAAACGTCGATATACTCAGATAAGCTGGTTTTTATATAGTGTGATAATAATTATGTACAGGACCTAGGGAAGTAGTTTTGGGCAATAAGATGTAGGATATGGTTGATACGATGATTTACGGCTGAAAAATAGGAAATATCTCCCAAAAATATCGATATTTTCTTGACATCCCTAATGGATAGGGTGGAGATTGGGAGACTTCTCATCCCTCGAGATAGCAAACTGTTTGAGAACATTCTTCCCATGCTTGGGCAGAAACATCACTGACAGCAATAATTGATTATATGCCATTATTCAGGATTAGTGAAAAAATAAGTTTTTTAGCGTAGAATACGCTTTAGCCATGGACTAACTATAACTAGCCAAAAAAGGAACGCTTGAGCGTAACGAAATGTGACACGGAAAAGTCTAGAACGTTCTGGGCTGCTTTAGAAACAGATCATATGATCATAAAACACCGATAATTGATGTTTATAAGCACATTGGGTAACTAAAGGCGATCACCAAGCAACAACTTGCATATTTACATCCGTAAATTTACCTTAATAATTATTAATTAAACAACTTGCATTTACCTTAATAATTTTATGTTTCATTTTTCAATAAAATAAACCGTCGTTTTTCTATTGATTTGCGCACGTTTGTATTGATTGTCACATACAAGAATGCGGATTATCGTGGTGGATCGTGCATTGATTCCAAATTCGCCCGGCATATCAATAACATCGAGGCTAAAGCCTTTTCTACGTTTCTATACTTGTAGCAGCAGGCTATAAATAAAAGCAAAAGGGGGGTCCAGGGGGCGCAGCCCCCGGTGAGGCGCGTAGCTCCGAGTTTTTAAACTGCTCCCTGTTTTAATGAAAGTTTTAATAAAACCTAGTATTGTCATTATTCATTTTGCAACCCTGTACTATGCCAATAATTCTTTCTGATTAGTAGGATTTCTCAATAATTTGTTCTTTAAAATTCACAATGGCAACCTGTAGTTTCTTCTTTTTTTGCAATCTTCAGCCATTTCAAACGACGGTTTGTTTTACACTTTCAAAAATTCAAAATTGTTGTGCTATTAGAGTTTTTTTTTTTTTTTTTTTTGCAGCCTAAGATGTAGGAACGAAGTTCTTTAGTCAATAAAAATTTTCAATGATCTATACAGTCATGTTATGGATACGAGGATGTATATGTAGCCACACCCACTTGGCAGACGTTTTTTTATTTTGAGAGATAATACCCCAGTAATAAACATTTCATTAAAAAATAAAATAAAATAAAATAAATACACTGCTCAGGAGATGGCACAGCAGCTTCCTCGATACATCCTTTATCTCATGAGCTAAATTGAAACAAAATTGTGAAAGTTATACCTGTTTCAAGTATTTCACGTTAGCGCATGCGCAGAGCGTACCGCTGATTATATTAAGATGAAATTCCTATGGGACCTCAAGAGACCTTATCCGCTGTGACGTAAAGAGACCAAAAATGTATTAAAAGTGGGGATGAACCCAGCAAAAAAAGAAAGGTATTTACCCAGGCTATGTAGGTAGAGTGCAAGGAAACAAATGATTAAAAATTATGGTTTATTGAGCAAAAACGGAAAATGAATTTCTTTGGGTCGGTACCAAAATTCAGGGCGAACTGTCACAGGTGTAAACGTAGGTACGAGACGATATAGGAAAGAATGGAGGTAGTAGGTCTAGGTACCTTGTTCTAGGTACTCACAAATTTTTATCGATCGACCGTCGAATTATTCCAAGTTGGTACGAGAGTAAGTAACTAATAAAGCCTGGTTTTGGGTACTTTAGAGCGGTACTTGTATGAATGAGGACGGATGGCTCTGATGTGGTAGCGCTTGTCAGCACAGCAGGGCTTGGCGGTAGGTACTTGATGGCGATCTTGTACCTACCGCACATGAAGGGAAGCTTTCTTGATTATCCTGCCGGATTTAGGGTTGTGAAGAGGTTGAATACCCGAAATTAGTAGTAACATACCGGTACGATATGAAGAGGTCGTTCGACGCTGAATTTCACGAAGTCATCTAGATTCACGGACGATAATTCGATTCGACGAGGGTGATTTGTTTCGATAACTAATTAACAGAAAGTACAAAAAAATGTGATGAGTGTACGTCTCATTTTCAAAAAGGAAAGTGTGCTGACTGGCTCCTCTGGTGAATTTTTTTTTTTTTTTTTTTTTTTTTTAAATTTATTTATTTCCAAATTATTTAAAGTAAACATGGAGTACAACAAATACAAAAACTGGAAATATAATCCCCAATATGGGCTACAAGCCCGCGGTAGGGGATGAGAAGCTGTGCTGGCTGCTGTACCCATCTCGCCAGTCCAACTATGATTATCTACTTAACTAATGTAAGTGAAAAAAAAGAGAAAAAGGACACAGTTCAACTATTGCTAAATAAAACAATTACTTCTGGTAAAAAGAACTGAAAAAAAAACAACGTTCAGACCAAAAAGACAAACAAAAAAAGAAAAAGAAAAAAATTGTTAAATAAACACAACCACCTCCAACAAAAGGACTCGATTCAACCGTTGGGATCACCAAAAGAAATAACAACTCTGATGACAAAAATTACCGTTGTTGCTGCTGCAGTACTTGCAGAAAGTATTTTTTTAGGACGAGCATGGTGTTTTTACTGTTTCTATTATCTTTGAAAATTCTATTTTTCAATTCAGTAGGAAAACTGTTGAAGACAGTTTCAGCTGCATAATTATAAAAATTTTGAGCTGATGTACTTGAAACGTGAGGGTGCCGTAAATTATTACTATCTCGAAATCTTGTCGGAATGAGATGGGATGGAGTTGGCAACTTTCCTTGCTTCAGTAAGCATTTTATGAATGCGAGGTCTTGCATTAACGAGAACGGTAAAATCTGCAGTTTTTTAAAAAGTGGTAGCGAATGATCAATGATCCGTTTTTTCATAATTATTTTAACTATTGTTTTTTGTGCAGAGATGACTGGGTATAAAGCTGTGTGGTAGGCACTTCCCCAAATCGGTAGGCAATCCACTAGGACAGAATGGACTAGGGCAAAGTAAACAATTTTTAGTGATTTTAAATTCAATAATGACCTTAGCCGAGAGAATAGATACATATTTTTGCGTAAAATTGTCGCAACCCTAACTGCCTGTTCGCGCCACTTCAAGTGCTGATCAAAAATTACACCTAAATACTTGAAAAGTCTCCGTTTTTTCAATCGTCATAGTGTTGTTGCATTCTGCTCGCTGATAGATTTTGGATAAATGCTTAACCGAAATGGCGAAATACTGCTGCAGACGAGAAATTTGTCCACAACAATCTTCGAGGTGATGTGAGGACGTCGGAACGGTAAAGTTGTATCAAAATATTGACCGAAATTTCAGTTGAAATTAGGAAAACTTGAAAACGGGAGCGGCGTGAGTGCGGTATCAGGGACAAGGAAGACAAAGGTTCCGGTCGCACGTGTTTCCTGGTTGCTGACGAGGCCTGCAAGCGGCAGCGCCTGACGACAGGGCAGGAGGCGGGACCGAAAACCCCGAAATCGGAAATTTAAATTTCACGTTACACCGCGTAGTCCCTCCAAATATGAGCTAAATTCATTCAAAATTGTGAAAGTTATGGCTGTTACAAGGAAATGCGGACAGACAGACCGACAGACACGGAACCAAATTTGTTCAGTAGGCCATGAAACGCAAAATGCGAGTGCAAATTTTGAATTCGGACAACAACAATTCTGAATCTTCATATTTTTTTGCAAGGATTTTAAATATCATATTTGCGCAGCCCGCGCATCCATGCGCAATTGACACTAACTTTCATATTTTAAATGAGAACCCCTAACATTTCCTGGCTTGTGAAGCTTGTGAGAGGGCTTTCAACAAATTTATTTAACCGCCGTTGTTGACATTTACTCGACAGGTTTATAAAAACGGTTCTTGCTTTCGTTTGATGTCTCTGGCATCCAAATGGAGCGACCGGTCAATTCCACGTATTTCCTCTTTTCAAAGTGTCCGTTTCATTATATTACATTTAAGGTTTTTTTGTTAGGTTCCCCAACATACAAAGGGTTTTCAAGCATTCAGCGCTCACGATTAACAGTACAATCGTTATTTTTTCAACTGGCTTCCGAACTGTTGTATTGTATATACCTAAATGAGAACTTTATAATGGAATTGTTGTTATAATCGGTTTGGAAGATCGGACTTTTTGCTGCCATTGCCCCACTGCTTCCTTGACGATACACGGGTTGAAGCATTCTGATACGCATGAAACGCTGCAAATTCTTTTACTCGGGTTTATTATTCTATTTCATTCATTTGGCTTGCATTCATGATTTGAATTTCTACTAAGCTTTGGAGTGATGCGTGTTTCACAGGTGATAGAGCGATTATCGAATTTCAGGAGGCACACAAATATGATCAACTGATCAATCCAAATAGGTATTTTGGTTGAGAACCGATTTACGTGGTCTGTGCATATCTCCTGAAATTCAATAATCGCTCTATCACCTGTGAAACACGCACACCCCAAAGCTTAGTAGAAATTCAAATTATGAATGCAAGCCAAATGAATGGCAATTTAATAATTAGCCCCAGTGAAAGAATTTGCAGCGTTTCTATAGTCTTATGATTTTATGGCACTTGTAATACGTACATACAGAGTTTTGGTTTGTCTCGGGCTTAAGTGTGTCTACGGGGCAAAACGTTTCTCTTGTGTCCAAGTGTGTGTACCATATTCACATGGGGCAAAAATTTTCCCGCTGAACGCGGGAATTGAACCCCAGAACCTGAAATTTATTTATAGAATTGAATAATAAACGCCAGTGAAAGAATTTGCAGCATAAGATCATGGCATACATCGGGAATGGTTTGAGCTATGGACCTGGGGAAGGGCTCATTCGATTCCTCATGGAAAGTTCTTCAAAAAAAGTCCATATTTTTTGTTGAGGTTTTTTAGGTATTTTACAAAACTTTGACAACCCTAATGATTCTCAAACAACTAATGATTCTCTCTCAGTAGCTCTGTGCCACAGAATAACCCATAATTTTGAAATGACTCACATATTGTAACGGAGACTTCTTAACGTAACTAAATAATCTTCAGGCCTGCGAAGCTCCGGTGGCGCTGCCCCTCCCGTGCAGTGCGGGCGTCCTTGGTCCTTCCGCTCACTGAGTCAGCTGGAAAGATTCCCCCCTCCCCCCCCGCCGCTGCCAATCACTCCGCGCCCCCTGCCAATCACCCCGCGGCCCCCCTGCCAATCATCCCGCGCCTCCCTGCCGTTCGCCGCGCACCCTCGGTTCGTCGACCTCTTGGATTCGGAGGTTTTTATTGTGACTTCGTTTCGCCTGCTTCTGTTTTTAGGACGTCCCTCTGAAGGTTCGTCAATATAGGGAAGCCTGCCTTTTGGAATTATCAAGGGGGGGGGGGGGGGTTGTGACAGCCCAAACATGAGATAACAACCCGAAACAGATCCCTTTCAAAACAAATAGTGTAATTTATTATAGAAAATGGTACAAATTATTTCAGAAGTTCATTATTTTTGAAACCTCCTCCTCCACACACACACCACAACTTTTATTGCCTGCCAAGTTGTCAAAACGAGAAAGTTGAAAAAAATGGGATTTGAAAAACTGAAAATTTCACGAGTTTTCAACATTTTCGACCTTAAAAATGAGAATTTCTAATGGTTCGTTTTGACAAGAGGTTCCGAACCAGTTCGGGATAGAACCAGAACCTACAGGGGGAGGGATAGAACCACCGAGCACTTTCGGTATTCGTTCTACTTGCCCGAACGCTTTCCGAACTAGTTCGGGACCAAAAACCTGAACGTTCCCTTCCCGCATGGTTCCGTCAAACATCGAGACCAAAAAAAAAGAGGCAACAGCAACAATAACACATAATAATATTCCTACAAAAATCAAAACAACATGACTACCTAATTTTGTTTAATTTTCTGACTGTATTTTTGAATCTGCCGACGGATTCTCTATCTGTACTTCTGCTCATCAATGGAATGTAAGTTGGGAAGAATTAATCGCTTATCTATTACTGAGTACATACCTGTACCTACTTATGCACAAACTGTTTGTCTTTAGTTTCCTCCGTTTCAATGAAAGCTTTTTATTCATTTCTGCCCTACACTTTCAGCATGAACATGTTTTAGCCATGACCAAAAAACGCAATGGACTCACTCGTTTTTGTAAGAAGTGTGCAATTTTTTCGATTGTGTCGACCAACGAAACAATTGTCGGAATTTATTCCCCGAAACTCAGTTGGTTCTTATGCAAGTGCACATTCGACGCAAAAATATATTTCCTTCACAGCATAACGGTGTAGGTAGGCCGTATTTGGGCGGGAATAGATGATAAACCGTTGATAACGCGATAAATCTACTCCGCATGTCTCGGACTAAAAGTTCTGGCAAAAATCTTCGAACCACTTGAACTAGTTCTAAGTGGTTCTGGACTCCTTGTCCGAACAGCGAACCAAGAGGTTTGAGATTTTTCAGAACCAGTTCTGGTGTGTCAAAACAGCCAAAAAGGGGCGTGTTCGGTTCTGAACTGGTTCTGAACCACTTGTTAAAACAAACCTTAAGTCAATCGATTCGGCGTCCGGGAGAACTTTTAAATGACACCCCTCTTGCCAGTATTGGTGAAAACACGTTTTTTACTGGTTTTATGCGTGTAAAGCGATCGAGTTGGCTGGAAGTTAGGACCAACTAGACCCCAAATGGAGTCCATGAGGGGAAAGAATGGATTTTTGACACCAATTCCAAGGCCTGTTATGTGTGCAAGTCTGGACATTGCAGATTTGGAATCTACGTGAAACGTAAAGTGACTAAGTTTGAGAGGGCGTTCAAAAAAATGTGGTTGTAGTTCCGCATGAGCCCCCACTTTTGAATTGGTATGAATCTATTATTCTTACACCAAGTCGGGAAATGAAATAGTGATTCAGAAACCTCTGAACTAACCCTACTGAAGTAATATCCTACGAGAATACTGAAAAACTGTAGTTGAGTGTTCTGAATCACTATTTTATTTCCTTACTTGGTGGAAGAATAACAGATTTATACCTATTCATGTAATTGCATAAGTTGTCTATGGATTTGGTAAAAATTCGAGCTGATTTTGAAAGCGAATATTTTGCCTGAACGTGGAAACGGCAGTTCGTGAGTGTGGCGCGGTGCGTGTTGTAGCAGGTGCCCGGATAGCTCAGTCGGTAGAGCATCAGACTTTTAATCTGAGGGTCTAGGGTTCGAGTCCCTGTTCGGGCGCAATTTTTTTTCTTCGCCTTCAAGAACGCAGCCCAGGAGGCCCGAATCCCCTGCATTGCTAACATAATCTCAGCCATTTTCCTGGATTTATAGCATTTCTTAGTCAAATGAAACCTTTCCCGTATCAAATGACCCTTACGGAGAGGGGTTCTTTTTGTCTGGAAAAGGTTTCGTTTGGCTTGGAAATGCTGTTTAGCAATTGCTACTATTATTGCCGTTTAGAACCATTCCCGATCTATGGCCCGATTTATGGTGTCTACTATTATTGCTGTATACACTCAGGAAAAATCAGAAAATCTGAAATTTTCAGAAAAACGCTGCAAATTCTTTCACTGTGGTTTATTATTCATTTTTTTTTCATTTGGCTTGCATTCATGATTTGAATTTCTACTAAGCTTTGGAGTGTGCTTGTTTCACAGGTGATAGAGCGATTATTGAATTTCAGGAGGCACACAAATATGATCAAATGATCAATCCAATAGGTATTTTGGCTGAGAACCAATTTACGTGGTCTACGCATATCTCCTGAAATTCAATAATCGCTCTATCACCTGTGAAACACGCACACTACAAATCTTAGTAGAACTTCAAATCATGAATGCAAGCCAAATGAATAAAATTGAATAATAACCTCCAGTGAAAATTATCAGCGTTTCATGCATGTCAGAATGCTTCAACCCGTGTATCGGCTATAAACCCTTTTAGGAGTTCACTCCAGTATCCATATTCTGACTGCAATAAAAATATAAAATAATAATAATAAAATAAAAAACACGCTGTTGTTTTTGTTTTGATCGCAGTAACCTAGCGACGTAGTGAATGTGGATGCAAATGTTGGCAGCATAAGATCATGGCCATACATCGGGAATGGTTTGACCAACCTACCTGAGGAAGGGCTCATTCGATGTTGGAATTCTCATTCGAACCTCATGGAATGTTCTTCAAAAAAAGTCCATATTTAGGCCGCCTTGAAATTTTTTTGAGGTTTTTCGGGATTTTACAAAACTTTGACAACCCTTAAAGGGCACTTTAAATTGAGTGAGAGAGCTGGCTCAAGAATTGGGGCGTTGTCGGACCAACATGGATTTTTCCTGAAAATTTCAGATTTTTTGCTCCAGCCGTTTGGGAGAAAACGTGCGTACGGCATTTTGCGTTTCATAGTCTACCGAACAAATTTGGTTCCGTGTCTGTCGGTCTGTCTGTCCGCATTTCCTTGTTACAGCCATAACTTCCAAAATTTTGAATGATTCAAGCCGCATAATGAAGATGAGGCCTCTTGAGGAACATTCTCAAAGGTAAAATATGGAGCCGAATTCTTGTTTAGGTACCTGTTTGAAATCTTGTATCCGTATCTTACGAGTATCATATTCTTTTTATTTGGAATGCTTTTATTTCATCTTTCACTTTGTTTTTTGTTCAGTTAATTCTCACTTCTAGAGTACGTACGTTTGTGATAATGTTGTTACTAAGGTCCTGATGTGCCTACCAATATAGGTATTTAATATCAGCTTTTGTTAGGAACGTAGATTGAAGATTCAAGTTCTGTTGTTTACTTTATTTTAGTAATAATATTTATTAGTATTATTTACAATGACTGGAACGCCAAGGGGTTCGCGAGTGACGAAAGGTTGAGAATCGCTGCTCTAGCGGGTCGGCCAGATTCTTTCAATCGCATTATCAACCTCGGAGGGTCCCCAGATGAGCGTTTACCCAATACAGGCGGGAGATGCCGACGACATCATCACCACTAACTATCACAACTGAGCCACCGCCACCACCACTGAATACCGGACCCGACTCCGGTTGAATCCGACGTCTATCAAACGGACCCATCTCGGCTCATCAACTGAAATTCACATTTCCTCTTGTTATCGTTTCAGTCTCTTTAATTCGACCACCCTCGTCGATAGGGACATCGAGCGGTTCGTCTGCCGTGATTAGAGGGAAATGAGCGAGCTCTGCGACTTGATTTTCAGTGGCACACTATCTTGAGTAAACCGTACAGTAGATTCCTTGCTCATCTACCGACCACGCCACCGTCCCCTCAACCTTGAAACAATATACAAAAACACAGAGTTTGTAGAAGAATCTCTGTCTATTTCCACAAAATTTAAGAGTTTCACGTTGAATCGTATTCGGCGGTTGTGTCATCATCAGTTACAGAACAATAACTTAGTGAGTATTACTATAACAACTCAGTGATAACTTACTTCAACTCCTTAATTTTGTGGAAATAGACTACCTACGTTTCAATTTTTTGTCGATCTACCGCCCAGAAAGATTAATAGTTCACTTTTCATGCCATCTGCAATACAATTACAAAATTGTAACATTAACAACACAGCCACATGATCTAGTCAGCTGATCGATTACAGTCAACAAATCTGTTGCTAGCGAGTTATACTGTTTAGTTCCAAGAATTGCTAGTAGAGTGCATTGGCTCTTGGTAATTTACGAAAGTTTTATTCCCCAGGACAGTAGTACCTTTGAACAGTTTATTACGATTCATTACTACACTAAAAACTAGTAAACGATGGTAAAATTCAACAAATTAAAATGAATTATTCATGGCATCGCCGAGTTTGGATATAGTTAAGGCTACGTCCAATAAAATTAGATCAGCTGTTTACATAGAAAGGTTAACTAATACTGAAATATTTTATCATCTAAATGATTAACAGGAGTACAATCCAGTTCTTAGCTACCGACCCGACAGTTCCACCCCCCGATCAACACTCCTTCAACTAACCTTCAGGTGGGCTCCTTCCGCCCTTTGTTATCACGGCATCACCACTTTTCCGCCTGCCCGAGGGAGTCATTGGCAGTACAATCCAGTTCTTAGCTCCCGACCCGACAGTTCCACCCCCCCGATCAACACTCCTGTAACCTTCAGTGGGCTCCTTCCAGCCCTTTGATTATCACGGCATCACCACTTTTCCGAGAGATAGCGGGTTGATCATCTTGTTTACCTGCCACATTGGTAAGCTTGAAGCCATCTGGTGCTCTTGTTGAATCTACAGATTTTTATATTCGGAGTTGATTGTGGCTTAGTAATTAATCATTTAAATGATTCATGAACCATACAGATCTATGCGCTCAATAAACCCTTGATAGCCCCTTTCAGCGGTAGTTTTTATCTCTGTTTACTAATCAAAAATTCCTCTGATTTAGAATCCCAGGTTTGTGAACAATTTTGGTTTGTCTGTGTGCGTGCAAATCCTTGTTTTCACGCAAGACGATTTTTGAAATTTTCGGGACTGATAGGTTTCATGAAATATTAATCGCAAACGTGTTGTTAGTCATCCAAAGCCCATGACATTTGGAAATTTTCAGGGATTGTTCGGACTGATGTTTTAGAAATATCATAATAATCATTTATCACTTCAGTCATCTATCCATTCAGCGTCAATGTCAATTTTTATTATTAGGTATATTTTATAGTTTGTTCAATTTTCTCATGCCTACTTTATTTTGGATCAAGGCTCCTGCATTAGGCAATTTTTCATCTTCGCCTAATTGAACGAACTTGATGGTGTAAAATTAATCATTGAAATGGTCTGGCTGTAGAACCATAAACGTCTACTGTCCCGCTTTATTTTAATTTTATCTAGGCAAATTTCGGTTGGATTTCTACGAGTGTTTCCGAGTGTATCTAGGAAGCGTAGCCTTTGGTTGTTTGTAGGAAGGTCATCTACCACAGAAATAGTATTAGATAGTAATGTGCCGCGTTATCACTCGGTGAGCGGTTGGATGATCTGACAGCAACCCGAGTGGTCTCATTTGATTCTTGGAACTAATGTCTGTCTTAATCAAACAAAAAAACTATCCTCTTACACCGAAAGTTTCTGAGATTTTGGTTGTTTGATGGTTTAATCCTTAAATATAATCCCTTAGGTTTGATTGATCAAAGTGCCAAGATCACTGGCATCCAGGGTCGATATAGGATTTTTGAGATACAATTTCGTAAACTTCGGTCCGGTAATTTAAGGGAGAAAAGCTTGGAGAGGGGAATTTTTTTTAAATCCAATTTTGGGAAAATTAAACGAAATGACAGATATGTTAATAACTGAGGAATTAAAAATCAAAACCGGACGTATCCACTTCCTACCAATTATTCGGGTTGTTGCATTTTATACTTCCAAGGCGGCATCGAAGGCCACAAAATAGTTTTCCAAAACATATCCCTCTAAAAAAAACAGAAAAAAAACCAGTCCAAGTTAGAACATGGCATATCCTTCTCCTTATTAATTGTCTTTTTTTTTTAATTTTTCGTTGTGACAACTGTAAAGAATATGGGTCATTTCAAAATGTCGGTCACATTTATGTCACTGATCAGTATTGCCGTCAAATCTCAACTAAATACAGTTTTGTAAGTGTTTAAAATTTTCTCCTATGTGGATGTACATGTTCCATGGAAAAGAATGTAAAAGTTGTGAGCCTAGAAGACCCAGGAGAAAATAACAAAGTCCGTATTTCTCACTCCCTACAGCTGTCACTAACCAGAGGTATACAACTTCCACCGTCACTACTCAGCGAAATATTTATTGGGGCTGTTATATCCACTTACACTATGAAAGAACATACTTTCTAAAATGGATATCCGCCTCAGAAAAAAAATTGGATCAAATCAACTTGTCGCGACGTTTGCGTAAGTAGGTACTAGATAGGTATCTGTACGTATTTACCTAATAAAACTGAAATAAAAAAATAGAAAAACTCATCGGAATAAGTTGGTCAATGAAATAGGTAGGTACCTAGGAACTAGTTAATTTGCACAAGCCTAAATCTCGCGACAAGCTTTTATGATTTATGAATGATGTATACAGGCTATAAGTAGACAGTTAAACTTTGTGAGTCAAAATTTATTTCCTTCTTTTTAGGGCATTTAAATAAAAGCTTTCTTAAAAAGGTTTTTTTTTTTAATTTATTTTTCAAAATGAGACTCATAAATTTTCTACCAACTAGGCAAAAATCCAGTGTTGGGTCAGTCGAATGACAGATTTTTTCTCTAATTTTTGCTCAAATTAACCCCCCCTCTGAAAAAATGTTCATATTGGATATGTTCGGTTTTCATTCTGAACTCCTCCATACAACACGATTCAAAATACGATCACACTTATAAACAAGGTTACTATGTTTATAAGTGTGGTCATATTCTGATCCCATATGATCGTATGATAATTATTATGTTTGTAGGTGTGATCATATAAAAACCGGACGTAGGAACGTCCCTGTGATATTTCGTGTGCATCAATCTTCCTAAAGCATTGTATTGTCAGCATTACGTAGATTTTAAGATTATTTCTACGATAAAATTTCCACGATCAAATAAATACAACAAACAACAAATCAACCGTCTTTAGTTTTGATAATTTTCGACCTACATTTCGCTCTCTACAAACAAAACAAGAGGATTGTTACAATGAGCATCGTAATACGCGTGTAGTTTCCTTAATCAACATGTCAAGAACCGCCATTGCGCAATAACAACTCTTGAAGGTGAATCGAGAGTCGTCCCTAACAAACAACGTACAGTCGCAACCTTCCTAATGCACATGAGCTCAATTTAGTTTGCACAAGGTATTAGTATTGTTCGCGTTATGTAACCGAGGGATCAAAGAGGTTAAAAATGAAAAGAAAAAAGTAGATAACAGTGACATAAGTTGAGAGCTATCGCGAGCTGCGCAATTGCAAGAGGGAAAAACATTCAACACGAGTATTTGTAAACGTCCCTTGGGCTGAGAGATGACTCTTCGTTTGTCTGTTCGTTAGACGTTTTGCTAATTTAAACATTTAAACTTCTCACTTAGGGTTCTTACTTTCCCAACAACCTTGAGAATAAAGAATGTTCGGCAACCGCCCGGAAACAAATATTCGAATGTCCCTGGGCTTGTATTATCCTTCCCTCGACTCGCATTATTTTAAGTAATGAACCTTCATGGTGTGATGTGATCCAAAATACGCCCATACGTTGTAAGTTTTATGAGTATTTCAACGTATCCTAATCCGTGCTATTTCTGCTTTTGTTTTGAGCTTTCAAGATTATCTAAGAGACATTTCAATGATCCTTACATTCATGTAACCGGTACGAGGAAGCCATGTGCACTACATTGGCTGACGTTACTTTGCTAATCCTAATTGGATTTCACTAAAATGTCAATAAAAATGCTAATAATCGACAAATTTAGAGTTTTCAGCAAAATATTGATTAATTGAGACAATTAAGGAGGTTGCATTGAAAAAAGTACTAAACGCCATTTTTATTCGTCGGCTTCCATTTCTCTCAGGAACATTGACCAATAGCCTATTGTTTTTGCAAGAGAATGAAGAAGGTTCAGCTATGCGGGCTTGCGAAACATATTGTACGGGAATAACCCAATCTCCCCCAAGTAAAACATTTCATTTTAGCATTCAAAGATAGTATATACATTTTAGCATGAAAAATGCTTTAGCCTTGGACTAACTAGCCGAAAAGTATCACTGTGGAGGGCAGTTTCACACGTACCAGGGCGCCAAGAGCGACCAGGAGCTAAGGTTGTTCTGTTTTTGCGGTCTTAGCTTCTGGTCGCTCCTGGTATTGGAACCCATACTAGCTAAGTCTGGAGCCTTGAAAACTCTCCTTCCCCACTCCCCAGACGCACTGGTATATAAAGAGGGAAGGTAATTGATGATGGGCGACAGTACGCTGAGGATCGTGGGATACTTAAGGTCAACAACCAGAGCTAAAGGGAGGGTAATGTGTGTGTGAGGGGGGGGGGGGGCTGGAACAGCTCACTGATTTAGCTGTTAATTATATTATTTTTCACTTTTAAACGTCGCCTTCTCATTATTTTTATTCGCCTCACTCTCGCCAAGAGTTCGTCGAATTAAAAGGTGATCTCACACCCTCGTAAGTTCTCCCTGTCAACGAGTGTGATTGCTTCGTTCGGATAAGGAAAAGTGAGGAAATATTTCAGAGTGAATCGAAACGGTGGGTTGACACCTATTACGGCGGCGAAACGTATTCACGCAGATTCCGCATGAGTCATGAGTTGTTTTCCCAAGAGTCGGTTTTTATTAAACCGCACTGTCTTCCCCCCGCGTCAGTGCCAGGTGGATTGTTTGCTCGCCGATTGTGAGAAGATTGTTTGAAGACAGCTTCCCGCCGCAAAATTGTTTGTGTTTCGCACTGAGATGTGATTGCAGACTGAGAGTTGATGGACCAAGATCGAGAATGAAGTTGAACGAATCAAAATCAGACATCAACTTCACTAACCGAAAAGTCCCAATCTTTGATGTTGAGATCAATTCGAATAAAATACCGCATAATGAAGCAGTTAAATACTTGGGTTTGACATTCACTTCAAATTAAACAAAATAAACACATAGAAAAGAAGAAAGAAGAACTTAAAATTCAATTATGTATTGGCTAATGGGAAGGAATTCCATTTCTCTCTTCACAACAAACTGCTTATATATAAGCAGATCCTTCGCCCTATTTGGACCTATGGGATACAGATCTGGGGCTGTGCCAAGAAATCAAATATCAAGAAAATCCAAACCTTTCAGAATAAAATACTGAGAAGTATAGTTGGAGCCCCTTGCTACATGCGAAACGATGATATTCATCGAGATTTGAGGATGGAGACAGTCTATGAAATTATTGCAAAATACGCAAGGAAGCATGAACGAAGGTGAAATCCGACGTCTCAAGCGAAACAAACCACTGGATTTAGTTGTGCTGCGTGAATAGAAGTGCAATCGAACTCAGTGCTAATTAATTGAGCTATATAATAAAGGGCTAGATTTTGCTGTAAACCTACCCACTTGGAGTGTACCTTTATTGATATGTAAAATTGCTAGATGAAATGTATTTGATTTTTCAGTCGCAATTAATAAATCACGAAAAAAAAATTGTGTTATTCACCTATTTCTTTTTGACCTGCGTAGCAGGGCCATTAAACTAGTTGATGATGGGCGACAGTACGCTGAGGATCGTGGGATACGTAAGGTCAACAACCAGAGCTAAAGGGAGGGTAGTGTGTGGGGGGGGGTGGGGGGGGGGGCTGGAACAGCTCACTGATTTAGCTGTTAATTATATTATTTTTCACTTTTAAACGTCGCCTTCTCATTATTTTTATTCGCCTCACTCTCGCCAAGAGTTCGTCGAATTAAAAGGTGATCTCACACCCTCGTAAGTTCTCCCTGTCAACGAGTGTGATTGCTTCGTTCGGATAAGGAAAAGTGAGGAAATATTTCAGAGTGAATCGAAACGGTGGGTTGACACCTATTACGGCGGCGAAACGTTTCACGCAGATTCCGCATGAGTCATGAGTTGTTTTCCCAAGAGTCGGTTTTTATTAAACCGCACTGTCTTCCCCCCGCGTCAGTGCCAGGTGGATTGTTTGCTCGCCGATTGTGAGAAGATTGTTTGGTTTGAAGCCAGCTTCCCGCCGCAAAATTGTTTGTGTTTCGCACTGAGATGTGATTGCAGACTGAGAGTTGATGAGGGAAAAACGATCGAAAGCGTTTAATCGATTAATCGAGCCGTATCGATTAAAAAATAATTGGTTTTTGGTGATGAAACACCTTTTGGTTTATTATTCAATAATAAACCATTGTAATCAGTCTTGACAAGAAAAAAAATTCTAACCCCCCCTGAAAATTTCATGGTTTACGTTTCAAAGAGTGTAGAATCCAAATCTGCAATAAAAAATTTTCCGTCCGTCCGCCGTACGCACGATTTCTCCCAAACGGCTGAAGCAAAAAAGCTGAAATTTGCAATAAAAATCCATGTTGGTCCGGCGACGCCCCAATTCTTTAGCCAGCTCTCTCACTTAATTTAAAGTGCCCTTTAAGGGTTGTCAAAGTTTTGTAAAATCTTATCATCCTCCATCATGTGATAGTGAAGTACCGCTACGAGTTATGTAGACAAATTAACCCTGCTTGCTTGGTCCAGACAAATATAAACAGGGGGGAGAAGTTAAATAAGATATACAACTACGTAGGATGAAAAGAAGTGTAATGAAGTAAATTGAAAATGAAAAAAGGGGAATGAGACGCGACGGAACGACCACTCTCGGTTAATCTCCACGGAGGTATATCCTTCTACTCTGTTACCTTCCGTCTTCCTCCTCTCTTCCACATCACCCATCTAAGTCATTCTTGCTTATCAATCGGCTGGTCGCGAGCAGGAAGCAGTCAGCTGACGAGTCATTTGGTCGCCCTCTTGATGTCCCGCCCCGATTAAACGGGCTAGCTCTTGGCGGTACAGTGAAACAATCTAATAAATAAAGGTGTTGTTGAATAAAACCTTAGGGCGCTTCTGCCAAAGTTGAGGTTTTGCGGGTAGCCAACAATATCACAAAATATGCTGCTTTGCCACTACTTAGTTATGAAAATGAAGTCACTTTGATAACTATGATATGAAGTCAGTCGAGTTAACAAGGGTGTAAGAGCCGGCTAGAACGAAGGAGAGAACTGACTCCAGATTCTATTAACCAAAAACGGGAAAATTTTGTTTGGAGGGGAAGTGAAGAAAATGTAGAGTGGGGAATCGCGGGGAGCAGAGATAGGTGGATAGTAGAAACCAATCAGGGACGGTGTTAAAACTACCCCGGGGAACCCCAGGGTGCTAGGGGGGAGACTACGGGTGACTGACCGTTTGCCAGAAAAAAGGGTGGCTTGGGAAAAACCCACGGCGCAAAGCAGCTTGGGGAATTTGAAGTCCATTAAAGGTTTTCAATATTTTTACATAGGAACGGGTTTCACCAACAAAGAGGTATCAACAATGGCGAGTATGGTCCCGTTAGCTGCAGACGTTGAATTCGAGTCAAATGTGGTTTTCCTTACCTTAGTATGCCATGTATTCCCACTATCCTATCATTTAATCTTATTTATTTTCTGCTATCCTATTGTTACGTTAACTAAAACTGTTAAATCATCAGAATTGTCTTATCTGTGGTAAATGTATACCAAGGGTGGACACTTCTACTAATTTTGTTTGGTTAAGACATCTAGATTAATTTTCCGTATGAGTCTGCAACATTGATTTGTGGCATTTTGAAACAATTGCAAAGCCCTACATGTATATTCACAATATTTTTAGATAGAAACAATAACTCACCATACAAACTCTTTTTTGTACTTCGGCTTATGCCGTTTTCAAAATATAGAGAAATTTCATTTTTGGTTTTGAAGTTATGACATTTGTGTGCATAGAGAAGCCTGTCATGGAAAAATGCGGTTACTTAGCAAAAGTACGCATCATACGCTCCCAAAACATTCCATGGGCCTTCTCTAATTGAAGCTGTATTAATTTGTTCTCTTCGTGTCTCATTTTCTTCAAGATTTTGAATCATCAAATGTAACACCATGCGACGAGGTATGGCGGCTTATGGGCTGGCCTTCATTTCCTCTGACTAGGGATGTCAATATCGGCAAGAATATTGATACATAGAATATCGGTGTTTTAAAAAAGTATCGTTTTAGTAATTCGATATATCCAAGGAACATATCGATATTTCAATACATCGGTTATCGATATTCTTTTCAAACTTTAATCCGAATTACGTATGAATACAGTGAATAATAATGCGTTTTTGATTTCATTCTATTTACTACAGGTTAAGGTTTCAACCACTCAAAAATTCAATGAAACTAATCATGATAATATTGTGTCGGGTTGTAAGACCAATTTAAGTGAAGTGAGAAGGAAAACTGAAAAAAATTCAATCAAACCAATATTGGTTGGGGATAGAGGTGAGGAAAACCCTCTGATTGATGTGCTCTCCAGTAAGCCTCGAACTGGCTAGAACCCAAGTCTCCAAGATGTCCCTACCTTTTGGTTTATTATTCAATAATAAACCATTGTAATCGCTCTGGAAAAAAAAATTCTAACCCCCCCTGAAAATGTCATGGTTTACGTTTCAAAGGGTGTAGAATCCAAATCTGCAATAAAAAATTTTCCGTCCGTCCGCCGTACGCCGTACGATATCTCCGAAACGGCTGGAGCAAAAAATCTGAAATTTTCAGGAAAAATCCATCTTGGTCCGACGACGCCCCAATTCTTGAGCCAGCTACCTCACTCAATTTAAAGTGCCCTTTAAGGGCTGTAAAAGTTTTGTAAAATCCCTGAAAACCTCAAAACTAGTCGAATCGGCCTAAATATTTTCCTATTTGAAGAACATACCATTAGGAATCGAATGAGTCCTTCCCCACGTCCGTAGCTCAAACCATTCCGGCTATACAACCCGATTTATGGTGCCAACATTTGCGTTTTTTTTTAATTATTATTTTTTGTTTGTAACGTAGTGATGTCCGGCCGATAGCGTCGAGTTGTAGTGAATGTGGATACTGGAGTGATAGCCGATGTGAATACTTGTAGTGTAGTTAGTAGCCGATACACGGGTTGAAGCATTCTGATAATATATAGATAAATATTATTCAATATTATTACTGGGGTTTATTATTCAATATTATTACTGGGGTAAATAAGTATTATTTCACTGGGGTTTATTATTCAATTGGCTTGCGTTCATGATTTGAATCTTACTAAGCTTCGGAGTGTGCGTGTTTTACAGGTGATAGAGCGATTATTGAATTTCAGGAGATATGCATAGACCACGTAAATCGGTTCTCATCCAAAACAACTATTTGGATTGATCAGTTGATGATATTTGTGTGCCCCCCTATATCTGTCTACCTTTGGCTACATCGTTTAAATTTGGATTTGGGGAAGTTTTTAACGCAATACGAGTGCCAAAGGACTTGATAAATTATAGATGTTTTTATTTTGAGGGGGTATTGAGGTTCAATAAAAAACGCTGCAAATTCTTTCACTGGGGTTTATTATTCAATTGGCTTGCGTTCATGATTTGAATTTCTACTAAGCTTTGGAGTCTGCGTGTTTCACAGGATAGGGCGATTATTGAATTTCAGGAGGCACACAAATATGATCAACTGATCAATCCAAATAGGTATTTTGGTTGAGAACCGATTTACGTGGTCTGTGCATATCTCCTGAAATTCAATAATCGCTCTATCACCTGTGAAACACGCACACTCCAAAGCTTAGTAAAAATTCAAATCATGAACGCAAGCCGATTGAATAATAAACCCCAGTGAAAGAATTTGCAGCGTTTTTTACCTACGATTTGCATCTGCTATAATTCCCCTGTTCTTCAATGGAAATTATAAAAGTAGTTTTGAGCAATAAGATGTAGGATATGGTTGTTATGATGATTTACGGGTGAAAAATACGATAGTGTACATTTAATGTCGATATATCGATACATCGGAATAGAAAATATCGCCCAAAAATATCGATATTTTCTTGACATCCCTACTTTTGACCACTGATGATCGGTGGTTATTGCCCCTAGGATAGGTACGGTTTCTGTTTTCCAAAAGGCTGGACACTACTTGCACACCAACTCACACTCTCACACTGGTGTCTGGCAATCTGCCGACCCTTTGTATGTGTACCTATGAGTTGGGGTTATTCGCGGACGGTAAGTGTTCCTCTTCCACAGCCAGTGGACACACGTTACATCTGCGTTTGCCGCAAGGAAGCAGTCCTAATGGTTCTGCCCTATCTGATCCTCTGTGGATCAGAACGTTCTCATTGGGCGATCCTTGTCGATAGGACGATTCATAGAATACCTTTTTGCTACCTGGGTTTGCTGAAAGGCTCATGTACCTATTTATTCAGAAGAAGCTTCTGGGAGTTTATTGAGGTTCGGTCCTGAATCAAAACTTGTTTCCAACGCTTCGAAGTTTTATTTCTCCATTGTTAAGGGGAATATGATGACGAGGATTCCTATTTCAATACAGCAGTGCCTGTCCGCAGTCCTGTGCGGAGTCCTGACCTTACTCCAATAGGCTATTACTGAGGGAATCTCAAAGCAAAACTGTACGACGTCAGGATTGATTCGAGAGATCATCTCATTAAAAGCGGGGATCAAATGAAACAAGACCGACAAGAGCTGTTGGTGCAATGCACGAAAGGACATATTTGACATTCAACAGAATGGAGACCATTTTGAAAATTTACTGTAATTACGTAGGTATCAGAAAATTCTTGCACAAATTTAAAACTGCACCTTAGAAAATAAAACAGATTATAATTTCGTTAGTAAACATGTCTAGGTAATTATTTGGAACCAATTACCGAGCGACAAAAACCTCGACTTGCTTTGGTGTTTTTTGCATTCAAACGAGGTTTTCTCGATAAAATAAAATTGTAAAAATTTTTTTGGATATACCATTCGAAAGCTGACTTTTCGGCGCATTTTTTAAGCTACAAGCACCTGATCAAATGCAGATTAGAGTGGAGTACTGAACGTTTGAAAAACCTCCTTTTTTCAAATTTTCTTGAAGTTTGCTTTGTAGAGTGATTTTTCGCCAACTTTTACTTCACTCAGTACGTATGTGAGTTACAGCCGTTTTGCTATCAGAAGGTCGAAATCATGAAAAAAAATCGTAGAAGTGAAATAACTGAAAAACTAAGCGATGTAAAAGAAATCGCTAGTAGGCACTTTTTGTTGGAAATTGGTTGTAAAGTACGTGGGTGAAGTACTGCGCACCTTATCTGATACTCCCTGTGTACAACCAATTCTTGTGACCCACTTAGTTCAGACTTTTCGATCTTTGAATCGCACCTTGAAACGTAAAGTGGCAAAGTTAGGGGGTTTTAAAGCCTCCTGGCCTCACTGAAACGCCTGCTCTGTTATGCGCACTGTAGGTATATAGTAAATTTACATACGGTTTAGTTAGAAAATCTGTTACCAGAGCGAGCTATCCAGATAGCCGATATGTAATAGCTCTGTTGGGTGTCATACTAAATGTTGGGAGAGAAACAGTGACTGGAAACGCGACTATTACCATTGGTCAATTCCCCAAGTTCACTGTCGTTTACATCGTCCCACTTCAAGCTCACATATTTCGACGAGCTGGTACAGCTGTCTGAGCGAGTGATGGAACATTTTATTGATTCGCCTCCAGCTCAACATCTGTTGGATTGCGTAACCGCAAGTTCGAGGACGCACGAGGTCATCATCCCGAGACTATCGTTTTGAGAATCTCGTCTATTGTAAACTCCGCGGTGGTCACTCGTAATATTTGTAAGTCCTCGTCCGACTGGCCAACGCTCGCGTTCATCGTGTTGGTACAATATCATCACCAATAGAAGAACTCACTACTTAGAACTTCTGCTGTCTCATAAATATTATAACATTTAGCTGTATTCCGGCTCTTCAAGGAAAGGTAACTCCGTTGGTTTCCATCCTGCGGAAATGGTTCACTGCGAGTTGGAAAGATCTCCATTTATGCTAAAATCTATAACAAGGAAGTGATGGAATGGACTAATGTCCCTTCCAAGGGTTTAGGCGATATGCCAGCAACACCTAGAACTCTCCCCTGAAGCTAAAAGGCTCCATGCTTAGCAGTTTCCAAAAATAGGAAGCAAGAAATATCCAAATCCATCGCACATCTTGGCTGCGAAACTAAAAGTTGCTCAGCAACCATTTCCTTGACATTTTCTCAACATTACCAAAATTGGATTGACTACACGAAATTAATAAGGAAAAGTAGGGATGTTTTCAACTGTAAAGCTTGGTTATCAATGTAGAAAAATAGAAAACTCTTAATTCTTGAGAAAAAGTGCTTTGCAATCGACCAAGAGAACAATTGTTTAATTCCTTTCAAATATGTTGATTTACATTTCACCATACGTAGATTAGTCAACCCCAATCGTTTCACAGCGATTCACATTCATGTTACCTAATGGATGAAGCTAAGGCACACACAGCTTGTCAACCGTTTTTCTCACATTTCTATCATACAGAACCTGTAGGTGTTCGAAGTTTTGTTTAATATTGTATACATTTTTTCGGTATTGCGCTGTTGTGTTAACTTACGACTTAATCGTAGTTATTATTGATGGATGTTTCTTCTTTCTTCAAGTTAGATATTTTGACACCTTCAATAGTTGAATATACTGCGGTCCTGAGATCCGCCGAGGGTTGTAAGGCAGGAATAATTTACCTTTGTGTAATAATTTGCAGAGTTTTCCACTTGGAAGTGTGCGTGGGTGTAATGAGATTGAGGGACGCCGCTCCAAGCGGGATTTCCTCCGTCGTTGTTCCGTTGATTATTTATAGAGCCCGCCGCTGAAATACCGAGAACGGAATACGTAATCCACTTCACGTCACTTACCTAATAGTTGATTCATCGGAAAACCATAATAATTGATCGGATAAGGGTATTTACTCGGTCACGTAGCGAAAAGAAAGAAACGGTGCCTCACGCGGATTTATTCCAACCGAAACACGAACCAAAATCCGTTGATGTAAACTTAACATCGTTTCAAACTGCAGTCAATTCGATAGCAGGGTCATTCCATACCCAGACTGACTCGAAATGTACCGACCCCCTCCGATTTTGTTCATGCTTGGTGTAGTTGCTTCCATGAACGAATAAGAAATGCCTCAGTTCCCCCAAAAATGAACGGTTTTGAAAGCTGCATCAGTATGATATTTATGTCGATTTTTTATGACCTAAACATGGTTTTTCGACTATATATTCGGTTTCAATCGATCAAATTAAGCGTACGCGGTCTGATTTCCTTCGTAATGAAGCAAAGAACGCAATGGACTCTGCAGAAAGCCGGTATGAGCGTCCGTTTAGTTTGTCTGACGGATAATTCCCGCAAATCTTAAAAACGCGATTTCTCCCGAGTCGCTCAGTAGATTTAGGCGTTTGAGGTCTTGAAATGTTTTTTATTACTTGTTTTACAGTGCCCCTAACGGGTTTTGTGTGTTATTTTCATTTGACGGAGTTAGAACAGTTTTAAGGGCTTTGCATCGCCATTATCTCACTTTATTTCGCTTTTTATCGATGTAAAGCTGCATTATCTCGAAAATCGTCATGGGAGAAAAGTTGTAGCTCTTGAAATTTCCATTCGGATGGATCCCATCTACTTTTCCATAGCTCCAACCGTTTACGCGCTATGAGCCAAACAAAGTCTGCCCTTTTACGGGTATGGGTAAGAATGTAGCAGTGGCAAAGGGAGTTTCATAGTCAGTACCGCACTAATTCTACCCATAAGGTATAACACCGGTTTGACCCGTAAAACTTGTACTAAACGAACAATAGTTCTCGGGTCCCCTTGCCCCTCTCCCGGAGCGGCGCACAATGGGGCAAAAAAGGTAAAAAACGGCAAAAAATCACTACTGACTACAATAATTGTGTTAGAGACATCAAATTTCACTCACTTCTGGTATTTGAAGTGCTGATTCCAATGAGATTGAAATCAGCGCTATCAGATGACCGAAAAAGTCAAAATTTGTTGTCAAAAGTCAATATTTAAGTATTTTGGAAAAAAGTAATTGTTCGGGGTATCATTTACGAGGTTGTTTGAAGTGTTGAAGCAAATGAGATTAAAATCACCGAATCAGACTATTAAAAAAATCAAAATCCGTTGTCGAAAATTGAATTTTTTATGAATATTACGCACTTATTGGAGTTGAAGAACGGGATAACAACTAAGAAAAATTCAGATTAATGTACAAGTTTAATTATTAGTATAATAAAGTATCTGGTGAAGAGATAAAACGTCAATTTTCCCGACAAAATGAACGGTTTTGAAAGCTGAATATTATTTAATATTCGTTTCAATCGATCAAATTAAGCGTTTGATTACCAAATGGAATGATTGGTCAGAGGAACCGCTATTCATGAAATGATCACACAAATCAACGTAAATTATTGAGAAGCACCCCATCCCTGCAGGCTGATGCACCCGATCTCCGAAAAACTGTGTACTGTTTTTTATTCATCTTTAAAAAACAAACGATAAGCTATTTTCATTTGATAAAGTTAGAACAATTTTAATTCTGAAGTGATCAAAACAGCTAAATGGGCAGGTTATCTGCAAGTTCTTCTTTTTGTATTATTTCGACCTTTTTATTTTGCCGATCCTATGTACGCAGGAAAAACGATTTTCAAAACCGTTCGAGATTCTGAAAAAAAAAAAAGTTTAATAAAATTAAAAATACATCTTGGACCTTCAATTGTGCTTGACCCCATGTGAAGAGTATCAGAAAAAAATTCCAAGCCATTTACCGAAAAGCAAATGGCTCAAAAAGTCTGAAAATATGCGTCTTATGGTAAGTCAACCTAAATATCTCAGTTTACGTGTTACATATACTATCAGTTAAAAATTCTCGAAATCAAGGTCTCACTTATATAAATATGGATGAAAAACTTGTAGTTTTCATCGGTTTAAAATATTGAGTTCTACGATTTTTTCTGCCCTGCCCCTCTGTGCGGTTAGTCCAGCCTCTTTCTTAACATGCTTAATATTTTTTTCGACCCCCACCCCGTGACCCCTTGCTGTTCCAATAAACCTTCGCGATTAGCAAAGTTCAAGTTTTACGTTTTTTAAAATGCTATATTTGAAGCTGGGTTTGCTAAAATTGGAGCTGTATTCTTTATTGCATACGATAATGGCCCTAGTTTTCTTAGGGATGCAAATTTGGATGGAGTTGGTGCTATCTGAATATTTGCATTGGATGTTTTAGAGTTATTGGCATTGGTTTTTGATGCAAAATTGTTGATGGTGGGTGAAGAAGTCAAGTTATTGACTGAGATGGCTGTGTCAGTACGACTGCAGTTATTGTGCAGGATTCGGTAAACTGTATATATTGTTGATCAATCCTGACTATTTTGATACTTCTGCTGTGAAATTGGGGGTCTGCTAGATTTAACCTGCTTTTAAGAAGGTTCTTAGCTGTATTTAATTTATATTGATAGGGATAGGTGAGATAGGTAATTATAATTCGCCCAGAGTATGATGGTTTGTAATAGGAATCAGGTTTTATAGAGCCATCAATCTGTTTTATTATTTTCAAATCTTAAGAACGACAGGTGATCGTCTTTTTCGACGAAATAATCCTGACTACTTTGATAATTCTGCTGTGAAATTGGGGGTCTGAAAGATTTAACATACTTTCTATGCATGTTTCTATGTTCGCTGAATTTAATGTATATTATATATAATTAGATAAATGTACAAATTTTAGAAACAATAATTCACAAAACAACACTAATTTTTATATTTCGGCTTTTAGCCTTTTTCAAAGTAAGAGAAAAATAACTGTAATGGGAAATTTTTGGCGTTGATGTGGAGAGATTGTTTGCCGTGGAGAAATGTTGTTACCCTGTTAACGTTTAATGTTTAGTCCTGGAGGATCGTATGCACCCAACACATTGCTATGCGCTTTCTATATATAAATTATATATAACAATTAGATTATATATAATTATCTCATATATATGTTAGATAGATGATTTATAATTCGTCCACAGTATGATGGTTTGTGGTGCGAAATATTTTTCTGTTCAGGAAAATAATTTTGAGAAAAGCCGCTGTCAATAATTCGATATATGATCAATAACATGTTCAGTCCCCAAGATGTTCATATAAAATCTAGAAAGCTATATTTATTTGTGAATTGCGATAACAAAAAAATAATAAAAAAAGGCTACCTATGTTTTTTGGGCAAACTTGAGAAAGTGAGATTAGTTACACTTTTTAACAGTGAGAGAAAAACTTGTTATCTAAAGGGTCACGAACATTGTCCCAATTCTCCGTGTGCCAAGATTAGGGCAAGGCGTATTATCGTAGCTTGATAAAAATGATAAGGATTGAGTTATCTTCCGTGTGTTGTTGACTGGGATAACAAAATAGGTTTACTGCCTTGGGTTTTTTTGTGTGTGTTGTGGGGCGGATGTCGTAACTGTTGCTTGTTCAACCAGATCCGTTCTTCTTTATCCTGCCATATTTTTATAACCAGCCAAGACTGCATCCAATTGCGATAGAAATCCTTCAACTCCCGAATCCGTGGTAGTATGTCACGGGAAATAGATGTTTCATGCGATTCTAGTTTGTTCTTCACCTGTATGGAGATTTGTTTCTGACAACGGATTTTGCGATGGGGTCATGTCCGGTTCAAGCCTGATGTTATTCAAATGCAATCATCTTTTTCATCGGAATTTTTCAGTCCGAAGAGTATGCTCACAGACAAACATATTATGATCATTAGCTTTATTATTATTAATTCTGCTTTAGGAGTCCTTGAAGACAAATCGCCAGCATCTTATCAATGTATAACTAAATCAACGTTGCCCAAAAAAATCACTGGACGAAAAATTTAAACACTATAAAATAAGTAGATAATACTAATAGCTACATGTATAGACCTTGCACACAGGACAATCACGAGATCGCTCTGTTGTGAGAAGGCAACTCTGGGGGTAGTTATGACCCCATTCCTGTACTTTCTGTACACCATGGACTTACCAGACGTTGACCACAGCAATATGTGCAGACGACACTGCTGTTCATGCAGTTGGTGACAGCAAATGAGTTCATTGTCAAAACTCACTAAGTCCATCTTCAAAAATCAGTTTTTGGGCAGCCCAAAGCTTTAGGAACAAGAAATTTCTTGATTTTGCAGTTATAGTGTGTATTGCCACTCGTTCTGACTGTTTTTCAATAGATTGGGGAAACTTTTTAATTGCTAAAGATATTGTCAGCTCTTGTCATCTGAGAGAGGTCTTTCTAGTTTTCATACAAGAAAACACGCGATTCAAACGAGATTACTTGTTTTGTGTAGTAATTGTGGGTATATCTGTTTGAATGCGAATTGGATTCACTCACAATCAACTTACCAAAACTAAGAAAAAAAACGCTGCAAATTCTTTCGCTGGGGTTTATTATTCAATGATTCATGATTTGAATTTCTACTAAGCTTTGGAGTGTGCGTGTTTCTCAGGTGATAGAGCGATTATTGAATTTCAGGAGGCACACAAATATGATCAACTGATCAATCCAAATAGGTATTTCGGTTGAGAACCGATTTACGTGCTCTATGCATATCTCGTGAAATTCAATAATCGCTCTATCCCCTGTGAAAAGCACACTCCAAAGCTTAGTAGAAATTCAAATCATGAACGCAAGGCAAATGAATAAAATTGAATAATAAACCCCAGTGAAAGAATTTGCAGCGTTTCGTGCATATCAGAATGCTTCAACCCGTGTATCGGCTATAAACCCTTTTAGGAGTTCACTCCAGTATCCACATTCACTATATCACTAGGTTACTGCGATAAAAAAAACGCTGTTGTTTTTGTTTTGATCACAGTAACCTAGTGATGTAGTGAATGTGGATGCAAATGTTGGCAGCATAAGATCATGCCATACATCGGGAATGGTCTGAGCTACAGACCTGGGGAGGGCTCACTCGATTCCTCATGGAAAGTTCTTCAAAAAAAAGTCCAAATTTAGGCCGCCTTGACTTTTTTTTTGAGGTTTTTAGGGATTTTACAAAACTTTGACAACCCTTAAAGGGCACTTTAAATTAAGTGAGAGAGCTGGCTAAAGAATTGAGGCGTTGTCGGGCCAACATGGATTTTTCCTGAAAATTTCAGATTTTTTGCTCCAGCCGTTTGGGAGAAATCGGGCGTACGGCGTACGGACGGAAAAATTTCTATTGCAGATTCGGATTCTACACCCTTTGAAACGTGAACCATAAAATTTTCAGGGGGGGGTTAGAATTTTTTTTCCAAGAGCGATTACAATGTTTTATTATTGAATAATGAACCAAAAATCGAAACGTCTGCCATTACACTAATTTTTTTGCGTAACCCCGACCAAGTCCTCGCGGACTCCTTAGAGGTTTGTGCACCCCAGGTTGGGAATCGCTGGTGTATTATTAAATAAATTTATTTTTCATTCGCCCGCCTTTAGTTGTGGGTTCGTCCCCCCGTTCAGCACTTCGCTTCGCTTCGTTCTTGTCAAACTACGCAGTTTTCCGGCCGACCCACCGACGGAGGCGGAATACCAAATCGAGCATGAGCCATCGAATCGGTCCACCGTTCGCGAATACCAACTAAACACTCGAGACGGAGAGGAAAACGAGATAGCGTTAGAGACAGCGGAGCGAAAAAAAGAGCAAATAAAAATGAAAAAACAAAACAAAGGAGAATCCACCTCAATTTCTGAGAGAGCGCAGGGATTCTATTTTGGGACGGCGTGTGCAGGGCGGGCGGGTCCCTGTAACAGGATATGTTACGCAACTGATTCCAGCTCGAAGCGAATGTTTCGAGAAGACTAAACAAAAACTGTCAAGATCGCGTTAGAATTGACCTGCTCGAGGTGGTGAGGTGACTACTGCGTTGCAAACACCGAATTGCGACGCAACTGAACTGAACTCCACACGTGGCCTCGGGTTCAAAAACGCAGGTCACCTGCCGTTTTTATACAGCATTTTCCAGTTGAATTAAACCTTTTTCTAAAAGAATTAAATTTCCGAAACAATTAAACCTTCTCCCAATCGAATTAAACCTTTTCCCAACTCTTTTACTCTGCATACATGCATACGTAAACATTTTTATTTACATTGAGTGTTTCCGAACCATTTTATTTATTTATTTACGCCATTTATCCTAACCATCTACTTTATATTCTTTAAATAAGATTCTATCAACTTGAACGCTGGACCTTTGACACCGAAATCATCCAACTATTTAGAAATAAGGAATGATCTATTGTGTCAAAGGCTTTGCCAAATCCAGGAATATAGCAATAGCTTCCCCCCCCCCCCCGCTATCCATGCAATGAATAATCCTGCTACATAATTCGCAAATTGCGTCCTGCGTATTTCTACCGCTTCTAAAACCATATTGCGCATCACTCAACAGTTGACTTTTCTCAAGGTGATCAACCAGTTGGAATTTGGATGCCTTTTCCACAATTTTGGCTATGTTACTCACCAAAGAAATGCCAAGAGGGGAAGTTACATAATTCATCTTGATTACCTCCGTTGAAAAGCGGCGTAATCATTGCTGTTTTAAGATTATCAGTTAAGATACCGTGGAATCATTCTAAAGTTATGGGTGATTTTCTGTCACAGGTTCGTGCCTGCCATTCTATTCGTGCTATAAATCCGGAATTTTTTCGATTGTTTAAAACACCTTGGCCCCAACATAAATCCACGGATTTTGAGTTAAATAGCTAATTAGGTAAATAGCTAACAGCTAATTAGGTATTAGGTATAATTATATATGAGTAACTACCCAATTTCCCACAACCTACAACTGTCACAAGGTGTTGCTCCAATATTTGGCTTTCTTCATTTAATGCCATTGCTCATCTTTTAAAAAATGCAACAACAACATTTTAATCGGAAGGTTGGCTCTTTGAGAATACACGACTTGAAAAGCAAATTTCATTGTTGTATTACATTTTTTCTCAGTTCTAGGTGTGTCACAAGGTCTCGTTCTCACAACCTTCAATTTTTTCAACCTTTCCCCACACCCTGAAAAAAAGATTTTTGCTTGTCGTAAAAATTTGTGGCAACAGGGCTGCAACAAGGCTTTGCCGGCTTCTTGTTTGTATTTCATCAGTTGTGATCTGCGTTTCCGAAAATTCGTTGAGTGTAATAAATCATGTGCTTGTTTTAATACATTCTCACAACCTACAACGGTGCTATTTTTCGAGAAGTTGGCCAATTTACGTGAGACCAGTGGGTTAGGTACTATCAACATTAATGTCAAGTTTGATATTACATTGTTTTGATCCAGCAATCAGCCACACAGTGCCTGGCTCATCACAACCTCTTAATTCTCACGCCCTACAAGACATGTAATATTCGTAATTGTAGGTTGTGAGAATTGGTTGTAGGGAGTGAAAATAGATAGATAGATAGATTCTTTATTGACTATCAGATAAACATCCATAGCAAAAATAATACAAATGACAGATGCTCATATGAATTATAAAAGGAAAATATATCTAAACAGATTAGCTAGAATACAAGGATACAAAAATCATGACAAAATAAATTAACGTCTAATTAGGAGCTGAGAATTAGAAGTCTTATCTCACAGGCCTCTCTTAAATAGAAAAACAATCTGTTGGCCACATCACGATCACTGGACTTAAGAACTTATTTTTTTAAATTTTTTTCCCTTATATTGTTCCTCAAACGACAATGGTAGTGCGAGCACTGGCAATAGAAACTTCAGTCGAGGGTTAGACAGCATGGGGCACTGGATGATAAAGTGGATGGCTGAGTCACTCACAGCCCAGCTGTAGATGGGACACGCTGATGGGTAGAAATCGCTGCGAACCCCCGCAACTAGGATCCTTGGTGCATGCTTTCCCAAAACCCGCATCTGAGCCGATGATCGCGTGGTGTAAACTGACCAGTCCTGGGTAAGATGATTCTGAGGCTGGAGCGATGTTTCCTGAAAGGCTACCGAACCGTAGTCTGGGCACGCATCAGAGGATATTGCCATTTGCAGATCAATATTGCGGGAGACGGAAGGCAGGTAAGACACGAGGCTATGTATTGTCCTGGGAACTAGCATCAGTTCAATGTCATCAGGGAATTCTTCCACTGCTTGAACCAGTTATACCTGGGATCGCATGATGTCAGTCTGGATAATTCGAAAAGGCGCCTCATACAAAGTCTAGGCAGGCGGTCAGGAGGCTTACAACCTTGAGGAGCCATTGCAGGGCATCCCGCAGAACATCAGTGCGGTGGAGAGAGTGAAAATAAGATCGTTTGAGTAAGTTTAAAACGCTGCAAATTATTACACAAGAGGTGTATTGTTCTACGTAAATCCCTTGTCTATGTTCATTAGACGTAATCTGTGGTACATTCCATACCTCGTAATTGCATTGCAGATACTATTAAAAAATGCACGATTTATATTTCAGCGAGGTTGATATGGAAGAAATGAGTCAGAATGCTCCTTCAGCGTGACGTACAACTACGTTTTTCTCACAACCTACAACTGTTCTCACGCCCTACAAAAAGGAAAAGTCCCCCGAATTTCCAAAATTCCGTATCTTCAAAACTATATTTACAGTGAAGTGTGTGTTACCCAGGTGTGTCTAAGGACATGTTTTTTTTTTGTATCCAAAAATTTTTTAAACATTCACACCTGTTCAACCATAATTGTAGAATGGTCCGCTTACAATCGAGGTAGAAAATATCAATAGAATCGTTTCCATAGTGAATACAGGTGTTTGACAACACAAGAAAATTAAACTACAAATCACAAATTATATAACGATATCGATGGAATAAAATCACATAAGAAACAATGGATAAGTTAAAATTTTAACATCTTAATTGGTCAACAAGTTCAATATTTAAACTTTCTCACGACCCTTCAAAAAGAAAATCGTCGAATTTCAAAATTCCATATCTTCATAAATATCTACATGAAGTGTCACGATGCTCACAAAACACTCCAGGGTGTGTCTAAGGACATGTTCAGGAATCGGAAGGGATAAAAAAAAAAAAAAAAAAATTGGAAAATCGGAGTTTGATTTTGAGATTTTGTTTGGCCTCAAAATCAACCATAATTTTAGAATGGCCCGTTCACAATCGAGGTAGAAAATATCAACGAAATCATTTCCCTTCGGTATCAATCGATGCAAGTGTGGATCAATTACAAATGTTCGAATCCATCTTATCACCTATCTCACCTTTATGTCTCGGAGAATATCTCATGTGTGGGCATCAGGAAGCGGGGCGTCTGGAACGTCTCCCCCCCGCATCTGACAAATGGACGCAGACGGTCTCGTTCCCGACATTTGCATAACCCGCTCTCCCGTTTTGTCGCCTTTCGTTTCTCATTTCTGCGAAATGTCTTCCGCTGTTTCTTTTTCAACTCCCGTCTCTCCGGCTTTTATTTTCCGACTCGCGTTTTCATTTCGGTCTGTTACACCTTTCTTGAGTGTGTCACTATGGCCCTACTTCTCAAGTCCTCTCCGGTTTCACTATTCACAACCTACTTTCATATGAATCCTTATTTCCACTTCGATACTTGAGAACTTGACTTGGCGAATGCTCGTGTTGATGAATACTTGAAGACAATTGTACTAAAGTCTTGCAATTGGCTGAGCACTGCGTATCTGCGAGATTCAAAAAAGACCTTCCAACCAGCTTTCATCATTCGGCCAGGTAATTCGATATATTTCTGCGTTTTGGATACTTTCAAACTCGAAATTCTAACTTTATTATCAACTAGTGCCTTGAGCTGTGACGGTTGAGGAACTAGTACATATGATAAAAGGAAATTACCTTGAAAAATGGAAAGAGCAATTTAAAGAATCAAGTAACGGTCAATCGTACAAAAGGGTTCAACCACAGCCATCGTCCTTGGTTCAGAAATCAGGATTTGCCAGCCGATCAATCGTCTGAGAGCTAACGACGAGGTGTACAACGCGTACTTGAACAAAATCGGGCAAAGACAGTACGAAAAATGTGGTGATCCAAACGGAACGCTATACTACTTCATAGTGGTGTGCCTAGAAAATGAAGACCTAATACTGTGCCGTTTATTATAGCGACAACAAAACAAATGTAATTATAGATTACGTATCAATCCTATCGTCTAAATGTATTATTGTATGAGAAAACATTTTACCTTCACTACATTGGGGACATGAACAAGAAGGGTGTTTTCGTTCTATTCGACATTGCTAAAGCATTCGGTGCAATCGAAAGAGAACAACTCATGTACAAGTTGACAAAATTAGGGATCATATGCCCTAGCTTGGAATGTTCAAGAGCTACTTGAAGTGTCAATTGGCGATTGGTCAACTGAAGAAAGTAATTACAGTTTCTTTGGCGTATCTTTTAGGAGTACAGGCGAGAAAAATCTTGAAATTAAAAAAAAACCGCATTTCTAAGGGTGTAAACAAAAATTGCTAAGAGGCATTTTCGATCAGAAATTTTCCGTAGAATCTTCCCTGGCCTGTGAACCTCACGAAATGTTACACCCTGTATATAAACGAACTTGGCCTTTTTAGAGTCACCAAGTTCCCCAGTTGAAGGTGATACTGGAGAGGATGTTTATAGCAAGGCTAACCTAATCATCAACAAGGTTGGAAGATAGTTTTATGAAAATTATCATTCATTGAACACCAAAAAGTCGGAGTTAATAATTTATGAGTGAATAAAACCATATGTTAACGAAAAAAACGAAGGCATTCATTAAGTCATACATGTAGACCGGACAACAGTTGTTCCTGTTGCGAAGTAGAACGAGGAGCAAAGCATAAGTATATCGGGTTATTTTTGGACGAAGATTTAACCTAAAACTGCATAAATACTACTTTCACAATAAAATTAATAAATACATGTACATATTCTATAATATT
Organism: Creontiades dilutus; assembly: GCA_031894815.1. Taxonomy (NCBI): domain Eukaryota; kingdom Metazoa; phylum Arthropoda; class Insecta; order Hemiptera; family Miridae; genus Creontiades; species Creontiades dilutus. The sequence continues at coordinate 42,628 of JAVIWC010001349.1, forward strand.
CGAAACTTACTCCCGAGAAATACGATAAAATTCCTATACTACAGTATGCTACAATCTGTACTTAGGTACGGAATAATTGCTTGGAGTGGGACATACTCATCCCATCAACATTAATTACAAGTACCTACATAAAATCATCAGGAAGTTATGCTATCTTCACCTTCTTCTGCTAATATATTTAATATTGATAAGTAATTTACTGTAAGGAAATATCTTAATTTACCTATATGTTAAAAATTTACTTCGGCAATTCCTAAAGGATCCGCAAATAATAGGATCACAACGAAACCCAATGTATACCACAAGCTATCTTGTCCCAGGAAACGTGATAGCACCTAGCCCGAAATTAACGGTGTCTACTCACAATCCAAAATTCAAAATTAACATTATCCACATTTCCCTTGAGATTCATACAAAAAATGCTAAAAGTTACTCAAGTCAAATAACAAAAAAACAGACTTTAACCTGGCTTGTACAACAATACAATTAACGATTTCCAGCGCACAACAAAGGTTAGGTCAGAACCTGCAAAACATCCTTCTACTTCATAAACGGCGACGTCCGGCGCAAACGGTTTGTTCGGTTCCCGAACTTGTGTTCCTACGGTTGCTGACAGGCCACGACGGGTTTTTTCAATAACAGTGAATTTGATATTTCATGCGAAGCACGGGTTTCCCATTTGTGTCTTTATAAACCCATAAAAGCCCGTCGAAATCACGGGGGAATCCGGTCAAGTGGGTTTACGTGAACACGAAGGCTTAACATTGATTTAACTCGTTGCGATATTATCGGTTTCAAATGGAATTTTGATTGTCTGTCTTGTGTTATTATATCAGTAATCCCATTCGAGGTCGTATGCAAGCATCAGCATGAACGAGTATGATGAATATATACCTGTCGTGAATTTCTCCGGAGGTGTGGGTAATTTTCTAAGCCGTCCCAAAACGAGTCTCGTGTTGTTTTGGATGTTGGCAGCCGCTCACCTTGGTATTTTTTCCATTTGTAGTTGGTTTTAGTTCTCTCGCATTTGCGTCGTTCCTCAAGCAGCTGATGGGCTATGCTACCTACGCTTTGTTATTCAGTTAAGCTAATATTGCGTATTCAGTTGATAAACGCAATAGGTTATTTTACTTCCGAGTCCGCGAAGCAGCGCCTTGTGTTCACTTTCGGGAGCCAAAAAAGTTTTGTTGTCCGAATTCAAAATTTCCACTCGTATTTTGCGGTTCATAGCCTACTGATCATATTAAATTTGGACCAAATATTGGATATTAATATGTCCAAACCTTATTTTGTTCCCAATTTTTTGAATGATGATTTATCTGAGATTTGCAAAATACGCAAGGTTTCTCAATATGTCACGGAACTTCCGGCATGCGCTAATTTTGAAACGAATTTTGAAATTTGATTCAATTTACCACTGGATTTAGTTGTGCTGCATTGTCTGCTAATCAATTGAGATTGAAACTGTATAACTTTTAATTTTGATTCAATTTATTGATCATAAAATTTAGATGTAATGAGGATTTTTCAGTGCAATTAACCATCTCAAAAAAGTGTATTTTCCTTCTTGATGTTCTTGAGTTCGTTGTGATGCAGGGCCATTAAACAATACTTCATAAAAGGCGACGTCCGGCGCAAACGGTTTGTTCGGTTCCCGAACTTGTGTTCCTACGGTTGCTGACAGGCCACGACGGGTTTTTTCAATAACAGTGAATTTGATATTTCATGCGAAGCACGGGTTTCCCATTTGTGTCTCTATAAACCCATAAAAGCCCGTCGAAATCACGGGGGAATCCGGTCAAGTGGGTTTACGTGAACACGAAGGCTTAACATTGATTTAACTCGTTGCGATATTATCGGTTTTAAATGGAATTTTGATTGTCTGTCTTGTGTTATTATATCAATAATCCCATTCGAGGTCGTATGCAAGTATCAGCATGAACGAGTATGATGAATATATACCTGTCGTTAATTTCTCCGTAGGTGTAGGTAATTTTCTAAGCCGTCCCAAAACGAGTCTCGTGTTGTTTTGGTGTGGGCAGCCGCTCACCTTGGTATTTTTTCCATTTGTAGTTGGTTTTAGTTCTCTCGCATTTGCGTCGTTCCTCAAGCAGCTGATGGGCTCTGCTACCTACGCTTTGTTATTCAGTTACAGCTAATATTGCGTATTCAGTTGATAAACGCAATAGGTTATTTTACTTCCGAGTCTGCGAAGCAGCGGAAGCCTTGTGTTTTCTCTTTCGGGAGCCAAAAAAGTTTTGTTGTCCGAATTTAAAATTTCCACTCGTATTTTGCGGTTCATAGCCTACTGAACATATTAAATTTGTACCAAATTTTGGTTCCGTGTCCGTCTGTCTGTCTGTCCACATTTCCTTGTTACAGCCATAACTTCCACAATTTTGAATGAATTTAGCTCATATTTAGAGGGACTATCTGCCTCTTGAGGTCCCATACGAATTTCGTCTCAATATAATCAGCGGTACGCTCTGCGCATGCGCTAACGTGGAATTCTTGAAACTGGTATAACTTTTACAATTTTGATTCAATTTAGCTCATAAGATAAAGGATGTAACGAGGAAGCTGCTGTGCCATCTCATTGGCAGTGTATTTTTCCTTCAATTGTGTTCTTGAGTTCGTTGTGATGTCTGCTGTGACCGAATATATCACTTTGCAACGTGGTGTGTGGAACGGATTTTATATGTTAACTTTGTGGGATGGATTTCTCAAGCTCATAGTTCCATTTCTCAAGTCAGACATTTAAGATTCTCTTGAAGCTTAAATTAGTTTGTTAAGAATGAGTAACAATATGGTAAAAGTTTAAAATACTTCATTAACACTATCTTGTTCTTCTTTTATTATTTTGGTTCATCATTTTCAAAAATGAACCTTTTGCAATCGACCATGAGTACAACATTTTTGGGCCCCGCAAAAGTTTTCGTTCACATTTCAAGGTACACAGATTTCAAAAATCAAGTTGTGGCTCCAAAACTCCAAAATCAATCAGGGATGTACTAGTAATTTCGGCATCTTGATCAATTAACCTTAAAGGATCATATTAAAGGATTAATTTATTTAAAAATCTAATTTCCAAATACTTTTGATGTGTGAGGGTAGTTTTTGTTGGAGTTAAGATAGAAATTAGTTAACTGAATCGAAAGAGACCATTCGGGTTGTTGTACGATCATCTTACCATTTGAAAAACCTCATCTTCAGGTAACGAAAATCGGTCAGGTAGTTAGTCGAACTGAAGAGCAGGGCTGCAGAACCCGTCCAACGGGAGGTGTGAGCGTGACCGTGGGGCTGGTGGCAGCCCAAGTATTTTAGTCTGGAATACAATTACAAGATATGGAGGCGCGAAGTGCGCAGTTCAGACAATCACACTATATAAAGACGAGCATATCAGAGTATATCCGCTTTTCAGGGGGTGGAATTCTCGCCAACGTCTTCCAGGGCAACCGACCTGCTCCCCCCCCCACCCCGCCAGTGAAGGAAGGAGGGCCCCAGCGGGGGGAAGCGTCTCCCAGGGCAAGCGACGTGGTCCTCTCCTCGGGGATTTGGGATATACGATTTTTTGACTTTGCATATTGTTATTATACTCCCTCATTGTGTTATTCACCTGTTTCTTTTTAACCTGCGTAGCAGGGCCATTAAACTAGTGTACTATAGACTGCGTCTTTTTTTACGTAGAAGGGCTATATCAGAAATAATAGTACATTTCTGTGTAATGATTTGCAGTGTTTTGAAAGAAGGTTACGTTTTTGGACAGAAGGCTTTAGGTCGACTGCCTGGAACGTAGAAACGAATCATTATAAAACGTGATGGTCTAGAATGGACGCATCGACAATGACGAAGGACCGATGCGCTTCGGACTCGAAAGAAAGGAGATGGAGGAGTTGAAAAGCGGAGGAGGGATCGGACAAAGAGAAGAGACAGGCCCGGAGGTCAGAAGACCCGAGGATGGTTCACTGAACTGTCTTGGAATGGGAGTGGATGGCGGATGGCGGATGGAGCCCTCAGCTGGTCCTGCCCTCCGGGATCAGGGGTTCCCAACGGGGCATGCTCTCCCTCCGTCTTTCGTATCCGGTACAGCCGTAGATTTCTTCCTTTTCGCCTTCTCCAAAGTACAGTGAAATCCGCTTAATGGCACCACTTTGGGACCAAACCTTTTTGATCACAATAACCGACTGGAACCAATATACGAAGCCAGAGAAAGGGGCGGGAGAAAAAAGCGAACGATATCAAGTAGGGATGGCCATCGATAGTCGATAGTATCGATATCCCCCCCTATATATAGATATTTTGGTTTATTATTCAATAATAAACCATTGTAATCGCTCTTGAAAAAAACAATTTTAACCCCCCTGAAAATTTCATGGTTTACGTTTCCAAGGGTGTAGAATCCAAATCTGCAATAACAATTTTTCCATCCGTCCGCTGTACGCCGTACGCACGATTTCTCCCAAACAGCTGGAGCAAAAAATCTGAAATTTTCAGGAAAAATCAATCAATATTGGTCCGACAACGCCCCAATTCTTTAGCCAGCTCTCTCACTTAATTTAAAGTGCCCTTTAAGGGTTGTCAAAGTTTTGTAAAATCCCTAAAAACCTCAAAAAAAAGTCAAGGCGGCCTAAATTTGGACTTTTTTGAAGAACTTTCCGTGAGGAATCGAATGAGACCCTCCCCAGGTCCTTAGCTCAAACCATTCCCGATGTATGGCTCGATTTATGGTGCCAACATTTGCATCCACATTCACTACATCACTAGGTTACTACAATCAAAACAAAAACAACAGCTTTTTTTTCTTCTTCTTCTTCTACCGCCCCAAAAACGTAAAATGGGGCGGTAGAAGTCGAGAATAGGTGACCCTTCCTGAGAAGACCGTCGCCGTATTGAAAAACCCGATGTCTCTTATCGATATAGTTCCACGCTTTCGATGTGTGTTCTGTCTAGTTTGGTGGTCTGGGTGCTCGCTTCGCTCGCATCTCAAGAACAAAAAAATATCCTACATCAATCCTTCTAGTATAGATAGTATAGATCAGTCGGACAAATAGATCAGAACTACACACACCACACCACACTTGTGTCTGTGCGTATTAAAAATGCTTTTATCGACATAACGGTCGTGAAAATCATTCCATAATACATGGCAGTGGTATCGATATATTATCCTATATACACATCGATACAGTCTGATAAGAGGAAGGGGTCACCTATTCTCTACTTCAGCCAATGGGGCTTATCATGCAAGACTATGCTGAAATAAAAATTACCCGATCTGTATTTTTACGAATCACCTTCTGCCATTCTGTGAATTCACCCCCATGACTTCTGTTTTTTCGACAAATATACTTGCAATTTTCTATTTATCGTTTTCCATGTTGTGATTAGGTCGGGGATTTGTTAACCTGAAATAGACCGGTGGAGTTACAAATAAAATCAAGGGACCACCCCCGATAGGTAGCTATAAGTACCCTGAAACTCGGGCAGTGGTCGTACTTGCTTTGGCAGTACATATATTAAAATTGGAAGGATATAAAGATTAGCATGGCCCCTGAGCAAGGAGCATGCAAATTTGTGAAGCATTCCATATTTTTTTTGTCCGCACTGATCTCCATTACGTGCGAGTGAATCTTAAATAGGAATCGACTTTTAGGTACCGTATTTATGACGTTAGATGGCGGATGATTCGGACCCAGCGGTTGCCAATAGCGGGGTCGGGGGTTCGAACCCCAGCGTCTGTCCATTACTTTTTTTCGATATTCTTCAGGCATTGAGCGTGTTTTGAGATGTATAATGGTGATTTATTTTACGTAAAATGATGTTTTCACTTATCTTAGGTCCTAATCTTCATGAAGCAATAAAAAAAAAGGTAAACACTATGAGAAAACATCCTCAAATCACAAAAATTGGGTGGTAAAACTTCAAACCACACGTCCATGAAGTAAACCTCTAACACTGGCCATCAGACTGCCACTCAGAATTCTTCAATAAGTTTTACTTAAGACCGCAGAGCGCCACAGTCGTCTAGAAAAAGTGGAAAAAATGGACAAAAAAAACAACGTTTATGGTAGGTTTACTCTACGTTGCCAAGTTGAGGGTTAACACCATTACAAATAGTTTTAACTTCATTCAATAAATTTACGATAATTTTACCATCGAATCAAGCTACAATTTCATTACATAATAGTTATAAAGTTGCTCGTTTTATAGCCTAAGTACAAGTTGTACCATAGTTTTATTGAGTTTTGTTTTGTCCTCTGTCTGCACTTTAGAACTGAGGAGCTGTATAAATATAGCGAAAAGTTTTTTTTAAATGTTTAGCGAGGGAGTTTTTAATATTTTTGGTTTTTGACCTACCTTCGCTAACCCTGAGTTGCAAAAGTGGTCGGGAGTACCGACTACATTTACATTGTTCGAAATATAAAAAAAAAGTGTTTTCAGCTTCCTAATTTCAAAGGGACATGAAGAATGCGGAAAATTGTGTATGAGTATTTATGTTTAGGTTTAGATTGCTAAAATGTAAGCATTGTAATAGGTAGTATATAGCAGTTAAGTTTAATAGTTTTTAATTCGGACCAAGCGCAGGTTGGTGAATAGGTAATTGTCATCATGCTTAGGCTTTCTCCCCCACTTGACACGGAACTGCGTTCCAAAAAGTGGGGTGTTGCAATAATGTACTTGAATGGAAATTACCTTTGTAGATATAACATAACAGGTTACCTTTCCTTTTGTTGCCTCTGTTCTTAGTAATGGAATAAACTTATTTTTCATTTCATTGGAAACAAAACAAGTCTGAAGTGAACAACGGGGAGATGAGGGCGCTAGGTTCGAACACATGGTCGCACCACCACCGCAGGGCACCTGCCCCACAGAACAACCATTTTCTCCTCTCTTTTTATATTCATTTTTCAAAGAGCCCCCTCTGATGATGCTCGGAGTTGGGATCGTTCGTTTTTGTAGCGTCTCGCCACCTGACGTCTTTTTAGTCTCGCTCGAGCGGGAGGTCTGAGGAACAGAACAGCCCCTTCCCTTTTGTGCCCCGTAATACGCAGGAGCTTCCTTTTTATTTCCCAACTACAAAACTTCTATTTTCCTTTTTAGAAGCGCGTTTTTCGAAAAGACAAAGGACCGACCTTGCCGCGTTAATGAATAGGAGTGAGAATAAAGCTCTTCCCCTATTGAAACTGTTTCCTATTTGCGGTTGCTTCGATATTCATTTTGATACGAGTAAGTTCATCCGTGCGTTGCATATGATGCATTGTGTATAACGAAGATTTCAAAAAATATCTCAAATAATTAAGTTCACACAGTAAGTTCACCCGTGCGCTGCATATGATGCATTGTGTATAACAATGGTTTCAAAAACAATCTCAAATAAGTTAGTTTACTCAGTAAGTTCATATGATGCATTGTGTATAAAAAACATTTCAAAAACAATCTTCACTAAGGAAGTTTATCCGTATGTGCGCATACGATGCATTGTGTATAACGAAGATTTCAAAACAATCTCAAATAAGTTACTTAGTTCACACAGTAAGTTCATATGATGCATTGTGTATAAAAAACATTTCCAAAACAATATTCAATACGTGAATTCACCCTCAAGTTCACACAGTAAGTGCATCCGTGCGTTGCATATGATGCATTGTGTATAACAATGGTTTCAAAAACAATCTCAAATAAGTTAGTTTACTCAGTAAGTTCATATGATGCATTGTGTATAAAAAACATTTCAAAAACGATGTTCAATAAGTGAATTTACCCTCAAGTTCACGCAGTAAGTTCATCCGTGTGTTGCATATGATGCATTGTGTATAACAAGATTTCGAAAACAATCTCAAATAAGTTAGTTCACACAGTAAGTTCATCCGTGCGTTGCATAGAATGCATTGTGTATAAAAAACATTTCAAAAACAATCTTCACTAAGGAAGTTTATCCGTATGTGCGCATACGATGCATTGTGCATAACGAAGATTTCAGGAACAATCTCAAAAAAGTTAGTTTACTCAGTAAGTTCATATGATGCATTGTGTATAAAAAACATTTCAAAAACAATATTCAATAAGTGAATTCACCCTCAAGTTCACACAGTAAGTTCACCGGTGCGTTGCATATGATGCATTGTGTTTAACAAAGATTTCAAAAACAACCTCAAATAACTTAGTTCACCCGTGCGTTGCATATGCGATGTGCAATGCATTGGGTATAATAATGATTTCGAAAACAACCTCCAATTTTTCAATGAACTATGTAACAACTAGTCCAGCAAAATTGGACCAAAAACGGTCCAAACTAATTCACATAAGTTTAATACTTTGAAATATTTGATAAAATTGAAATTCATGTCCGATTTCAACATTTTCTCCATCAAAAATGGGATTTTCTAAGTCAGATGAGATCGGATTAGTGTGGGACCCATCTCAGTCGATTTGTCTTCTAAAATTACTGGAAAACGACACCAAACTTGCCAATGTCAGGAGAGAAAAACTACGTTTTTTCCACTAGTTTTTGGCCAGTAGCATCAAAGAGGTTTACTGCGATCTGGTTAGCTATAAGTTAGGACCATGTGCCAAACAACAGTTCTAAGACCTGCTATCTTTTGTACGGTGGACGGACATTTCAGATTTCGGATTTAAGCACCTTGAAATGTAAAGTGACTATGTTTGAGGGGAGTTTATATACAAATTCCGCTGTACGATTACAAAGGCTTATAATTGAAGATAATCGACAAAAACGGACTGGGGAAACCTAGAAACGATTCTAAAACCTTTCAGTTGCCATGAAAAGTAGTCTGATTTCTGTCAACGCAAGGGAGTGAACTCAAATTTTGGAAACCAGTTCACATCGGGATTTTAAACTATGGAAATTGTGTAAAATAGAGAAATCTGAAGAAAGCGTCCGAAATTTTGATAATGTTCACTTCAATTATTTCGTAAAAATCACGTAAATGAAGCTGTAGGGATTATTACTTATTTTACTTTATTACTTATTTCGTTTATTTTTGAACAGTTTTGACTTATGCAAGTTGTTGAGTTTGGTAGTTATGGTTTAAATAAACAGTTGCGTTTCAGAATTTTTAAAGACTCGTTTTTTGTGGTGCTAAAAATAATTTTCGTTATGATTAGCCCTACGAAGCTTCCCTAAGTCCAATTCTAGTGCAAAACATGATATTTTGATGAAAATTACTGTTTCAATTCGGAAAGAAATCACATAAAGAAAAATTAGACGTACAAGTTTTTCGATCCGTCGTTTTGAATCTTTTGGCATTTGAAAATTATGAAAGTAATGGAAGTGAATGGAAGAAATATTTCCATGCACAGTTGAGGCAACATCTCAAACCCAATCGAGGCATTAAACCGGAGAAAAAAACCTAATACGCGCTTGTCCCACTGAACTTAACTAGAAAGTATGATAACACAATACGTGGCTTGACACAACCCTCGTATTTAATCATCCGTAGCTGTTTTAGCGAACCCTTAGGTGTAGCAATTTCGTCTGCACGATATCCCAGAACCTTGAGCCCCCTTCGCTGGAACGGGGTCGGCAGGTCTTTCTGCGCCGTTTCGTTGTTTTCCTCGCACCGAGTTTTATCGGGTGAGAAGATAACGGGGCGAGATCCCGTACAGCCGTTGGCCCGCACGACGCAGAAACCCGATGAACCGAACCGCCGGAAGTTCTCCCGGCAACGGAATATGGAAATGCCCCTGTTCCCAGCCTCATATCCCCGAGTCAGTCATTCCCAGCCCGCTTCAAGGTGAAGGGGGTGACAGGAAGTTAACTGGGGAAATAATGTGGTGGGTTTGATAAATATGCAAAGCTCGATAATGACAAGAGCGCCAGCTGGAATATACGCTCAAACAATCTATAGATGAACAAACAACAAGCTTTCCCTAGAGCCGCATGTCAAACTGCTTATGAATTCTTCCATCTCTGGACTTCAAAAGCAAGACTACAACGAACTGACTTGTTGTGCAGTACCCACAAAGCTCTGCTTCCAGGTCAACAACATTCGAGAATTTTCTCGTGTCCTCATTATCTTTCTCCCATACAAATGTATGGAACTTTATTCTTCTTAAGCTGACGATTTGAAAAACAGTTTCAATATAGAAGAACAGATTCTTGTAATGAGTAGTTACCGCCATGATGCATCGCGAATAAAACCATCAACAGTTCAAAATGCAATGCCTCATTTTTGCTGCAAAACTAAAATGTCGGCTGCATAATTGAATATCCATTGATCCATCTTTAGGTCTAATTGAAAATAAGAAAAATTGGACAGCAAAAGCAAGATTTTAAGGAACTGTCTTGTAGTGAACCCACAAAGCTTTGCTTCCAGGTCAACAATATTCCAGGACTTTCTCTTGGCCTAATGATCTTTCTTCCATCTAATTGTATGGACGATTATTTTTTTTAAGCCAACAATTTGGGAAACAATTTCGATGTAGATGAACAGATACTTGTAAGGAGCAGTTACAATGATGATGATGCATTGCGAATAAAACCATCAACAGTTCAAAATGTAATACCTCATTCTTGCTGCAAAACTGAAATGTTGGCTGCAGAATTAAATATCCATTGATTCTAATTCTTAGGTCTAATTGAAACTGTCTTGTAGTGAACCCACAAAGCTTTGCTTCCAGGTCAACAATGTTCCAGGACTTTCTCTTGGCCTAATGATCTTTCTTCCATCCAAGTGTATGAACGATTTTTTTTTTTTTTTTCAAGCCAACGATTTGGGAAACAATTTCAATGTAGAAGAACAGATACATGTAAGGAGCAGTTACAGCCATGATGGTGATGCATTGCGAATAAAACCATCAACAGTTCAGAATGCAATACCTCATTCTTGTTGCAAAACTATATAGGGTTTATGGTATAATCCCGATCTTTTAACTACTATTAATTTGATGAATATCCATAGATTAACCACAGTACAAAATGTGATTTCAACTAAAATTTTCACTTTTCCAGGTGGAGTTTTACGGTGAAGAGATCAGCTTGGGCAAGCTTCACTCGACGGATAGTTGAAGCCTGTAAGTATCATCTCATAATTCCATGATTATTAGCTTGGATATTTGGATTTGTCTGTAATTGGGAGGCCTCCCATTCCAACTTATACATTTTAATAAAATGGCATGAAATGATGACGGTTACATTGAGCTGCACCTTTTAAACTGAAATTTAAAATGAATACTCCTGCCGGGCTGCATTTTTGGTAGCTCTTTTTCCGAAAAAGTTTGGGACCAGATAATTGTTGGGAGGGAAAGAATTGGTCTTTTCACCGCACCCACGTGGTTTCAGCGCTCTTTTAATCCATTGTCACGAACATGCCCGTAGTTTGGACTTGGACAAGATCACTTCCTTGACATTTCGCGAGTGATGCCTTGTGCAGGCTGTCAGTTCCGTGAACGAGTGTGCTGTGTGGCGGAGGAAGGATGGCGAACGGGGTAAGTTGACCCTTCGTGACCGGGAACGGTTGGCGGTGCAAGACTCCGGTCGACGGATCGATCTCGTAAAATGTTGTTCTCGACTCCTCAACCGAAACCCATTTAACTGGTTGGCATGACAGTCCGCCCTTTTCATACTTAATCCGTCCGACCCCCGACAGTTCTCCCTAATTTTCCCTTTGAATGCACTGGAACAACGCGGCCCGTTCCTATGTTCCGACTACGCCGCCCTTCCTCACCACCCTTTGCCCTTTAACATCATCCGATATTCCACACAGGCTCTCTAAATTGAACGTCATTATGAGTAAATCACATGCCATTTTCTAAGTACAAATATTGTCAAGCGTAATATAATGGTACAATAGACTCTCGATAATTCGAATTTATAGAGACCAAACAAAAAATTCGAATTATCGAGTTTTTCGAAATAGTGAGAGTTCGAATTAAAGAGGGGCTGAAAGTAAAAATTCGAATTCAAGAGAGTTACATTTTATTAAAGAAATCCGAGTTCATAAGATTATGAATGCAGGTAGAAACAAAAATGCATATTTATAATAATATATGTGGATCAATTCCAAGAACCGAATAAGTCCAAAAATTAGAAAAACGAGATAGAGGTCCATTTCATTCCTAAACATACAAACTATCTTGGGGAATGATTGTTTCTGCAAGAACCATGAATGTCTACTGGCTGCAAGGCAAGACATTGGCCTGATGAAAAGAAGAAAATAAGTGTTCGGTGTTTCAGACAATAACCAAACAAATCCATTCAATCAGCTGCCTCAGTTTGCAGTTTTATTGTCAAGTTGCTTCCCTGTTTTTTCTGTATCGCTGTGCTCTATGTTGATTTAGATAATAGATCTAAATAATAGTTTAGGCTCTCCATTAAAAACTATCATGCGCTGTGACCAGCAATCAATATAATATACATAATATGTTGAACAAACCTCAACTAAATTAAACAGCTGAAATTCTGCAAGAACCCAACAAGTCACATTTTAGCGGAGAGGCAGCTTTTTATGCGGATTTGGTATTCACAAATGAGCGATTTTTTTTGGACTTATTTGGTTCTTGGAAGAAACCCCTCAATTTATTTATTATAAAAAAGTTATCATTGCTTCATACAAAAAATCGGATATTTTCGTTTGGGTCGCTTGGTTGGCTGCAATCTGGTCCACAGCATTTTCCAAAGTGCTCACTGCTTTGAACACAACCAGATTGGATGTTATCCATTTCGGACTGTTCGAAAAAACGACGAAACGCTCTTTAAAATAAGGTTGATTCCTTAGAAGACACCATCAGAACATCGTCGTCTTCATCTTCACTGTCAGAAATCTGTTGATTGATCACAATTGACTGTTTCATAATATCTTCATCTGACGATGTAGGTAACCGCTGTGACAACATTATTGTCAATGTTAACATAATCGTTGAAAGTTGTGGGAACCTCTGGAAGTCTGTTCCAAGCACTCAAAAGAGGTCTGAACCCTGCTTAATTCTTCGAATTGTGGTGTGGGCCGGTCTAGCTTCACTTCGATTTATAGAGGGGACCAAAATACATTGATTTTCTTCAAGTTATAGAGGTTCTCTCGGGGGACCGAGGGTTTTCTTCGAATTATAGAGGTTTTCGAATTACCGAGGTTCGATTAACTACTGTATAACAAAATTACTACAGAAAATACAGTTGAAACTTTGAACCATAATGAATGAAAAATGATTTATTTCCGAAATATTTATATTTACAAAAAGTTATTTCATGTCATGTCATGGAAACTACCACCCTCGTAGATCAGTGATCTGTGGCAAGGACGGGGGGAGGGGGGGTGCACGAGTGAATTACTTCTTGCTCTGTATTTTAAGTACATTTTGTGGCATTAAACGGAATAAGATGATCATAAAGTGTGGGGATGAACCCACATAACCAAAAAATGAGAAAAAAATAGACTTGGGGTTATGGAAAACTCCAAAATACAAAGGAAATTAAATAAATATATTTTCTCCGGGCCTCTGGCACAGTAATAATGATGTACAACTGTACAAAATATTGATACATTAAATAAATTATTGCTACTCTATAGAGTAATCTAACTCGTCGACTGCGCAAAAAAATGAAGTGTTTCTCGCAAATGAAATGTTTTGCAACACCCATACACCTTTTAAGGTGTTCAGTTAACCTAACAGTACCTGGTATGATGATACAAATGTTTTTGTATGAAAGGACTTCTCTGGTGGGGAAATAGTCCTGCAGGGGACACGAAGGCGTTGCACCACTGGAACTGGAAAGACAAATATCAAATAAAATTCTTCGAAGGGAAGCGATGGAGGTTAAGACACACCGGTACGAAAAATCCAGCTCCCTGACGAGAGTTTACCAAGAGAAATTCGGCGACTCTTCCTCCAACGAATTCCAGAAGTCCTAGATGATTCGAATTTATATTTAAAAATAAAAAATGAATAAATCTTCGGAAAATACAGAATGGTAAAATTATGAAATGGAGAGTTCTAGGCAAGGAGCATAGGTATGTGCGCAAATATTTGAGACTATTTACTGTGTTTAAACGTTATTTTATCAACTTGATACTCAATTTCACTGGATACGTTTATGATACAGGATTGATTCCGTCCCGTTTCTTGGATATTCGTGTCATGCAATTTTGATTGAGCTATATCCCTTCGTCAGGTATGCACACAAAAATAAAAAAGTGGATTTCAGAAAAATATGGAATGAGCTGTTTTCAATAGCAAACGCCTCACTATTGAAGTGTCGATGTCAATTACCATTTTGTAATTGTAGCTTAACTTTTTTTGGTTTTGACCGTCACATGGCCACTTTGACTTTGTTTCTAGATAACTGCTATGAAACGTTTGTTATAAAAAATTCCTTCAAATCCTCTGGTTTAAATAACGCCTTCTTTGATTGGTTAAAATTACATCAATTTTGATTGGTTGAAACAAGTAGCAAAGTATTTCACAACGAGCTGGCGATGGTATATAAGTACTGATGAAGGATTGTCTTCAATCAGTAGTTCCCTGAACTTCATACAGTCAACAACTCTGTTTTTAGCGTGGAAGATGCTTTAGCCTTAGACTAACCAGCCGAAAAATGTCACACGGGAGGGTTTTTTTTTCTTTTTCGGTGGCAGGTGAGGAAATCTTTGAGATCCTAAGGTGGAAATCGGATCTCCTAAGATACCCAAAAGGGACCGCACTTTGGGTTATGTGGGATTCAAATCCACACGGGAGGGGTTACCCTTAGCGGAAGTGTCACACGGATGTCGGCAGGGTTCGGGCATGTTCGTAACCAGCCGAAGTCAAGAACCATCTCTCCCGGTAACATCTAGCGGCTGCAAGTCCTCGCTGACGTAATATCAGTCTACCTCCTGCCTTAGATAGCGGGCCAAATTTTTTTTAAATTTCAGCCGCAGGCTCTAAGCGGTAAGTATCGGGGGGTCTAGGGGGCTTGCCGCCTCTGAATGCAGGCGTTGTTTGCCAATATGTTAATTATTATTAGTAGTTGTGCATTAAAGAACTATGAGGATGAAATAACGATAGGAAGAGAGGGGTGAGGTTCGTTTGTCGAAATTCAGGTCACCTCCCAGCGGGTCAGAGGGCAAGTTTCTCAAGGAAACCCCAGCAAATCGCCTTCCTCGCCTCGGCCGGTCTATTTTTGAAGTCTCTCGCCGCATCAGCTTTTTTTTTTCAACCTGATCCTCTTTTGAAATCGTCGATCGCGATAATTTTCCCCTCTTTCTCCTACCAGTGAAGAAGTGGTGGGGCGGGGAAGTGAGGAGCTCGCGGTTCAAATGCCGCCCCCGGATGTATTTTTACGCGGGAGGTCACGGGAGGCGGTCGCGAACCCGCACGTGGGCGTTGGAATCGCGGCCTCAGCACGTGAACCAATAAAAGGCCCTTGATTTTTGGCCGCGTCGGCCCAAACCATTGCACTTGCCTCATTAATCCCAGTGACCCAACGAAAGCTATTATGAAAAACTAATAATCGTGGAATTAAAAAAAATACATGTAATCAATAAAAACTAGTTTTGCTTCCGAGTCTACCTAGGTAGTGAAGCATTGTTTTCACATTTTTCGGAATGTGAAAATTTTTTTGTCTCCAAAATCAAAAATTCCACTTGCATTTTGCGTTTTAGACCTTTCTGAACAATTTTGGTTCCGTGTCTGTCTGTCTCTGTCTGTCAGCAAATCCTTGTTACGGGCAAAACTACACGAAGTTATAGTACGATTTTGATGAAATTTTCAGGGATCGTGCGGGTTAGGGTGTAGATGGTCCCCTATAGGTTTCATGACTCCCGGATCAATAGTAGCCTCTGGGCATGCGCAAACGTGAAATCCTTGTTACGCGCATAACTATGGGAGTTTCAATAGGAAATGTTGACCAATTTCGATGAAATTTTCAGGGATTGTTCGGTTTGATGTGTAGATGGTCCCCTATGAATTTCATGATCCCCGGATCAATATTAGCCTCTGCGCATATGCAAATACATGAACAGCCACTGTGCTATGAGGATGACGGCGGATCAATGGGTTCTTTGATCGCATAGTTCAGGTACTTTCAAAGACGCTGCAGTCAACCCAACATTATTTGATCCGTCATTGAACGATGCTTATATTTTATTTTTAGAAATGACATAATAATTATTTATCACTTCAGTCACCTATCGATTCAGCGTCAATGTCAATTTTTATTATTAGGTATATTTTATAGTTTGTTCAATAATTGAACATGCCTACCTATATTTTCTCAAGTTATGCTCCTGCATAACAATAAATTTACCCTGATTCAATATTTACTTCGCATAATTGAACGAAGTTCTTTAGTCAATAATAATTTTGATCTATACAGTCATGTTATGGATACGAGGAAGCTTTGTGCCACACCCACTTGTTATGAACCCGTATCAGGCCTAATTTTGAATTAGTCAAATGGGTGATTCCTATTTTACGGGTCAATCGCTATCCTTCATTGATAAATAATTTTCTGTTCAACTTTTTCCAAAAATTATTTTTGTAGATTTTTTGTACTCATGGCTGTCATCAAGTTCGGCTACTCTTCATTTTACATGCCGGTAATTGGTCGAAATGTACCTCTAATCTCATTGTCATGGTCTGTCCGTGAGTCAGAATTTGAATTTAACCCGAAATTTTATCCGCTCAAAGTACGTTTTACCGGAAATATTTTAACTAGTATTTTTTTAGAATTAGTTACTGGTTGCTAGTACGCTTACAAGTGGGACTAACTTTTAGTTAGTCTGTACGAATCAAGTACTCAAAATTTGTCCCATACCTCCTGTCTCATTGTCATGGGTTCGAAGGAAATTCATCGACGGCATTTTTTGGCGATTTAAAGTTTTTTCTGCGTTGGTAACCCTGCCCTTTGAGGAAACACCATACTTCTGCCATTTTTATACTGTTGGGGCTCATAAATAAAGTTAGCCGTTTCTAAGAGAGGTATGTACGTTTCATACTTATCATTGCTATGGGTTCGAGAATCACTCTTAATCAATCTTATCGATTTGTTTAGCATTCATTTTGGGATAAAGATGTAAAAACTCTATTTAATGTAAGTTTCAATTTCTATAGGTGTTCATTAGACTCCTAATTGCAGAAGGTTAATGTTGATTTCTCATTGTGGTGGCGATTTTAAACTTCATTGTTGTGGCTACCACAAAAGCCGTCATGGCTGTTTGAAACATTTTTTTTTTTTTTTTTAAAGTTTGGTATTTGATACTAAATAAGTAAATACCAATAATAAAATGTGATACTTGTTCTGCACAAAGTGGGAAAAACTGAAATCAGATGCCCGCCCACCTACACTTTTGTGAACCGTGATTATTTTGATACTTTTAATATTGGGTGGTAGTAACTAACTAAATAAATCATCTTGCTTCAACTAGGAATTGAAATGTTTTTTGTTTAAATATCTCATTCAACCTTACCTACACATCGTTTACATGATTCTATCGTTATTTGGTTAACAATGCTCATTGTCATGGATACATATCATTGTCGTGTCCTATAAAATTTTAAAACCTGAATTTTGAAGAAACAAACGAAAATCATGCGTGCTTGTACATCACTATACCATTAGAGTAACATCTAGATTGCACAATAAAAAAATCATAAATTTTGGAGAACAAAATTTTTTAGTCAGAATCAAAACCTCGATTTTCCCGTAGAATGAGAATCACCCAAACTCGTGCTTAAGACCCCTGTTTTCAAGTGTCTGACTTTAAAAATTTTCCATTCCTTAAAATTCAATTGTTGGTATATTTTATTAAACAACGAAAAAGTAATTACGGAATTTTAAATAATATAATCACTAAAAACTGATTTTTTTGTTGGGATTGGAGCCCAGTTTCGCTTGTCGCTATATAACCATTGTTTTCTCGAATTACATAAATCGATCGATTTAACATTGTAATACTACTTTTACAGTTATTTTTATGGAAATATCCTGCACAACTCATCGTGAAGACTTTTTGGTCTGGAAACTTTAGATATGTGCTCTCCTACGAATACTAATTGGAATTAGGTTTTTCCCACCTGTAGTGAGCCTTCCGAAGCGAAAACCAAAGTTTGCGAATCAACTTTCATAAATCATCCACGTGCCAGTACATATTCTTGCCATAATTATCAATCATATGATGAAACTTGAAGGGAAACGTACTTTTAAAAAACGCTGCAAATTCTTTCACTGGGGTTTATTATTCAATTGGGCTCATGATTTGAATTTATACTAAGCTTTGGAGTGTGCGTGTTTCACAGGTGATGGAGCGATTATTGAATTTCAGGAGGCACACGAATATGATCAACTGATTAATCCAAATAGGTATTTTGGTTGAGAACAGAATACGTGCTCTATGATCAACCTGATCAATCCAAATAGGTATTTTGGTTGAAACAGATTTACGTGCTCTAGTCCTTTAGAACTCGTATTGCGTTATCAAATCCAAATTTAAACGATTCAATGATACTGATGTCACAAATATCATCAACTGATCAATCCAAATAGGTGTTTTGGTGAAACCACGTGGCACATCTCCTGAAATTCGATAATCGCTCTATCACCGGTGAAACACGCACACTCCGAAGGTACAGATTCAAATCATGAACGCAAGCCAATTGAATAATAAACCCCAGTGGAAGAATATTTCTTCCCCAGTAATAATATTGAATAATATTTACCTATATATTATCAGCGTTTCATGCATATCAGAATGCTTCAACCCGTGTATCGGCTATATACTACAAGTATACACATCGGCTATCATTCCAGTATCCACATTCACTACAACTCGACGCTATCGGCATCACCAGGTTACAAACAAACAATAATAAACCAAAAAACGCAAATCTTGGCACCATGAATCGGGCCATACATCGGGAATGGTTTGACCTACGGACGAGGGAAGGGCTCATTCGATTCCTCATGGTATGTTCTTCAAATAGGTAAATATTTAGGCCGATTCGACTTGTTTTGAGGTTTTTAGGGATTTTACAAAACTTTGACAGCCCTTAAAGGGCACTTTAAATTGAGTGAGAGAGCTGGCTCAAGAATTGGGGCGTCGTCGGACCAAGATGGATTTTTCCTGAAAATTTCAGATCTTTTGCTCCAGCCGTTTAGGAGAAATCGTGCGTACGGCGGACGGACGGAAAATTTTTATTGCAGATTCGGATTCTACACCCTTTGAAACGTAAACCATGAAATTTTCAGGGGGGTTAGAATTTTTTTCCAGAGCGATTACAATGGTTTATTATTGAATAATAAACCAAAAATCAATATTTCAAAAACTTTTTGTTTAAAATTTGGGGGTTAGACTGCCGATTGTATCCTTTTCATCAGTCTAAAATTATTATTTTACTAACGGACTTCATCACAACCGACGTTGTATTGAATTCGTACGAACGTATTGCTGTTGGATTATACCTGTTGCATGTGCAGAAAGTTTTATATTTCTCTTCACATTTGAGTCCGCGACGTATTTGGATGTAAAGGGAAAACGTTAGGAGACGGGATCGATGATTAGCGGCTGCACGTCGCACTCGAGCAGTAATGATTTGTTCAGATCCGATGGTTGCGTAACCCCCTCATTTTCCAAAGCGCTAATTTTATCTCTGCGGATGGACCGTGATTTCGACGTTCCCGGACTATTGCAAACGGGGAAAAAGCGGCGATATAGCTGAGAGGAGCTGGCTCGAGGCCAATGTCAACTGAATGGTTTTGCTGTTCTTACGCGTATTTCAATAGTTTATTTTAGGCTTGTTTCTAAACAAGCAATATAATCATACAATCTCGGATACTTATATTTTTCAAGAACTATCGAGCTTTTTGGATATTCATATTTAAAATGGGGTGCGACTCTTGGGTTTTTTGGGAACAGCACATTGGGTTGTGGAACAGTTCAGGGACAGCAAAAGTGCAGTATAAATGTTCAGTTAGTTTGTCCATATACTGCGGTAGGGCAGGCCAGTTTTAATACGTGGGGATTCTTAGGAGAAAGACTTCTTGCGCCTGACCAATGCATACTATCGAATCATTGCAACGGAAAAGTGTGGTGGCCAGGTAAGGGAGTATCTGAAAAAGAGCCGCAAACGAGACAGCGAAGGTGAAGTAATTAAAAACAAAACTTGAAGGAGAATGCCTGACATATGTTTATCTTGGCCGTTCTTATAAGTTTTTCACTTAAACTGACGTGAATGGCCGGTGTAACAGCGAGCTCTCTATGTGTCAAATTGTGGAACTTGCGTGGTACTGGTGTCACATGGTACCTGTACGAACTACGGCTGATTGGACGGGCAGGGGTACTCACACCGTTGTGGACTGGTTTAATTTGTTTCGCGATATTTGCGTTGAGATGTTCGACACACGGGAGAAAAATGGGTGGGCCTGGTTTCTCAGTACAGATTGATGAATCGTTATTTCAGGGCAAAAGAAAATGTAACCGAGGCCGGCTCCTGGCTAGCGACCGAAGGCAACCTCCCATTCCCAATGACGATGACGACATATCAAGCTCTGACGATGATGACGATCAAAATGATGATGAGTCGAACAGTGCTGGAAACTATGCCCAAAGGGTTCAGGGTCTGTGGGTGTTTGGCATGTGCTGTCGTCACGATGAAACATTGGAACATCGGTTCTTTGTGGTCGAAAAACGAGATAGGGCCACTTTACTCCCTATTATAAAACGGGAAATTGCAGTAGGATCTCTCATCAGGTCAGACCAATGGGCCCGCATACAACACCATCAGCAACCATGTTTACCAGCACCGTACCGTGAACCACAGTGAACACTTCATTAATCCAGGAGACGTTGCAAACACACAAACGATTGAATGCTTGTGGCGGCACGTAAAGAACAAATATAATATTAGGAAAAATGGAGCACGAAGTCATTTGGACCGGCATTGGTGGAAGAATGGTGGCATGAAAATTAACTGCTGAGTCCAGTATTTAACTTTCAGACCTACCACGACAATGTGAATAGGTAGGTAAATTACCAAATTACTTTTCTTTAAAAACCAAATGGCCATATTGTTGCCAAAAGGTATTGAAGAGCTCGTCAGAACCTGCAGTTAGGAAAAAAAATCAAGAACGTAGGCCTAATGAGTGAAATATCACAGGTGATAGACACGAATTTTCCCTCAGTTTGTGAGGTGATGGAAGCCCCTTCCGAGGAGATGGATGAATATTCCGCCACGCTCCCTCGCAGTTTTCCCAAAGCGACAGATTCTAAAATCGGGGGGGAATCACCATCAAAGTTTAGAATCACCCTAATAGCACTTTAAAAAAGCTAAATAAAATAACACCTGAAGAGTTGGACGGGTCTGCGACCTTAGGCTCGCCCGAATTTCCATGTTGGGAAAAGCTGTACTACATCTGAAAAATTAAAATGTACCTACTTCATAACAGCCAGAATGTAGTAAAACACCCGCGGGTTCTGGATTTCTTGCCTTGAACATTTTGATCCGGCAAAATGCGTATCTCCTCTGAATGCTCAAAAGCAGAATCTTATGCCTGTAGGTACCTACCTACCTCAAAACCCATGACATTTCGTTCTACTACTTTTTTTTAATAAACTTTATTGGCATTAAGTTTTTGTACAGCCATAATATTGTTTTTAGATTAATTCAAATATATACATTCAATGTGCCTAAAAAGTTATAGATTTTCTTGTATAATAAATAATTTCCGCTTTGTAACAAGGCGTCAAGTAATTGAAACGGAAATCTATTAGTTCCATTAATCATGCCAATAAATCGGGAATGGTTTGACCTACAGCCTGGGAAGGGGACATTCGATTCCTCATGCGATTGATTTACAAAACAAGTTCCACATTTAGCAAAATTGCGCATGAGGTTTTTTCTATTTTCAAAACTTTGACAACCCTTAAATGGCACTTCAATTTGAGTTAGAAAGCTGGCTAAAATTGGGGCGTTGTCGGACCAACATGATTTGTTCCGAAAATTTCCATTTTTGGTCGCCGTTTGGGAGTAAATCTGCTGCATTCGGCTGATTCTCGCACTGCCATTCTGAACAAGAAAAGAATTGCAGGGATTCCATGGTTCGCTCTCAATCGCTTATGGTTCTACCAAAATCCTTGGTTAGAACTTTTTTCTTAATAAACCATGGTTTAGCTGGGAATGACCGGCTGCATAAAGAACTTGTAAGGTTTGCTCACTAATACCTTGTATTCCCTCTCCCTCCTCTTGTGTTGATTAATGCTTGAGATTACTTCAATATTCTTCCTTGTTGCCAACATTTTCCTGTACGGATAGGTAAACGAGAGTGAAAGTTCAGACCATCGCACATATCTAGTAAATGTATAAGTTGTTTGGTCAAACGTTCGAAACGCGAACATGTCAGATCAAGGTGTAAAACAATAAAATCGAATATTAATACTCTCTTCTCCTTATTTTTCCATAATTTAACATTTTAATCTTTTTTCTTCCGAAAATTAATTTTTTTATTAAAATTGTGGGAAACTTTTTTCGAAGGACTCATTTTTTTTCCAATGAATCCCATCGCGTTAATTTTGTCCCGCAAACTTGTGGCATTTTGAAACCAAGTTTTTCGAACATTTTTTACTCTAATTTCCAAACCATCCGACCGATTTTAAATTTCTTTTTTGCATATTAAAGAGGTCATTTTCTTTAGGAATGTCCGATCGCCTCGTTCTTCAGCTGGTTTTTTATCTTGTATAACTTTTCGACAGATCCAATATCGGTGGAGAAATAATGTTAACAAAACTTTAACTTTTTGACGCCCAATTCGGACAAATCGAGTTTACGATTTTCTCAGGTGATCCCTTAATTGTTGTTTAGCAGTACCTATGTATTTTTTGCTGAAAAAATTAAACGTTTTGTGAACTTTTTTAGTATGAATTTTTCCTACTTTTAGATGTTTTTGATTGTTGAATCAAAACAAGAAACTTAAGGTGAGAGTTACTTCATTTTTTGGCATCGAAAATTCACAATTCTCCATATCGCAACGACTGCTCTGTAACCCAAGAGATGATATCCCCAGAAGTTCACAAAAACTTGTACTACTCAAAATTTGTAATGTACCACCTACAAATCCAACAGTATCCTCTTCCCAGGTAGTCACTGCGCTCAGTCACGGGTTTGGTTTTGTTATCAAAGAACAAGGGAAAGTGAATTTAACAGTGCAGCTGCTGAAAAAAAAATTTGAGACCTGTAAGGACACGCGGTGTCGATCCCGACAGTATGGAACAGCTGAGTGCAGCGATAATTGAAGAATGGAACCATATTCCTCGTGACTTCATTCGTTCACTCATTGAAAGTATGCCGAGAGCTGCACTGTTAAATTCACTTCTCCTTGTTCTTTCAAGCCTTTGATAACAAAACCAAATCCGTGACTGAGCGCAGTGACTACCTGGGAGGAGGATACCGTTGGATTTGTAGGTGGAACGTTCCAAATTTTGAGTAGTTTATTTGCATCTAGCAACTTTGGATAAAAAGAGATTTTAAAAAACCGCGTTTTAAGCGCTTTCCCAAATTCGAATTTTCAGATTTGTATCTTCGTTTACGTTCTTTACCTCACCCTCTCACCCTTTCTTCTTCTTTTCGTCAGGGGTACCTACCCCTGAATCGACGCCCCTGCTAAGCAAATGTACCCCATTGGACTGGATAACATGCCATATTTGGTAAACGTCAGTGGAGCCGTTTGAGCGCTATCTTTTCGAGTGGGCAATGACAGCTAAATCCACTTGAATGGTTTTATGTGTTACTGCGTGTACGGTAAATACGAAATTTTATTAAAATATCTCCTCGTTCGAGAGGTACGAATTAATTTTTCTGTTCACGCAAGAGTGGAAATTTTAATGCTCCGATGGAACTGAAATTAATGTGCAACCATCTGCAAAGCTGCGCTCTAGAAAAAAGAATCAAGAGACCAGTTTGAGGAGCATCCAAGCAGGGAACATTACGCGTTATGGGTACCTACACCGCAGTCACCATTCTGTCGCTGAAGTTAGAAACTATTTACTGGATATTTATCAACCATTGATGTGTCAGTAAAATTGGGAAGGAAATTCTTGTAAAATTCGTTGTTGAGGGCTGTTGTCATTTCTCCTCCACGATGAACCGGCAGTACGATTTGTTTATGTCCAGAAAAAAAGTTCAACGTGATGTGCTATTGCTGAAACATTGCAGCTAGCTGATTGGATCCAGATTACACAAAAAAATGACCTTAGAGGTACTTACGCCACACGGTGGGCTAAATCACCAATTTAGCTGGACAAAATTCTGAAACTTGTCCATATTCAACCTTTGGGTTCACAGATTACGGAAAAAATAATTTAAAAATCGAACTAATTTTTTGACACGATTGGTGTGCATACAGTGGTCTAAAATCAAATTGATTTGCTAAAATTTAAAACTTTCCTACATTTAACGATTGAAGTCCCAAAATACGGGAAAAATAATATTAAAAATCTAATTCATTTTTTGACACGATTGGGAAGCACACGGTGGTCTAAAATCAAATTGATTTGCTAAAATTTGACTGAAAAAAAAAATTATGTATCGCCCAAAACGCACAAAACCGCAAAAATTCTTTGCAACATTTAAAAACTAGAAGGATTGATGAAACAAATCCTGCAAACAAATCCGTGGAATAACTTGGCGGTAATATAGTTTTTCGTTATTGAATAAGGGCATGCATATACAAATTGCTAAGTTAAATCTACAGGTGGAATGCAATGTATATTCAATAAAGAATGTAGAAATTTAATGTCTTAGCTGTCTCAGCAATGTCCATTGTTGAATAAAAGCAATAAAACTTCGCGCTACACACACCTTGAACATAATAAATGGCCATCGAATAAAGACACTTATCCGTGTGTGCCGGTTATCAGGCACTTGTGTGAACATGACTGATTAACTCCTTTACTATTTGTTTGTAAACACGGTATGGCGGGAAGTATTAGTATTAAGAGTCTCACTAACTAATAATAAAAAGGTAAAGCACTCAGAAATCCAAACTTTTAACTTGACTTTTGTCCACCTAAATTGGTGATTTTGCCCACTGTGCGCCAGTAAAACTTCGAGGTGGTTCACATCTACAAAGTGTTCCATATTCGAAAACTCGTGTCACAGCTGAAAACGGAATGAGAGCTCGTAGAGTAGTCTAGTTCCTACACAACTGTGTACATCCCAAGAACTACATGTATTTGTATGTATGCTACTTGCAAGAACTTGATTAGCCGTGCGTAGCAGCAGCGGACCTGCTCTGCTCTCTTTGTGCCATATTTCATCACCGGAGATAATGGGATTATGGGATTAATGAATATGAATATATACAGGGTGATTCCCTCGTAGAGTACGAAATTTTCTTGGGTAAAACTAGACCGAAAATGGAGCAAAACGCCAGCAACCGCACTGTTCTATCTCAACCCGTTCCTGAGATAAGATTTTTCAAAGATTTTTTCTAGGAAACCACGGTTTTTTCCATAAAAGCTGTGTTATGTGCACTTTGCTACAATGTTTTTCAATTTTTTACTACATTTTCGGATTCAGCATTAAATTTCCAATAAGATGGTAGTACAGGTTACCATAAAAGTCACTAACTTTGCATCGAATGAAAAGCTCAAACTTTAACCTACGTAGGAAAGTTACATTTTCTTATTTTTCATTATCGCTCATCAAAAGACCACCCACAAAACTGCAAATTCCGTGAAAAGTAGCGCATTTAACCAGCTTTCGAAAGATACAGTCACATTTATGATTTTGGTTAGATTTCGTAGAGAAATTCACATTTTAAATCCGAAAAACGTGGTGCATTACTTTGACATGAAAATCAGGTACCTACTTAGTAGATAATTTATAGGTGCCTGCATTATGATAATCCCATTATTAAAATCTGTATTTTATACAAAACAAACTCTTCTGCGGAAGAGAAAAGAGAAGTATTGTTATGTGCACTCTGCTACAATGTTTTTCAGGGTGAGGGAATCACCCTGTATATTTGCACTTCACTTCATGCAATAAATTACAAGGATAAAAAAAATAGTAACTATAATATTCCTTAAAAAATTAGGTACGTTATGGAAAAAATACATTGTGTCACGAAGAGTTAAGTTCATAAGGAACTTGTGTTTCCCCGTGGAGTCAACCAATAACAACTTTAGCAAACGGACCATATTAAAAACATCTTCTTAATAGATAATCAGAATAATTCTCCTTAATTTATAATCAATTACAAAAAAATAATAATAACCCCCAAAAAAAGAAAAAACACAATTACAACAAAACCAAGAATGGAAGCAAAAGTACACTGAGAAAAATTAAGACATCTTTATTTTGTACGCTTAAATGAATTCAAGTTGAGAAAATCTTCTAAATTAATGTTATTATGATAAAAAAAGCGAAGTGACATAAGAACTTCCCTTATAAATTTCCAGTCTAATATTCGATCCCAACCCCGTTCTGGTTTTTGAATGAAAACCCAAATGCTCATGGTCAACCCTTCTCTTATAGACATGAACACAAGAACAGTATAAAAAAAAATTGGTTAACTTTTAGAACATCACATTCTTTGTACACATTGAACGTTGAGTACCTACGATGTTTATTTAGAATAATTGTGATTGTTCATACTCCGATCTCTGGTTTAAATTTGTTTTTCTCAGTCGATTTCCGAGGTTCATATTGCAAATAAAATAATAGGTTTGTTTTGACAAGAGGTTCCGAACCAGTTCGGGATAGAACCAGAACCTACAGGGGGAGGGATAGAACCACCGAGCACTTTCGGTATTCGTTCTACTTGTCCGAACGCTTTCCGAACTAGTTTGGAACCAAAAACCTGAACGTCCCCTTCCCGCATGGTTCCGTCAGACATCGAGACCAAAAAAAGAGGTCTAAAATGCTCGATAAATTCCACTTCGTTGTATTGAGCGACGGTTTCCAGGTGATTCTCCGTTTTTGGGCGCAGCCGTTGATTAACTACGTACTCCACTACTTCTTCGTCAGACGAGCTGAAGTCAGGTTCACTGATGACGGTGTGGTGCTTATCAAACTTGATGACGAACTAGACATTGTTGTAAACCTCGGAATTTATACTTGAAACAAAGTTTGTTTTGACAACCTCAACAGTGTAGGTAGGCCGTATTTGGGCGGGAATAGATGATAACCGTTGATAACGCGATAAATCTACTGCGCATATCTCGGACTAAAAGTTCTGGCAAAAATCTTCGAACCACTTGAACTAGTTCCAAGTGGTTCTGGACTCCTTGTCCGAACAGTGAACCGAGAGGTTCGAGATTTTTCAGAACTAGTTCTGGCGTGTCAAAACAGCCAAAAAGGGGCGTGTTCGGTTCTGAACTGGTTCTGAACCTCTTGTCAAAACAAACCTAATGAATCGTTTCTGAGTATCCTACAGAAAGTACTACCGTTACGATTCCACGAGAAGCTCATCTTTATATTACGTACTAATTGTTGGGACGTCGTTGATAAGAATAAATAACCTTTCGAGTTTTGCTTTCACGCGAGTTTACGGTGCTTACCAAGTGGCGATCCTGTGAGAGCGCTCATCGGGCCCGGGGGGTTCGCGTGTTTCCATTGACCCCCGTCGGAGGATGAGATGTTGTTGACCTCATCTGATGGAAGCCTCAGCCGGGAGCCAGTCACCGGATAATTTGCCTAATGAGCTCCCGCCCAACTGTTGACTAATGAAGTTTTCCCAAAGCCAATCTAAAAATCAGCTGATGCCCGTTTTCTAATAATGAAACGTCGACAATAGTCCATTAGTTGACGCTGCTTTTAATAGAAAAAATTTTCCGTCGGATTGCGAAACGGGTTGTTGTTTATAGGGTCGCCGGTTATTTCAGAGTGGTAGTGATGGCGTGAACCAGGTTCCATCATCTATTGTGTCGTATACATTTTTTGTTTAATTTATTTATTTTCCTTCTATGACCACAATACATGTCATGTATCAAGCAAATGCTTATGCAGGGTGGAAGCGGATAAGTGACAAAAAAATTGTTCAGTTAATCTGCATCAAAAATGTAGTAAAACCCCGGCAACTGCACTTTTCTATCTCAAACCCTTCTCCAGATGTAATTTTTTGCTTTCAGAAAACCACGTTTTTGACATAAAAACCCTCGTTTTTCCATTTAAAAACTTTTTTCTACTTTTGGCCACATTTTCGGATTTAACGTGAAATTTCCTTTACGACCAATGCACATTCATAATCATAAACGAACCCCTAAAGACCGCAATTGCAGTTCAAACATTGAAAATTTAAAAAAAATTTCTAGTTTCCGGATTACTTTTATTTTTTACTAGTATAATGGCCCTGCTACGCAGGTTAAAAAGAAATAGGTGAATAACACAATGAGGGAGTATGCAAAATGAACAATATGCGATTCCGCGTTGTCAAAAAATCCGTGAAAAAATACCTTCCCAGGAATCCATTCCGAGTTGATGAGCTTCCCCTGTAGGAACGTCGCTTACTTCCCGATTCGCAAGCCAATGTTTCAAGACTAGTTCAAGCGTGATAGCGAGTTGAGTCGACGTAACATCATGAAAGTTTCAGTTACTTGGTTTGTTAAGTTATCTTGGCAAATTAACATCACGAATGAGGAATACCGGACATTTTCTAAGGGTCCCCTAAAGGTTTCCAGTTTGCGAGGATCGAGAGGCAGGCAATCATTGCAAGATAGTCTAACGCGATATTTTAATTGGAGCCCATAGTTTGTTACGGAAAAGAACGAGAGCCCGAAAAGTCAATTGTGAGCAAATTGCGACTTCTTTTAATTTTACACGTTTTATATAGTGTGATTACTTCCAGAAAACGTGCTGGAGCTTGTCAAACCTCAGACTTGCAAATTGAAGACTTTGCGATTCCGCGTTGATCTCAAGGAGAAATTCCAGTTTGAAGGTGAAAAAACGTCGGGTACCTTCCAGTCATAAAAGGAGGATACTCATTACACACTCTTGGTATGAGTCTGTAGGTAAACTTAATTCGCAAGCCAATGTTTCAAGACTAGTTCAAGCGTGATAGCGAGTTGAGTCGACATAACATCATGAAAGTGTTCAGTTACGTTAAAATCTTGGCAGGCATCACGAATGAGGAATACGCGGACATTTTCTGAGGGCGAGGATCGTAGAGGCAGCCGCAACATTGCAAGATAGTCTAACGCACGAGTTATGCGGTACAAGAACGAGAGCCATGCGGAAAAGAACGAGAATCTGCATGAAGAGAACAATTTTAAGAACACATTGTGAGCGCGACTTCTTTTAATTTTACTAGGTCTGTCTGATTAATATCTTGATGATGGTTTGATTTCTAGTCTGAATACTAGAAATGTTTTTCGATCGTTTTTCAGGAAAAGTAGTATCACTTTATTTTCGTATCCAACCTATTTTGCGGATTTAATCATTTTCCCAATTCATATCGCGAACTGTTTCTTTTATCCCTGGGATTCCTCGATTGCTGTTTAAAAAGTGCCCAACGTTTTTTCGCCTTCAAAATGTAATTTCTCCTTTAGATCGACGCGGAATCGCAAAGTTGACCATACCATTAGAAAGCTGATTAAATTTGCAAGTTTCCCTGAGGTTTGACAAGTTCCAGTACGTTTTCTGGAAGTGTAGTAAAAATAAAAGTAATTCAGAAACTAGCAATTTTTTTTTTGAAATTTTCAATGTTTGAACTGCAATTGCGGTCCTTAGGCATTCGATGAAAGGAAGAAGGATGAAAGGAAATTTCACGTTGAATCAAAAAATGTGTTTAAAAGTAGAAATACGTGGTTTTCTGAAAAAAGAGAAAAACATTTTAAAAATTATATCTACAGAACATGTTGAGATAGAAAAGTGCGGTTGGCAGGGTTTCACTACATTTTTTATGCAGATTAATAGAAAAAAATGTTCGTCACTGATCCGCTTCCACCATGTATAATTGCCCTTCCTGCATACCTAATACAAAATTTATTGCATATAAAGTATGAAAAAGTTTCCTCAATATGGGCTGATTCCATTCCACTTCCATGTAAGGGGAGGAGCGGTTGGTAGCTGTCACGAATTTGCCTTCAAATTATGACGGATCATATCCATATAGAAATGTGAACAGCAGCCTAAAGTTGTTTCTGCGCGCAGTTGTCCTAATTGAACGGAAGTTCATGTAGTTAGTTTTTTTCCTCTAAACCAGGATTTTAATAATTGCATAAACTTTTTAGCCTTAGCATAACATTCGTGCCATGTCGTAACGGCCATGTACGGGAGAATTCTTGAATTACAAATCATAACTCAAAAGTTCTTGTCATGCAGCAGGATCATAATATCGAATTCGTTTATATCGAGTGTCAATACACTACAGCTCTATAGGTTGCGGAAGCATTGTTGCTGGTTGTATAGTCCAGTTCTGGTAGTACGGTTATCCACTAGGTGGTCTATCTAATACAGAAATGGTAAACATTTGCCATGTGGGTATTTGGGGCAATGAGTGTGCTGATGCTCTGGCGAGGAGAGCCATTGGTGATAGCTCCTTTGATATTTTGCCTATGGGCATTGAGGATCAGATCTTCTGCATGCTACATAAAGCCATCTCCATCTGGCTTGGGCACTAGCAGTGTGATGTCACTGGTCTGCATGTTGTCCTTCAGGCCCTTTTGGTCCATTCATGACCCAACTGTCAAGGAGGGACCGAACTGTGATTAATCAAGTAGCTACTGCCTACAACCGACTTGCTCATAGACATCTGCTTAATTGTTTAAAAAATGTATTCTTTTAAAATTTTGAATTATAAGAACATTGTAGCTATCACATTATACAACAATAGTACCATATTAATGTATACAGAATGTATCTTTGGTAGACATGTAAGTGTAAGCCCCCTTGCCCTAAGATCTCTGAGAGTTCACCTGCAATTATTATTATGACTGTTTTAAAGAAATGTAAGAATCTGGTAGCTAGCCTATAGATCAGTGATCCCAAAAGGGGACAAACAACTAAGACCCTACTTGGCTGTAGGAGAGTTCAGGGCTCAAAAATAGAATGCACACGTGGGGAACAAGAATGAATATAATAAAAGAACTACTTCGCATGTAAATATCAACATGTACAACAAATATAACATTAAAATTAGGAGTCAGTGCACGCAATCAAAATTTAGGAACGAGATCCTTCCTGAACTAAAAATCTTAGGTACTAAGTACAGTGAATTGAATGAGATCACCACGTGTTCAGGTGTTGAGAAAAAAGTGAGTTATACAAAAAATGGTATTCCTGAAGGGAAGAAACTGTTAAAAACCACCGCTAAGCGGCGTTTTACACCTAGTGCACTTAAGATTACAAGATCTTTACGTTAAGAATTTACGATCCCCAAGGGGGTTGTGTTCCAGAATAATTGGGCTGGTTTAGCGAACGTTATAGGAGAATGCAGCAGGACAAATTACTAATAAAAGTGAATTGTTACTGTATTTAAGCGACATGTACTGAGTGTAAGTGGTACAAACTTGAAGTACTTGACTTGTGTAAAGGACACAACTTGAAGTACTTGACTATCACTGTTACTGATCTAGAAACATAATCACTAGAGTTCACGTTCTCAACAAAACGAGAGTTCACACCATCACAAATGGATGCACACCAGACTGACTGTATATAGAGAGAGTAGTTGATTCGTCCCTGGTAGAAATACGGAGGCTCTCTGGGCTCCAGGGACCCACCTGGCTACCGGCCCCACTTTAATTTACTTCTCCCAACAGGGGAAACAAACTGGCCAATCTGGGGGTTTCTGACACTCCCTCCCCATGGATCATAGTCCTCTCCTGTATGGAAGCATCCAGTAGTCCAACTTCTTCTTCCGGCTCCACCCTGACTGACTTGGGGGCGGCCAGGGCCCTAAGTACCTATGTGTTTTAAATGTAAAAATGCCCATAAGTTTAAGTCATGAGTGAATCGCCAAAACGTTCCCCAACAACATGGGCCAGGCATATTGTTAAGAAAGTAACGTAAACCGAGTAGCACGTGTTCAAAATTGGAGGTATCATCCACATATACGCATTTGTATCAATTTTATTTATTGACTGACTGAATAAAATACAAATCATATACCATAATTCAATTGAACGTTACAATAATCTTAGGAATAAATTAATGGTTATTGTTTATTATTTCTTGTTGCAGGGAGGGAAAGGTTTTGATGGGGAGGGGGCGACAAGATGGTCAAGACGTTCCAGGCCTACTTGCCCGATTGCCACAGGACCTACTCCTGTATTCACTGCAGGGCTCACCTTGCAAACCACGACGAGCTCATATCCAAGGTATTTTGCCACCAACGTAATATAGTAATATTGTATTTCTCATTTATACCTATCCCTGTTTTCAGTTTTGCAGCGTTAAGGCGGGTGATAGAGTAAAGTCAGTATTCTGGAATAGTGTATTTTTGACAACCACTAAATATGGCCATCTTTTATGCAAATTCGTGTGAAGCGTGTCATTGAACATATACATATACAAGTTTGGCTGTTTTTTAGAACTGACCCCTCACTGTCTAATTGGTCGTAATAAACTGCATCTATGACCCAGTTGGATGGTTAAGATGCAATGAAGAAAAATACTAAAAGTAATTAATGCTCATGTTGCTTTCAAGCCTGTGAAGCAGCGGAAGCCTTGTAAAGCCATTTATTAGAATTTTTGTAGCGTTTTGCCTGCGTTTTTTGTTTTTGAATGCTGTAAACACCAGTAAGTTAACGTTTTTTGTGTGTATACTTTTTGAAATGTGAAAGAGTCTGAGGTTTCAAACTAAAAAAGAACGGTTTGAAGTGGAGGAATTACGTTTTGAAAACGGGGGCAGTGCTGAAGAACACCCCAAGTTCTGACTGGCTGTTAAAAATTCTGTATTCTGCGTCCCGCCTGTTCACATAACATCTTTAAATCACTGGAATGTACATATTATCTTTTATTAATGAACGTTAAATTCCCTATCGGCCTTGAGCCGCTGTTCTTAATGAATTCAAAGGTTTTTACCTAGATGAAACATAAATTTATGGTAGTAGTGCTCGACTGTGAAAAACACTCCCATACTAAAGCTACGAATCCTACTTAAATTAGCTTAAGCTTTCACGTGATGCAGTTCGCGGATCCATCATGGTACTAATTAAATTTAGTCAGAAAAGAATTGGGTTGAATAAATGTTGTTCGATCCAATTCTTCTCTGACTAAATTCCATTCTTCACGGATTCGAACAAACCAACTGATTACATCATTTCTATGACGTTCATGTACCGTTTAAGTGAATCAATCCACTATGTACGTATGTCTAACGATTACTAGAATTGGTAACATACCTTCTTTGTTTTCTTTTGCAGTCTTTTCAAGGAAGTCAAGGACGGGCGTATCTCTTCAATTCTGTGTAAGTATAAATTGTCGGCCACATAATTTCTTTGTTCGCGTCGTTTGCAACAATCGCATTAATTACCCTGAAAAGGTTAAATAAGCTGAATACAAATGAGGAGTTTGTTGTCAAAACCTGACATATCCGTTTTTTGAAGAAATGAGATTTTGAGCGGGAAATGTACTTGAAATGGTTTCCCACGGCTAAGCAAAGCGTTTTCAGTCCAAAACCTGTCATATCCCTCCGTAAACTAATGACGAAAGTCAGGATCGCTGCCAAAACCAGATATATCCATTTGAAATTTAGTGTCACAACCTGACTTCCAGCTTCGGCCGATCAGAGGCCGATTTTTCTGTCAGGTAGCAGAAAAAGTTTTGTTTTCCCCAGAGCCAGCAGATAGGTCTTTTGGATTGGTAGAGAAACAGTTGAGACCTCACGAAAGGTTACTTTTCCCCCAGAACTATGATTATATTGCGGAAACTGTAGGGAAGCTGAAAATATTCAGTAAGGATTTCTTATGGTACAACTTCCAAGATTTGGTCAAACAGCATGTTTTACAAAAAAAGCTATATACGTTATCCACCAGGAAGCAGGGTGTAGTTTCACGAAGGCTGGAATTTTTCAATTCATTTATTCATATTTTATTCCGACGTTTCGGAGTGAGGAAACACTCCATTATCAGGGGATCTGGGGACATCATGTAATTTAGTATTATTTATAACACCCCACACCATAGGGTTTTAAACTATAATATCATTATGTTCTTAGGCACTTAGGACGAATCCTGTGCGGTTTGGGGGAGTTGCACCTTATTCACTAACTAACATACACAAAGTATACGAATAAAAAGTATACATCTCAAAAGTGACACCTTTTTTACTAACTATTTTTAAATGATTTTACAATATGCAAATAAAAGTTATACATTTCAAAAGGAGTTCAATAGATATTCACAACATGGCAAGGATTAATAATGTCTTGAACAATAGGGTAGCTATTTTTTGATCTACCTAACATATACACTAGATAAAATATTTTTGCATGTTTCGTGTTTTGTTTTTATCAACCAGGTAAAGACTCGTTTTTTATAATCAGATCGAGAAAAATTTCGAGGCGATCTTAAGTCACTCGGGAGTGACCTGAAAATATAAGCCATGGAGAAATATATATGTTTTGAAGTGCTCCAGAGTCGAGTTGACGGGGCTGGTATAACTGCTTGAGTAGAAAGCCGGACTGAATACGGGGTGTTACTAGGGAAATAAAAAAACTCGGGATGTTTGTGGAAGAAAACAAGTGATGATTTAATATATAGCTGTTGAACTGAGATTGTAATGAGTTTCGCTATGATCACTCTATATTCCATTCACACTCATGTTTGAGTTGTTATTTCCTGCTGAGTATCATTACTATATATATAGCTTTTCCAATATCGACGTTTGACGCTGGGCGGGTTGAAGTCGCCCCCGCCTCCCAGAGCAATCGATTTCCCGAACGCAAATTGAGATTTTGAATGAGAATTTTCCTCCCAATGGTTTGCATCCTTCCTCGGGGATTTGGGATATAATTTTTTGACTTTTTCCATTGTTAATACTTCATTGTGTTGTTTAGTACAATCTACCTCCTGTAACACGGGACTTACCCCAACAAGAAGGAACTGTTGCCACCTTTGCAGATGATACGGCTATCCTCTCTGTTGGAGATGATATAGAAGCTTTTCCGCAAACTACAGAATTACTAAGGTTTGTAAATGGACCAAGATTGGAGAATTGAATTAATGAATCACAAAATTACCGTGAAGTCCCAAAATGTTGAGATCAATTCGAATAGCATACTGAACAGTTAAATACTTGGGTTTGACACTTGAATCCAAATTAAACTGGAATAAACAGAACTTAAAATCAAGTACAGAAATGTATGAACGAAGAATCCCATCTCTCTCTTTATAACAAATTGCTTATATGTTAAGCAAAAAAAATTGCCCTATTTTGACCAATAAACAGATTTTTTCTTTCAATGAGATATTAATATTAAGAAAATCCAAACCTTTGAATAAAATACTGAGAAGTATATTTTTTATCACTAACGATGATTTTCATAAAGATTTGAGGATTGCAGTTAAAAATTGTCAAAATTCGCAAGGAAGCATGAACATCGCCTCCCAAACACGTGAAAGATGTTTCTTAGTTTTGGAAACGAAGGTGAAATCCGATTCGAAAAACAAACCACTGGACCTGAAAATATTGAATTTGGAAAATATCTAATATAATTAATTGATATATAATAAAGGGCTAGATTTTTGTAAAACACACTTGGAGTGGTACCTTTATTGATATGTAAAATTGCTAAAAAGATTCGGGATGTTTGAAAATGTCAATTTGATTTTTCATTAGCTGTCAATTAATTGTAAAATCACGAAAAATTGTGTTATTCACACTCAATTTCTTTTTATTGCGTAGCTGGGCCATTAAAATATTATTATATTTTATAACCTCCCCACCAAAAGTGGGCATTTTACCACCACCTTGAAGGGCTAAGGGGGAGTTAATCCAGTGCAGGGAGTTAACCATCGCTGCAGTAGTATAACTGGATCAGTGGACTGATTCTAGATCATTCGTGATGGAACAGGCCACAACCCGTTTTCACTTGCAACTTCATTTTATCGAACGGCTTCCTGCTAGCGCTATCTGAACGATTCTTTGCAAACATGAATATTTAACTGCAATCTAAAAGGAAAAGACTCCGTGCCGAATAAGAGGTTTTACCGAATGAATTCGTAATGCAGCTTGACCGGTGTTTATACCAGGGGGCCCACCGTCACGTTTGCCAAAAGCCTCGACCTTGGAAATCGGTAAATATTTTGATGAAAGCCTCTAAGGGGAGGGAGGGGGTCCCCATTCAACTAAATGCGTATGAATCTGTCGGCCGGGCCGATGCGCTCTTCTCCTGGCCAAGTCCCAAAAATTCCTCGCTAAAGTCGGATACGAAAATACAGCCACATTCTGTTGGGAGAGGTGACAGTGTTTTTCGCTCTATCATCCTCTTTTGGTTCCTCGTTCGTTGTTGGCTTACGTTGTGCGTAAAGTTCCTCAGATTATGGTTGTAACGGCGTTCCATGACCGATATGACCTCGGTCAAGACCATATTAAGTATTCCAATGCTAAAAAATCACACAAACAAAAGCGGCGAATGATATTTTTGCAGTGTGACAAAAGACATAATCGAAACTAATCGATAATAGTGGCCAACAAAAAAACATATTTATAAGTAAAGGCATTACAGGACATCCTCGAATCCAATTTTTATGCTATCACAATTATAAACGCTGCAAATTCTTTCACTGGGATTTCTTATTCAATTTCATTAATTTGGCTTGCATTCATGATTTGAATTTCTACTGAGCTTTGGAGTGTGCGTGTTTCACAGGTGACAGAGCGATTATTGAATTTCGGGAGGCACACAAATATGATCAACTGATCAATCCAAATAGGTATTTTGGTTGAGAATCGATTTACGTGCTCTTTGCGTATCTCCAGAAATTCAATAATCGCTCCATCACCTGTGAAACACGCACACTCCAAAGCTTAGTAGAAATTCAAATCATGAATGCAAGCCAAATGAATGAAATTGAATAATAAACCCCAGTGAAAGAATTTGCAGCGTTTTTTTTTTCCAAGAGCGATTACAATGGAAAAATATTCTATTCGAAAATTTTAAATTTCGTAAGACGGAGCATGCATACCAGAATGCTTCAACCCGTGTACCGGCTAAAACCCTTTTAGGAGTTCACTCCAGTATACACATTCACTACATCACTAGGTTACTGCGATAAGAAAAAAAAAACGCTGTTGATTTTGTTTTGATCGCAGTAACCTAGTGATTTAGTGAATGTGGATGCAAATGTTGGCAGCATAAGATCGTGCCATACATCGGGAATGGTTTGAGCTACAGACCTGGGGAGGGTCTCATTCGATTCCTCATGGAAAGTTCTTCAAAATAAGTCCAAATTGAGGCCGTCTTGACTTTTTTTGAGGTTTTTATGGCTAAAGTATTGAGGCGTTGTCGGACCCATGGATTTTTCCTGAAAATTTCAGATTTTTTGCTCCAGCCGTTTGGGAGAAATCGGGTGTACGGCGGACGGACGGAAAAGTTTTCATTGCAGATTCGGATTCTACACCCTTTGAAACGTAAACCATGACATTTTCAGGGGGGTTAGAATTTTTTTTTTCAAGAGCGATTACAATGGTTTATTATTGAATAATAAACCAAAAACAAGGTTAATGCGCATTTTTAAAATCTATACCTTCCAAGTTGATAAAATAACGTTTAAACATAGTAAATACTCTCAAATATTCCCATACCCATGCTGCTTGCCTAGAACTCTCCAGTTTATGAAGAGATGACGCAATAGCATTAGGAAGAAAATCGAATTTTTAACCCCCTCACACACACATTTTCCTCCCTTAAGCTCTGGTTGTTGACCTTAATTACCCCACGATCCCCTGCGTATTGCCGCCCCACCATCCATTAACTTCCCTCTTTATATACCAGTGGCTTTATATACGTAGCTAGTACGGGTTCCAGTACCAGAGCGCCAGGAACGACCAGGAGCTAAGACCGCGGAAACAGTTTTTGTTAGTTCTGGTGGTGGGGCCCCCGCTCTTTTCGCATTCTTAGCTCCTGGTCTCTCCTGGCGCCCTGGTACGTGTGACACTTCCGTGTTACCCTCCCACGTCTCCCATCCCGTGTCATTTTTCGGCTAGTTAGTACAAGGCAAGCATGTTCCATGCTAAAACACGAAAATTTTCTTGAAATTCCACAGAGCTTACCAGTTGATGGAGTCAAAATAATGTTGATAGACAGCCATTGTGGGGCATATTTATATTCATGAATACAAATACGAACATATTCACAGAATACATTATGTGTGAATATAAATACGAATACATTCGTATTTACACGTATGAGTATAAATGCGTTCGTACTCGCTAAATCGAGTGTAAATACAAACGTATTCGTGTCCACCTCTGGGAATATGGATACGTTTTGACCGAAAAAAATTCCCATCTAACAGGAAATTGGACGTAGAACAAAAATATTCCATGGACATGATGTCCAAAATGCACTTCTGCATGAAAAACGTATTCATATTCACAGAGGTGAATACGAATACATTCGTATTTACACGAATGAATATAAATACGTTCGTATTCGCAGAATAAAATTGAATAAAAAACCCCAGTGAAAGAATTTGCAGCGTTTTTTACTTCACTTCACTTCAAAATCGATTAAATTTCAAATTTTCCTCGAAGTAATGAAATCACCTCGTACGAGGTATTCAATTGTTTAGGATTGCAACAGATTCATTACCTATTCAGGTTAATGAACCGATTCGACTTGGGAGTTTCCTACCCCATTTCGTTCAATAATTAACTCATCGCCTTTATGTTGGCTCTTTGTTGAAGTCCGTTCCGACCTGACCTCTAACTTCCCTTCCCACGTCGCAGCCATTTGGCGGTTTGTAAGTGGGCTAGCGTTCCATCACTGACAAACTACACTTATCCTAACCCACTTCCCTAATATGTTACCGATCCCCCCCCCCCCCCGGTAGGTCCATGAACCCTCAAGTGGAGCTAACGATATAGTTGGTCGATAGGAAAACGTGTATTTTTAGTGGGCACTTCGATCCTCTCGGGCTGCTCCCCGCTCTACTAACCGCTTGCACCGCTGACACACTCACCGCTCGCTTTATTTCCTCTTCAACCGCTACACCGACGGATACCCACGTACACAACTCCCACCGCTACAATTATTATAATTACATTGACTACAACCAGTCAATTGAAAATTTATTGTAACAATATGCAAAATTTTGATTAAAAATCCACAGCAATAGTGGGAAACTGTAATAAAAACGTTGGCAATTCTTACGAAACATCTTATTATTTTTCGAATAAGTGTCACTTAAAGGTTTGATGGGTCAATTTTAGGTCAAGAAATTGCTATTATTTGCTATTTCTGTGTGTTTCTACGGATCTTAAACCGGTCCAAGTTGATTTTGCATGCATCGAGGAAAATGAAACCCCGCTTGACTAGGTGCTAGTGAAAACCTCAATAAAAACGGAGAAAGATAGAACATTGTCTATATTTCACGAAAGTAAAGAGTTACACAGTTAAACTGTCGAAATAGACAGTTAGGTCATCATCAGTAACTAACATGAACTGAAGGTACATCACAGAAAGCTCATCTTATATAGGATCAAGTGAAAGGAGATTGAATCCTATTGGCTGAGGGAAGTGAAAGGGGCGGGGAGGACCAACCAATGCCACTCAAGGCTTACAAAGTGAAGGGCACAAACAGTAACATTATGGAGAGGGGGAGCCAAACTTATTGCAAGATTGAACCCAATAATGGTGAAATATTTTGAGGAATGACATCATTTAAATATTTTCCTGACCTATCACTCTTAACAATTTCGAATAATCCGAAAACCACGTTTTTGACTAACGCTTCTTGAACGATTTTGAGGTGTACTTTCTGAATATGCAGTTCTTTTTCGGTGAAAAACTGCTTTATCCACGTCTAAAAGCAGGTTGTAGTTGCCAGTGGTGGCTCCTTCCCGCGAGACCGTAGCGGAGACCATGAAGGGAACGCCGACTTTTACGAATCGAAATCCTCTCATTCATTCCTCGGCAACCGGTGTGATGGTGTCTCTTCTCATGAACAACTGTACAAAATGTCTTTATGTTTAAGAATCCTGATACGAATTTCATTGAAATAAAGTTAGAAGTTTATCGGCCGAAGGTCTCAAGAACTAACAACTAAGGGTCTTGGCATTCGATTTCGTACAAGAACCTGGTGCTGTTTATACTCAACGCTTTGGCCACATTTCCATCTTACACAAAATATTCAGTATGAATGATGTACAATTTTTATTAGAAAGTCATTCGTCATTTGTTTGTCTTTTGCAGAGTGAACGTGGGGTGTGGTCCAGCAGAAGAACGCGTCCTGCTGACGGGACTTCATGCGGTCGCTGACATATACTGTGAATGCTGCAAAACTACCTTAGGCTGGAAATATGTAAGCAGTTTACTCAGCCAATCCATATTAATAATGTGCTGTTGACGTCATAAAAGGTTCAGATTTTGTGTTTGATGGGGGGTTACTATTACTCCTGGTCAGTGGCGGCTTCTCAATTGAAACGCATCTGCCGCACAGATACCACCTAGGGGATAGAAGAGATGCTTTTCTTAGCGAAATAAAAATTTCACCTTGCCTATGTTGCATTGTCCCACATGTCTGTGGCAGCGTGGACACGGAGCAGACCTGGCTAAGTTAAGTAAATATGATAGGAAGGACCTGCGGCAAGCGGTATCTGAGCTAAAAGGAGTGGGGCCTAACAACATCAAGGTTATTTCTGCGACCGCGTCATGGCACAGAGTGTCGTGCGGGAAAAGCGCCACGGAGTTACTTGAGCTGGGCATCTCGTCAGGAGTACTTCGTCGTATCACCACCCGCGTCATCCGGGGCTCGTACTTAAATTGGTGGTCATTTTATAGGGGCACTTCTTTTCATCCCTCTCTCGCTCCTTCATCATCCTTGACTTCCCAAATCCATAGTGCCGGCGTCGGGTAAAACTGGGCGTTCTCCTCACTTACGTTTTAATTTCCACATTCAAGTAATATTTTAAGACCAGTAAACATTTTTTATCTTGTAAAATAACTGAGTTATGGTTTTTCTAAATTCGTCTTAATCTCTTGACTCACCCTGTATTATAATTTTATTTCAATGATTTGTCTGCACACTAAGTTCCCAAAATGAAATACTAAAATTTTGGAAAAATAACAATTTCTTTCCACACACACTTTACCCAATGTTTTCTCCTCATGATCAACAGTGTCTTTAAGGTTTTTGGCCCTCGATAAGATGCCTCCTTTTTGCTGACGATTTAAAGGTGTTTTGCATCATCAAATCACCATTGAACTGTGAGATTCTGCAGTATGCAATATACCAGCTTGAAGAATGGTGCTCGTTTAATCACCTTTACCTGAATTTGTCCAAATGCTCGGTGGTTACCTTCCATCGCTGTGAACAGCCTGTCATTGCGGGCTACGTTCTTGGAGGAGCTCCTCTGAGGAGGGCGGAAGGGGCGGTGGATCTGGGGGTTCTTCTCCACGATCGGCTCAGTTTCTCTCGGCATATCGAGGGGCTTGCAGGTAGAGCCACGCGCGCCCTCGGATTCGTAAAAAGGAATACACGTGAATTCACGAGTATACCAGCCATCGTGATGGTGTACAAGACCTTGGTCCTCCCAGTCCTCGAGTACGCATCGCCAGTCTGGTCTCCTTGTTACGCTGTGCATAAATGCAGGCTTGAACGGTTTCAAAATAAATTCCTCCGGTTTATTGCGTTCAAGCTGGGTATTCTGTCGGCCGATGTCGATTACAATTTCATTCGCCAACACTGTCACCTGCAGCCCCTTGAGTGCTTCAGCCGATCTTTCCCTTCTCTTCAAACTATTGAATAGGAAGATTGACTGCCCTCTTCTTGTCGACAAATCCAGATTTTGCTTCCGAGTCTACTAAGGTAGCGGAAGCATTGTATTCACTTTCGGAATGTGAAATTTTTTTGTCTCCAAAATCAAAAATTCCACTCGCATTTTGCGTTTTAGACCTTTCTGAACAATTTTGGTTCCGTGTCTGTCTGTGTCTGTCTGTCAGCAAATCCTTGTTACGGGCAAAACTACACGAAGTTATAGTCCGATTTTGATGCCATTTTCAGGGATTGTGCGGGTTGGGGTGTAGATGGTCCCCTATAGGTTTCATGACCCCCGGATCAATAGTAGCCTCTGCGCATGCGCAAACGTGAAATCCTTGT
Organism: Creontiades dilutus; assembly: GCA_031894815.1. Classification (NCBI taxonomy): domain Eukaryota; kingdom Metazoa; phylum Arthropoda; class Insecta; order Hemiptera; family Miridae; genus Creontiades; species Creontiades dilutus. The sequence continues at coordinate 84,822 of JAVIWC010001349.1, forward strand.
TACGCGCATAACTCTGGGAGTTTTGGACCAATTTCGATGGAAATTTCAGGGATTGTTCGGTTTGATGTGCAGATGGTCCCCTATAAGTTTCATGACCCCCGGATCAATAGTAGTCTCTGCGCATGCGCAAACGTGAAATCCTTGTTACGCGCATAACTCCGGGAGTTCTTGACCAATTTCTATGAAATTTTCAGGGATTGTGCGGGTTGGAGTGTAGATGGTCCCCTATAGGTTTCATGACCACCGGATCAATAGTAGCCTCTGCGCATGCGCAAACGTGAAATCCTTGTCACAAGCATAACTCCGGGAGTTCTTGACCGATTTCGATGAAATTTTCAATGATCTATACAGTCATGTTATGGATATGAGGAAGCTATGTGCCACACCCACTTGGCCGACTTTTTTTTTAACTCCTCATCATGATTGAGTTGAAATCATTAATTTCCTCCCAAAACAGCTACACTTACTAGCCGGCATTTTTCACGGGTTTGTCATTATTTTTTTTTTTATTCCTAATTGAATGACATAACTTTGTTTTTTTTTATGTTGTATATTGGGCTTGCCCGTAATAAATAAATAAATTATTGTTTGCCTTGCTTTTCAGGAGCACGCTTTCGAATCCAGCCAGAAATACAAGGAAGGGAAGTACATCATCGAGCTCGCGCACATGATCAAAGAGAACGGCTGGGACAACTAGCACCGGGATGCCCCCAGTCGGAGTTCAGCCTCGGAACACGTTTAGAAACACCCGGACCGTCTCCGGAACTACTTACACAACACCCGGAACGTGTCCGGAACTACTCTCAAAACACACCTTCCCCTCCTCATCTTCACCATCGTCTCCATGGATACTCCCTGGACGCAACCCGCCGAATCCACTGCGTTTATCTCTTCTTTTTTTATTAAGTTTCAAGTCAATTTCTTCGACGTTTTGTAATTTCGACAAGATAACATCGTGATTCAACGAATTGATGACACCTCGTTCGAATCCGCGATCCTCTTCAATTTTGGAGGAAAGAAAACTCATTCTTCTTGTGATTAAGGCGTAGTGAGGGAGTTAACGTTAATTTCGTGCAATAATTTTGTTTACCCCTAATTTTTCACTTTTCGATTCACGCATGGCACCAAATGAACAGAAAATTTCAAATTGTTTCGGTTTCATTATGTATGCAACAAGACTTAGTCTATAGAGGCCGGGGTTTTTTTTTTTCGTTTTCATTTTATTTATTAATTTTTTAATAAAGAACTGATTGAAATCATTTATCTCCCTCACTTGCTCCTTTTTTTATATAATTATTGTTAACGAATTTCGACTTTTTCTTTTTAAATAATAACATTGTTAGATTTATTGTTTCGACAATTTTCTCATCCTTCTTTCGTCATCGATATCGCCTCAGATTTTATCATTGTTGAGAAAGCTCAGGAAAATCTGGCCCTACGGCCGAAATTTATGTATAAATTCGAGAAATCATGTTCTTTTTGCCCTCTTTTATTGTAAACGCACTAGGGTAACGGGAAACATTAAAAATAGGATCCTAGTTTTGAGCAAATTATTGAGAAAAGCGGTATCTCAAAACTTGATTAGGTTCGAATTTTTTCCCGTAATTGAAGCTTGCTAATTATCAATGGTGGTAATGATTAGTACGTTGTAGCTGTGCGGTTAATTAATGAATGGCCATGGCTTCATGTGACTTGATGAATTTGTTGGTTTTTTTTTAAGTCGGAGCTAGAAATACAAAAGTAAACTTTATTTTCTTTTACGTTGGAATTGTATTTTCAGTTTTGCTTGTAACGTTGTTTTTCTCGAAGCCACAAACTCATCATTTCGCACAAAATTTTCAAAGTGGTATTTAATCGAACTTGTTTTCCATCATCTCTCGACACGCCATTCCTTCGTATGATTCATTACCCGAAAATTTAAGTTTTCTTTCGCCACGTAAATCCATCCGTTGATGAAATTGTTTCGAGGCTAAGGATCATTGAGAACAGCCGATCTGTATTTCTTGCGTAATATAAAATATTATCGTGATATTTAAGCTAGAATTTCAACGTTAGTTCTTAAGACAGTTTGTATCCAGGTTAACACTACACAAAAAAATTTGAAAAAGAAAAAAAATTGTGTTTTAAATGATTTTTTCCGTATTAGTCAACCAGAGTTAAGGCACATCCTTGCAATATGTGTTTAGGAGATTTTAACCTTCCAAATTACTCTCATTTTGGTGGAATTATTTTCAAAGCTGCACCGAATAAAAGAATAATTCCAAAAGAGACAGCCTCCGATTTTCCGTTAAATTGCAAATATGATAAATTTGAGACGAATTTTCTGAACGAGTTGAAAAAAAAGGCTCAACAAATCTGACATTTCTTGGGTGAAAGCTAAATGGAGAAGATATTTATTTTCAATTGTGTCCTCAAAACTCATTAAAGGCTGAAATTGAACAAAAATGATTTCTGGAACAAAAATGATTTCGGAGACATTTAATCCCGTTGATTTAAAACTGTCTTGAACAAAATTATTTCCGGAACAAAACAGATTTCCGAGTCATTTGATTCTGTTGATTAGAAATTCCGTTTGTTGTTACAACCCTAATAACGTTTTGCATACGGGGTCTATTACAAAGTGATTCGTTTCAATTCGCACTCGATTTCGTCCTTTTTCTGAGACCCGCGGCTGTCCCTTTTGCAATCTATCCCCCATCGTCCTTGTTTTATTAATACAATTCTAATCCCTTTCTTTGAAGGTTTTGTAAATATTAGATTTACGTTACTTATTATACTTAAACAATGTAGGTACGTCTCGTTAACTTTATTTTTTTTTCAAACTATATTCTATCTTATTAAAATCTTTGATCTCATAAATGTAGTGCTATCTTTTCCTTTGTATTAGATTCAGTCGAATCCATCTGGTCAATTGAGGAATCAATAACGAACCCAAAATGGTTTGTCCAACTTTTTTCACAATTTTGTGGATTCCGAGTGAAAAAACATATTTTTTCCCCTCCGTTCCGTCGTACGTTTATTTATTCGTTTTATTTTGTCGGATCAATCAATCGCTCAATTTTAAATTTCGCTCAAGAGTTTTCCAGTAAATTTTCTCGCGACCAGATGTGGCTCGACCTAGTCTTTGATGTCCCGTTCGATCCTTTCATTTTTTAATATAAAATTGAAGGTCATGGAAAAGCCATATTTTTTATAGGGTCTATCATGCCTTGACCCAAGTTTATTGGTTTATTATACTTACTTTCATGTGGAATATTTTATATAAATTCTCTTTATTGTTTGAAAAAAAATTGTTTGTCGATTGAAATTGTCAATAAATTTGAATGTACCCAATTCGTGAAGTATACGGTCATTTCTAGGAATTCAAAATCTGTATTAATTCATTTTGCTTCACTGAAAATGTATGTTTCCTCCTTGGTACGACGAAAATTCTGTTGCTTCTTTTGCGTACACAGTTAAATTTAGATGCATTACTCAAGATGTCATTCGCCCATTCGTGAGAGACGCAAAACAGATTCGTACATAATCTGCTTAGGCCGGTAGCTGACTGACAACTGATGAAAGTTAGATTTCGATGAATATGGATTACGAGAACGAATCGAGTCAAATGTATTTACACAATGGGCAATTTGATGCCAAGTTCGCTGACATCTGAAGGATTATGAAAACATTAAACCGATCCTCTCAGGGAAGTGAAGATTTCATTTTTGCAACGATATTGTCCTCTTGAGAGAGTTGACTACTCCAACCTCAACCTACTGACTTTACAGCAAAACAGCAATCATTCTTGCAAAACAAGTGAATTTTCGTACTAAACACCTCACAATGACAACTGAATGATTTTGAATTTGGACTTTTGTTGCTACCCAAGAATCAGTTTTTTGAACTCTTTCTGCTCCATTACATCGTTGTCACTTTTTGCAGCTTATCCTTAATGCATCGTGCAGATATGTTAATGCTATTCAAATTCTAGGACCCATTAAAATTGGCTCGACTCAGCTTTTTCATTGATTAAAGTATTTGATTTCGAAGTATCCTTTAAAATGTCTATGAGAAATGCCGTAAATTTGAACACGATTCTTTTTTGTTATGATTGTTCTACCGATTGTTTCCTCCCAATATTCTGTGTCCTTGTGTTTATCAATATAGTTAAGAAGAATCTTGTGTAGCTTATAAAATATAAAACGATTTAAACGTCAAAATGAAAAGAAAACGTCAAAAAAATATATAAATATATATATATATTGCTGCGTAGCTTTCTATAGGTAGCGGTGTGATATCCGTGCGACTGAGTTCTTTGAACCCCTGACGTTTTTGCGTCAATATGTCAAAAGAAATTGTTTGGATGTTGTGGTTGTTTGGTGGTTCTAAATGTGATGTCATTTTTGGAAATGGTCATTATATTGTTTTTATTTGAGTAGGTTGGTATAATTCAACTTTAATCGTGGCCTTTGTTTCGTTTCGCTCTACGACAGTATAATGGGGCTCTGGGCTAACGAGTTTTGCCGCTAGGAGCGCTATTGTATGGCACCACAAGCTGATACTTAGATAAAGGCACTGACACTAGACTTACACTGCCTTCTAGATCAGGATGTGTCTAGCTGTCTCAAGCAGAGCTCCATTGTCTGCACATTTCTTTGTTCCCCCAAAAGAAATGATAATTCTCGATACCCCATCATAACCGCACCTCATTAAAATACTACTAAGTTCTTCGCCTTACAAAACTATTTACCCAATACGCTGCTAATAGAAATGGCAGTGAATCAGTATGTTGCTGAATTTGGAAATACAAATTGGCTCCTATTTATAGATATTCATATATCTAAATCTAGTTGGACTTCCTATTTGAAATTGCGACATACGTCTTTGATTGTAGCATCATAATTTATGTTTTTTTAAATGATTATAATACTTCTATTCTTATGATTTTCTTGTTTAACGCTCTTGGTAAATAATGGTCAATACCTTCTTAGTATTGCTAACTGATAAATGATGGATACATTTAGTGTAATGTTGATTATGGTTCAAGCATTGAAGGATGATTTGCTGGTCGAGTATCTTGCTTCAATCACAACCCAATTCAGTTCATCATTTCCAATAGTATGCCTTTGAAATCGTACAGCAACAATGTTTTATAGCCGGCTTCAAATTTTATCATTTTACGTTGAAAAGCATGTTGATTTCAAATCTGCAATGTTCGTCCGCCGTATGGGTCATACAAGATCTAAGCCTTGGTGGAAAAATCCGTACTTTCTTGGGGGCCGTTGCTCATGACATCTAGCACATTCAATGCGTATCATAAAACGGACAATTTCCAGACAACCTGATTTGACTTTTTGGGATTAACCTTATCATCCAGTGTTGTGAATATAGGAAGATGCGTTGTCGGTTGCTCAAATGCCATAATTACGTTATTAGGACGCAAGTAGTTAATGTCCCGGATCTGTGTTGACTGCTCAACTGTGGATTTCAGTTGTGGTTACACTGGTTTGCATACCTGTTCTACTGCCTTCTTTATTTATACTTTTGGAAAAAATAATATTAAAAATTATCTCAGAAAAAAGTGAAACATTTTAAAATATTTCATTTAAAAAAAAGTTACATTTAGGAAGCGCAAGTAAAAATGCAAACATTCAGGAAAACACACATTTTTGAGAATTTCCCTCAACTTTTATGTAGTGAACTTCAATATTGAGGTTATATTTACTCAATACATATGAAAACAGAATCGAAAGGAATCGTGCGTGATCCATAACAGGCCGATAACAAAGGGAGTAGGAGGTGGCTTGTATCTGGCGCAGTCGTAGGGCTGTTGAGCCCCGCACTGCATTGTCCAACCAGCCTGAGGGTATTACGGCTCATAAAACTGGTGACGAACTTGGTTTTTCGCGGATGTAGGATGCCATTTGCCTGGTGGTTTTGAACGCACAATCGACTGGGATAGATTTCAGAACCGCAGAAATTTACCCAGGTCAAATAATCGCAATTTCTGAACCTAAAAGTCTCATTCTTTTCAGTAAATTATAAACTCTCGTGCTTCTTATAATTGGATGAGTTTTGTTAAGGGAAAAAAATACGAACATTATTATACAAAGGCGATTATTTCCTCACAGATTGCTTAATCTCATATTCTTCGATAAACTTACCTGATTTAAATTTTGGCTCATCCACAGATAAATGTTGACTTATAATTCTGTGCTCTCACTCGGAAAGTGTTCCTGTGCCATTGAAATTCTTGTCGAAGTTATAGCCCCTCAATATGGGGCAGGTCACTCAACAATGAGAAAAATCGACAAAATACGAATTAATTCGTAACCACAATGCAATTTTGTTAATGAAACAGACAATTTTAAACTCTTTCCAGATACAAATGAGGTGTGTTCATGATGGGTACTTCAAATTTCACTTTTCAAAACACTTTTGTCATTCATAATTTATTTTGTAATCAATTATAATCCTCTTTTCTTCTCCTTAATCGTCATAGAACTTTACATTTCATTATTCCGGTCGCTGAAACCAAGAAAAACCGTCGAGGACGAACTAAATCGCGACTCAAGAAGTAGGTTCAACACATTTCACAAGCTGCTCTGAAATTCGTTGTCAAGAAGAAAAAAATGTGAAACCAGAAAAAAAGTAGGAAACTCACTGCGATTCAAAAAAAATGAAAATAAAATATATTTTTTTATTCGTAAGCGTTTTAGACTTTATTTTAAAATGTAAGTAAGCCGACGTACCGATGTTACATTTGTTTTTTTACAAAATTTAAAACCAGAAAAACGTTCTGGTATGGTAAAAATTGTGTTGGTAGGTACTTAATGCAGACATTTTCTATTGATATGAAGGCTTTATTAAGAATATGTCGAACTTGAATATATATTTTGGTTTCTAGTCTATTGTAAATAGCGTTTTACTTTTTACGTTGTATGATTTTTCTATTTAAGTTCTCTCTTTTGATGTACTAACTTCCTTCTTATTGATATGATAGTTGAATTGTCACTACTGTTTTTATCTTTTTTCATATTGTAATTGATCTTTTTTTTATATATATGTAAATGATTATTGTTTTTGACATTAGAAAACGTCGGGACGGGTGGGTGATTTTACCATGAGAAAGATGTGAATGGTTCAGCTTTGTCCAAGTGATAGTTCGTTGTTCAATATTACTCAATATTGTTGTCGTGAAGTTGTTTTTATCGTAGGTGGCGCCTGAATGTTTCATTAGAAGGACCAATATAAAAAATTTTAATCGTAAAAAAAAGGAAAAAAAAATTATATTAAACAAAAAAATAACGATAATAAAAAAACGGTAAATTGTGGGAATATAATAATTTTTTGATTAAAAAATACCGTTGGAAGATTTTGTATATTTAAAATATTAAGAAAATATGAATAAAAAACAAAAAAAATATTGTGAATACAATTTAATAACATCCGTATATATCTGAAGCGTTAAATTATTTTCATTGTAGTTACTATTATGATGTTAGTTGTGGCGGTTTAAAAAATAATAAAAGTTTGAATGTTGAAAGTAGACAGAGAGACAATTTTTGAGAGAATGATTGAGTGATTAAATTTAATCATTTTTACTACGAAATAAGTGACTAAAAAATTAAAAATTACAAAAAAATAGATGTTATTAATGTCTCTATTCACTGGCCTATTTTCGTAAAAGTACCTAGTTCCCTGAAGAGTGACACAAGCAAATACATGAATATAAATTGTCACAAACTGTCCACTCTGGGAAGATCATTTCGTTCGTATCCATGAGAGCTTTTCAGGGAGATCGGAGTTTAGTGTCGCTGTTTTAAATTTTAAAAGAAGAAATTATGGACATATTATATTGTAATTGTGATAACCTTTAAAAAGAATGTTGTGTTAATTTTTTTATTATTTTTTTAGGTCTTGATAGCTATTTTTCTCAAAAGTGTGTATTATGATACATTATTGTTATAACACATGTTTATGGAAAAAAATGTATTAGTGCTCTAAGGCGCATTGCTTATTAATAGACATCTTTGAATGGACCAGTGATTTTTATTGTTTCGTGTGACCCTCATGACGCAGTAAGTCATCTAGAACCTCCGTAATTGTTTAGTATAGTGGCCTATCGGGCAGGAATACCTTCTGTCAAGCGTCATTCTTCACGAAGTTTCCTCATTTTTCCAGGATCAAATGATTAAATAATTCGAATGATGAATTCGAAACGCTGACGCAGTCTCTTACTCCTCCATGGACTGGCCTACCATCTCCCAGCATGCAGCCCAAGCCAAACACGCAAAATGCGACAGAGTTGCTGAAGATCTGAGAGGGTCTTTCACGCCACTCGTCATTTCATGCGATGGCGCATTACATAAAGAGTATGAAGCCTTTCTCAAAAACGTTTCCTTACGCCTCTCCAACAAGTGGTCTAAATCCTACTCCCAGGTGATGATGTGGGCACGAGTGAAAACTCAGTTCTCAGTTCACCGAGCAGTTTCCATGAGGCTAAGGGGCCCGAGGAAACACGTGCAAGGACTTGGACTGGAGGACGGAGCAGCAATTTGGCTACCAGAAGAATGAAATCACACACACAGTTAGGAAAAAAATAAAATCAGATTAGTTTGGCAAAATCAATTTGAATTTTTGGCATATTATCAAATTGAAAATTTTGGCAAACTAATTTGAACATTTGGCACACATAAATTTTAATATTTTTAGCATCTTAATTTCAACTCTTGGCAACTCAATTTCAACTTTCGGCATACCAATTCGATCTTTTGGCATATCAATTTATACTTTTCACAACCCCAACTATTCCAACATTCCACCCCATATAATGATCAATAAATGTTTTTTTTTTCTCTCATTCGAATGATGAATATGATCATTTCAAAATAGATGCACAACTAGTTCCTCAACAAATGTTGATATTTCCAATCATTTGAAACAACCTACAATAATGGCTAAAATGCCACTTCGACGTCAAAATACGATGTACTTATTGCATTTTTAGGAGAATCATTTCAAAGGTTTAGAGAAACTTAAATGAAAAATTATTCAGTAGAACTAGAAAAATTATGTAGAAATAAAGTAAAATACAGGATACTCTTGTTCATCAGGTCAGGAATGGATTTTTCTGCTTCAAAAACTATAGTGTTCATTTGTTGGCTCTGATACCTACATAGATTTGTATACTCCCAGGAATCACTTAACGTGTATCGCCATACACATGGTAGCAAAGACACTAGGGCATTCCGTGGGAAAGAATGAACTCAAAAATGAAATCAATTTTCAAATTTTTTTTTTCAAAATGGTTGCAATTATAACCCTTTCTTCAGAATTGATTTTTCGGCATAAAACGATTCAATTTATAAGTGAGAGGCGACGGCCCCAATGTTCCCTTCAGGTACGTAGAATGAAAGGTCGGTCGGTATTAATACCTAAACTATAGTGATAATTTGTACTAACTACTTCATTTTCAGACGACACTAATCGTACGACTAGTGCAGGTGAATCGTTCCATGGGCATTTTAAGAGTGATTTCTGTTCGACACGTACTAACATTTACGTGTTTCCCGACGTACTAATTGAGCTCCAGTGCGAACTATATGCAAAAATTAGAAGTGTCCATGAGTTATTGAAACAATTTTTCACACAACTAAATAAAATAGGTACCTTCGTGTATTTCATGTTGTTCCTTGATGACAATTTCGTTGCTACGCAGGTGCACGCTCCTCGCGCGGCAATCATTGCAAGACAACGACGGGTACGTAAACTGATGAACTTACACCAGGTGGTGACATCACCTCTTAACAATACGTGAAAAGGGTTTCGGCAAAATACCGGCCACACTTGGAAGAAGACTTGAAAATAGGAACGTGATGACTTAATAATATGATGACTTACATTTTTATACACTTATTTAAGTACCTCCTTATATGTTTTATTAAATGGTTGGGATGGGAACATTTTGTCATTTTTCTACGGGAACATTTTGACCATTTTTTGAGCTCATGGGAACATTTAGGCGGTCTCCGTATGTGACACCCCCTTAAGGAAATCATGAGATTTGAAGTCGCTTGGACTGTGCAGTCAAAATATCTTTAAAAACCTCTTTGCAATATTACAAAGCGCCGAAATTTCAATTTTAATTAGTAATTGAAGATTTAATATTAATTTTAATGGGTTTTTAAAAATAAGGTCCCGCGGAGAAAATTAGATGAAACAGCAATATTGGAAAAAAATGGTTTTTCTGGTCAAAAATAGGTTTTTCACAGCTACCTTTGACTGCTCAGTCCAAACGACTTCGTATCGAATGATTTTCTTAGTAAGTAACATAAATTGAAACATTTGTAGACAAAACCCAATTTCAAGTTTCAAAAACAGTGGTTATATAGTGACAGGCGAAAAGGAGCTTCAATTCCATTGGTCAAGAGGGACCCAATCATGTGGTTCCTGTGAAAGGCGATACGATTCTATTGGGAGAAAAGGTGAAAGGGCGGCCAGGAACAACATTGGGGGTTAAGAACAGATGAGGGTGATACAACAAAAATAAGAAAAATTGAAGAAATGGAAAAATGAAAAGCAAAGCTATTTTACTAATGAACCTATTAATGGGGGAATGTTTCTAGGAGTATCATCATTCAAACATTTACCAGCTCTATCGCTTTAAATTATTTCTTTTTCATATATATATATATATTTTCTAGGACATTCATAACACTCCTTTTGGACAAAAGTGACCGAATCCTACAAATTGTTCATTTTTTAAATCAAAACTGAAATTGTGAAGGGGTTCTAATAGATGATTGGCAAACGATGACTCTCCCTTGATATCCCTAAAATCTTCTTGATGTTCTTTCATTCTTTCTTTAAATTTTCTACCTATCTACCCACAATATTCCAGTCTGCAATAGCATTCAAGTTCACAATCCCCACTTATATCTTGTTCTTTAACTTTATCTTTTACAGAACCTAATGAAGATTCGAGATTATTTTTATTTTTAAAACCTACGTTGAAACCCCTAGATGATAGAATTTTGCCTACTTTATCCGAAATGGTTCCAGGTCTTCAGTTTGATACCCTTTCCCTGTTCTTTTTTCGAAAAACTTTATCCCAAATCGTGTCAACGAGCTCTCCTCCATATCCATGACTAACCGCTGTACTTTTTCTTTCTTTTGATAAATTATGCTCGTCCATGCCTGTTAATCATACTTTGATAGGCCGCGTGATTATGTACTAGTGGGTGTAGCAACTTCTTTCATTTTTGTGGAAACAGATTACATTTTTTCTACCAACTCTGCGGGTTCCCACAATTTCGTCGCGAATGATTTAGTCCACACAAGATACTACATTTTCTTGAGCAAAGAAGCAACTCTTGAAACAACTAGACCAAGCAAACTCGACTAATAGAACAAGGAACGAAGATTGAAGCTTCACACAGGATGGAAATGTACGATGTATTTTTACGTCGATTGAGTAAATTAGACAATATTCTTTCACATATAATATGAAGGTATCTATGCATTTTATATCATCGCAGATAATTGGTGTGCTATACATGATATTCAACTGGATTTCAACTGTGTATCATGCATAGATTTTTATACAAGACTCGATGTAGTCCAAGATTGTGAGATTCCTAGATGAGGAATACACATATAAATAAAAAGAGAACTAAATCACGTTTCTATGTACACTGAAAATCGAGATCTACCAGAGGTGGAATTATCCAGTCACTAGATGTAACCATAAAGGAAACCTTCGGCGTAGGCTCTAGTAGCATCCTCGTAGTTCTTCACTCGTCGGCCGATGGGTTCCAAATCGCGGTAGCACTGGTCGAAAACCTTGTCAACGGCTTCAGCTGCCTGTTCGGAAGTCACGTCTCGCACTGCGATGATCGACATGATGGCTTTAGACCTGACGCACTCCTGAGGAAAAATACAAAAGAATGAAGAAATTGCTGTTCACATTTAATGCATAATGTATGGAAATAATTAAAGTTCAAGTAATTGGCGCTATTACCACAAAATTAATTTTATTGACAAATTACTTAATAATAACTGTTTCATTATTATTATTATTATTTTTAAGCTTTTGTGGGAGCGGTATTTTTTGTTGTAAATTTACTTATAGAAAGAAGCTCAATAATGTGGGAAAGTTTAGAGGTGATTGAACGAAAAATTTGGTCAGATGAGGTACCGAAACAAAACAACGGTAAAGAGGGGAAATTTTGGTCCGAATTTGAAGGTTCGTAGCTTCCCTCCAGATTGAGTAATCACGAATTTGCTTACACAGCTATTTCCTGCCCGATCTGTGCTGGAGGTCTGGTGGTACCTTGGTGTTGACCTCATAGCCGCAAGCTGTGTGGAACTTGGTGGAGCACTAGCTCGTGTAACCAAGGCTCCACTGAAGCCGCAGCAGAAGCTGCGCCTCCTTCGCACGTGTTTGCTGCCAAAGCTAACCTGTGGCTTACTGCAGGGAGGCTGCTCCAGTTAGACTGCAAAGTTTGCTCTGCTGTGCGCTCTTGGCTAGGCTTTCCACCTGGTGTCCCAAGTGCCTACATCCATGCACTGGTCAAAGCTGTTGGGCTTGGCATTGTCTCTCCCTCAGCCAGCATCCCATCTCTACGCTGCCAGCACCTGCTAGCCATTAGGGGCTTGAGCTGGGAGGTTGCCCGCACTGCTGCTGACCTTGATTTTGTCAGGCAGCAGCTGTTGTGGTGCAATCGAGCAACACCAACTGCTCCAAAACCCAGCTCATCTGCTGAGTTTGCTGGTGCCCAGCATGATTCAGTTGATGGTAAAGAACTCCAACAGTGTTCTGAATCCCCCATCTTGTCCCAATGGCTACCAACATTTCCTTACTGTCCAGGTGGCTACATTAGCCACAGCAGTGAGGTGTTTGAGAGGTAGTCGTGGGACAGTTGATACCCCTTGCCGTGCCTGTCGGTTTAAAAATGAGAACTTCTATCATGTGGTGCAGCAGTGTCCAAGGACTGCTGAAATGTGGTAATTTTATAGGAGCACTTCCTTTCATCCCTTCCTTCCTCCTCCATCATCCTCAACTTCCCATATCCCAAGGGCCGGCGTCGGGTAAACCTGGGCGTCTTCCCCATTTTTTTTTCTTTGGTTTTTTCGTTTTTATTTAATGGTGTGCCCCCTCCGCCTTTGAGGGGAGATCTTAAAAAAAAGGATATTGTTGATAACTAGCGATGAACATTTGAGAGCCCAACTACCAGAGATGAGCCAAAACGGGCCCTACATTATTTTCATAATTTCATATTCAGGATCATTTCATATTCAATACATAACAAACCAAGAGTGGTTGCGTGACTAGCTGAATGACTTACTCTATGTCGATTGAAGAAACTAAAAGGAGAGCAGTCTCCTTGTAGCAAAGCACTCATAAAACCGCAATGCGTCAAATTAGCCGCTCGAATTTCTGTACAGGCCAGATGTTCGATGTTCTTGAAATCAATTTGATTCTTGCAATAGTCGAACATGTGAATCATTTCATGGGTGAGGATGCCTTGGACTACTCCGTCGTTCTTGGAATTATTTTGACAAATGACTATCTGCGAACGTAAATAACACATGAAAATATTATTACCTTCACACCGTACTTCATTTATTCATTAAAATTAAGATTGTTTAAAAACAGTCAATATCGAGGGCAATCCACTTGGGAATGCTCTGTGTAACGTGAAGATCTGTTAATGTTTCTGTGTATACAGGGATTCGACCAGCCAAACTGCGTGTATTGATTCTACGACTAATCTGCGTCAATTTCATTTCTTAAAGCCTTCGTTTCCGAGTTATTTTACTTTTAAGATTTGTTTTCGAGTTTTTACCTTAGGTCATTAAAATGACCATAACCGCCTTAATTCAAAGTGTAAACTAAAATTTGATTACACCGTAAGAAAGAGCATTAAATTCTCTCTCACCCTGAAGGCAAAACAGGAATTTTCCAGCAGCCCCTATAGCTGAAAAATGAGGTCAAATTCAAAATTTTGAGAAGTTTCCAAAATTTCACTATTTGAATTCATTTATTGGCCTTTTGGTTTATTATTCAATAATAAACCATTGTAATCGCTCTTGAAAAAAAATTCTAACCCCCCCCCCCCCTGAAAATTTCATGGTTTACGTTTCAAAGGGTGTAGAATCCAAATCTGCAATAAAATTTTTCCGTCCTTCCACCGTACGCACGATTAGATATGTTGGTATAGGTCAGACGTTTTCTAGTTCGAACTTATTCATCAGACTGGGAAAGCACATTGCTCTTCTGACCCAGTAGATGAAATCAAGCCATTTTACATTAAACTTACTACAGCATAGAATCGTGAAGCCACGGCACCTCGTCAGAATGGTTGAAAAACCTCCTAAATGCACCAGAAGCGTGGGAAAAAATTGACGAAAAGATTTGGTTACGCACTTTTGAGTCAAAACATCTCGCCAATATTACCTGATCCGCAGGGAATGATGGGTTAAGTAATAAGGATTTGCAACACCCTGCATGCCGATGTAACCAAAAACACTAAAAACCCATCTTTCACCCCTTGGCGTGGAGTGACGGGACTGGCGAGATGTTTGAGTCACTGGGAGAACAAACAGAACTTTTGTGACGAATTTCAGATTTCTGGGGCATCTGAGGCATATTACAGTACGCCACATTGCGCCTCACCTAGAAACCTACCTAGTGAATAGCCAACTTCATGGATAAACAATTCAGTCAAACGGGTAAGATAATTCAGCGTCTACCTATCCCTCGAATGATTGTAAAAACACAAAAGAGTCTTACTTGGTTGGTTTCTGGATCGAAACCACCGCTCACTCGAGGATGACAAACTTCGCAAACTATGTGGCGCCGCATGTCTATTTCACTGAAAGCCATAGTGTCAATGTTAAGAAATTATTATGAAATGCAACTCCTTCCCTCTGTAAAAGTCTACAAAAGTAAATTTGACATTCTTGAAGCGAAGCAAACCCGGAAAGATAAAATAAGCTTATAATTATTGTGTGGATGGTTGCAACTAATTTCACCTTTGATTCCTCACTACCGAAGTCGGCAAACTTCGTGTTCGAGAAAAAATACAAAAAAAAAAATCGATTATCTATAATGACAACATTTGATTAGGGGCACTGTTGTCGTATGCGGCCTACATAATATAAAAAATACGTTATTTAAAAAACAATCCAAAAACACCACATTATGTCCTAAATTTACTCCAAGTGTGAAGCTTGTCGTCAGATTGGCATAGTCAAAGAACCGTCTAAGTCGTCTTGGCCAAGTCACAAAAAAGCTCCCCGAACACGTCGCCCTTACACTTCGATCGCCACCATTCGTCCACCTATTGCCAGTCCAAATGACTGCGTGCCCCATTTTTCCTAATATTATATTTGTTCTGTACGTGCCGCCACAGGCATTCAATCGTTCGTGTGTTTGCATCGTCTAATGGATTAATGGAATGTTCACTGTGGTTCACGGTACGGTGCTGATAACCCTGGTTGATAAGACCCCAATTCAAGGTGAGGACAGAGCTTGCAGATGTTTCTAAGTAAAACGGAGGATTCAGAGGAAGGCAGGCTGCATACGATAACACGAAATGAGTGTAGGCAGCATACGACAACAGTACCTGATTAGGTAGTACCTATTTTTTTTCTCAGATTTTTCTCCTAGAATCAAACATAAGAATCTGTTGAATCCTCAATATTAAGCTAAACTGCACAACAATGAATACAATTTCTAGCAATACTCGAACTTACCACCCCGCTGATTTTAGGGCTCCAGCCATCAATTGCACTAGTTTACCTGAAAATAAGAGAACAATGTAAATTAGAGTACATAAACATTTTGGGGAGGAATTTCACGTGTTTGTTTTGTGTGGTTTCCCCATTTTCAGTAAAATGGTTGCTGGTCGATCAAGAAAATAAAATGAATAAAACAACAGCCTTCAAATTGGTTAATTTGCGCTTCCAAATAATTTTAGTCAGAGTGCTCTCTGAAGGTTCTCCCATACCACTGGAGGGAAAACGGAGTTGACAAAATTTAGCTCAAAAGTCATATCCGCTAAGGATGTGATTGTAATATTGGGTTATCTTTCAATCAACCCGAAATGGGCAACATTTAAAAATATGATTGGTAGGTGTCTCAAAAACAGGTTGGAACTCACAATTTTAATCAGTGAATCGACACACAGACTGACAGATCAGATCTGACTGCACAGATAGGAATGTTTGCGGTACAGTGGTTCAAGAGTAAACATTGAAATGAAGGAAGTCGTCAATGCAACTGTGAATCCTGCAATGTTACAGTATCGCTGGGCGGGTAGATGTTTAGCTACGTTAACTAAAAACGAAACATGATTGGGAATTCCATTATCTCTGTTAGCAGACTAACTACCGACTGAACAAGTAGTGCTTTGTGACGAAGATCAGAGATGAATACTGATCTACTTGAAACAACGTATTTCATTTACAAATAAGAGAAACAGTTGTGTGAAATTCTGCAGCGTTTTCTGACTCATTGTGGGTCTTGAAATGGTCAAGTTTGGCACATTTCAATCTTACGACACACAACTGACAGATCATTTGTTGACTCGTTTCACAGATAGGAATTTTATTTTATCATAAACATTGAAATGAAGAAGTCGAATGCAACTGTGAATCCTGCAATGTTACAGTATCGCTGGGCGGGTAGATGTTTAGCTACGTCAACTAACAACGAAACATGATTGGGAATTCCATCATCTCTGTTAGCAGACTAACAACCACTGAACAAGTAGTGCTTTGTGACGAAGATCAGAGATGAATACTGTCTACTTGAAACAACGTGTTTCATTTACAAATAAGAGAAATTCCGATTCCCATGTACTGATCTAAAAAGAGAATTTAGACTGAATATGATCACAGAGTGGCAAAAAATATTTGACATGTATCCATCTGGTTGTTGGTATCGATCGATCTTTCCTTTGATCAGAGGATTGCCGTGGTTCAATTCAGTGAAAGAAAAATCCAAATGTTTTTATAAAACAATCACGAGATTACGTAATGGCCATGCTGCCACTAATGAATATCTCTTTATAATTGGAAAGCGACAAACTGCCACTTGTAACCACTGTGAAGGAGTCGAAACAATCGAGCATATAATTTTGACATGTAATGCCTATGATTGCGAGAGAACAGAGCTTTTCAACAAGTTAACGCGTAAAGTAAATTCTCCCTTCAACCTATGTCACCTAATAGCCTTGAATAATCTAGAAATGTATGAATATTTGTATATATTTCTCCAAAATATCAATAGGAGTATCTAAGCTGAATATTAGTTAAAACTGTAATTTCTTAGAACCTAAGTATTATTAGCCTGATTAATTATAACGATATTAATTGATTTAACGTAGGTATATGAAATTGCATAATTTGATTTTACTGTTGTAATTTTAAAATTTATTTCAACATGTCATGGCTGTATAGTTTTCCTTACTAATGCCAAATAAAAATATTTAAAAAAAAAAAAACAGTTGTGTGAAATTCTGCAGCGTTTTCTGACTCATTGTGGGTCTTGAAATGGTCACTAGTTCTGCACATATCTTACTTCTCAAGAAGCATTTGTTGACTCGTTTCTCGCATTTTATTTTATCATATTCCTCCAAGCCTTGGTTCCCTGACAACAATCCGCCCCAAGTTCTTTCGTATTTGCCTTTCCTTTCGGGGTACAGGTCGTACCCAAATTTCGCTGGATCATCCGCGTGACCATCACTAGGCTTCTTTTCTTCTGACATTCTGAAAAGCACAAAAAAAATAATGAGATACATACATAAAGATACAATACTGGAGTACTTCGTCAGAATATTAGCCAGGGGTGGCTTGTGATAGGTGGAAGCCCATCCCCAGCCAATAAACCAAAAGGATAAGGGAAGCAACGGAGTGCAGATTCAACCTGACCTCTAAGGTCATCGTCGCTGATACGGATGAATTTCCATTAGAAGTGAGGCGAGCCTACGAAATTGTCCAATCAGGCAGCTTAAAAAACATGGGGTGAAGCAAAGTTTTTCCTCTGCTAACCAACAGGTTTGGTTATCAGTTTTACCAGCTGATTGCTCAGCTCCCCTCTATTTCTGTTGTTGTTTTTTGCTTCTCTGTCTTTAAAGTAACGAAATAACTGTTATTTATGAATGTTGAGGCCCATTCATGGCAAATGAGCATCATTTGCAAAAATTGTTCTCACGAGGTGTGAACTGACACCCGCACTGAAGTGAGTTTGGGAACCCAGT
Organism: Creontiades dilutus; assembly: GCA_031894815.1. Classification (NCBI taxonomy): domain Eukaryota; kingdom Metazoa; phylum Arthropoda; class Insecta; order Hemiptera; family Miridae; genus Creontiades; species Creontiades dilutus. The sequence continues at coordinate 103,073 of JAVIWC010001349.1, forward strand.
ACACAAATGTTCTCATACATTCGAGTGTTCTGGCACTTATCAGTAAGCCTAGTGGGTCTGTTTAAGGGTTTTATGTTCGTAGCACATCCAGCATAAATGGCAACGAGAGAACAAATGGCAATTGGCACCTAGAGCTTCATTCAGGAGTTTTCGAGATATCTTCATTATTTTGTACTTAATGCATTTATGTTTCCTTGCAATTTTAAATGGAGCGGGACAAATTGAAATTTGTATTTGGTATAGAAAAGCATCTCTTACACCCTCTTTGCGACAGCCCCTGATGATCTCTCTGCTCCCCCAGAGTTTCAGGTGAGGAGCCACTACTGATGCAAACATACTACTAGATAACAGGTTCATTGCGCGGACACCGCAACAAGTTGAGCCATACAGCAGCTATCATAAACATTTGCTCCTACTTGAAAGGCCTGTTGCCAGAGGCAGAACAGCTGTTGGACGGATATGAACGGCACCAAGGGGCTCACTCAGTCCCTTCATGTTAACAAAGGAAACCTTTGGTGATTGAAACCTCTAGCTTAACTGCGAGGCAAACAGCAAAAATCGTCATAATACGACTGTGAGGTAAGGTTAAGTGGATGTCGAATGTCTCAACTGTTCCAACAAATTTATCTACTGTAAACAGTAATCTAGAAGGGCTTGTACTTTTCCAGAAAGCTGTTGGATGATGTGCTACTTCAAACAAACCGCACCAGTTACGATGAGAGAGTGCTGCAACTGACCACAAAACTGATTTTAATTCAGTATTTTACATTATAATGCTCAGTGGTGCAGAGTGTAGCATGCTTCTGGCCCTCTATCTGAAATCTTTAACCATCTTTTCCTAGGATCTAAAGAAATCAAAAATAACTTCACTATTCAACACACCATGGAAAACAAAGTTCACAAATCCGCAGAGGCCAGAGGGCATAAAACTATGCGGCGTTTTGGATTTGTTGTTCAGATCCAAAAGTTCTCTATTGGTTTCAAATCAGGGGAGTTCCCGGGCCAATCTTGATGTAGTGATCAGCAATGAATTTTTTGGTGCTTTAGAATTGTGGCATGGAGCAAGATCATGCATGAAAATGCCATCCTGGATTTTGGAAAGTCGGGGTAACATTTGAGATTGAAGGACTTCTTTATACATCTCTGAGTTCATCATTCCTTCAACAGGACAGAGAGATAATGGACAAAGGAATTATTATTATTATTATTATTAGGAAAGAAAGGAAAACGGGACTGCACCAGGAATGAGAAAATGTTCAGTGCCGTCATCAAGCTGTGGTTCCACAGTGATAAAATCAAAGAAAACTGTTAACCCCTAGTGGATTCTATGCCAAAACGAATAGGTACAATTGGACATTGATAACAAGGGAGGCCATAACCCATATTAAACATATGTTTTACGATTATAATAACAATACATTTCGAGTTTTACGAAAAATTGTTGTTTTTGCAGCCTTGTTTCCATTTATTCGAACGGTACTGTAGGTCCACACTTTCGATGTGTGTTCTGCCTAGTTTGCTGGTCTAGATGATCGCTTCGCTCGCATCTCAAAAATAAAAAAATATCCCACATGAATCCTTCTAGTAAAGTATAGATCAGTTAGACAAATAGATCAGAATGTGTTCTTGTGTCTCTGCGTATTAAAAATACTTTTATCGAAATAACAGTCGAGAAAATCATTCCACAACACATAGCAGTGGTATCGATCTATTATCCTATATACACATCGATACAGTCTGATAAGAGGAAGGGGTCACCTATTCTCTACTTCAGCCCTGGGTTTATATTCCTTTGCAGAAAAAAAACAGACCATTCAAAGTCTAAATTACCCAGGTACTAAATCCAAACATTTTGTACAATAACATTTTTCACGAGCACCCGTGCATTTCATAGGTTTGCTAATGGAATAATTTAGTTTCCAATTCCAGTTTGAAGTGAAGTATATTAGCCCTTGTGTTGAGGAAAGCCCTCTTATAAGCCATGAATGTCAAGCCTCATACTTCTTCTCAAATTCGCTGACAAGTTGGATTATTCTATGTCAATGTTAAATTTTTTCTTGTGTTGGACTTATAAAACATTTTCCTGATTGCTTTGGCATAGCTAGGGAAATCTTTGGATAATATCAAACGAAAAACAAAACTTACGAACAATATCTCTGAGGTTATAGGTCTCTGGTAACACGAAGATTAACTCAAAGGTAATATTAAACTAACGTCGCTTTAAGAAAATATCTAGTAAATACTTATATATAGTGAAATACAGTCATCAAATTTCATAATAGAGTTTGAGTTGATCCATGAGAACTCATGCCGCAAAAAGTACGATGATAAGATTGATAAGGTCGGCTTGTTGTTGTTCTTGGATTGTCATCTAGACGGTATAATAGGAGACAAATTCACCCAGTAGTGCTCAGAATAGGGGATAGAATTGTTTTCGTGAAGTTCCATTCGAATTCGTTTTAGTTTAGTCTCTTGGTGTTGTATTGGTACATAAAAATTCATAATACCGTTTTTAGCTTTTTCACGGCATGTGACAAGTAGTTCACGTTGAGCACTGCAGTATCAGTCTTTTTCACAAGTGTTGGGTCGCTTACTCAATTAGCGACATTAGTGCTCCTAGCGGTGAATATGGACACTAATTTATCTTGTTATAACCTGCCCTTGTGCTTTTCCCTCGATTGAGATGTTTGTTGAATACCTTTAGACTCTAAAGTTTAAAGTACCTACTTAAAGTAGTTTTAAATAAGTTTTTCGGATTTTGATACGAGCGAGACCAAGTATAAAGTAAATTGAAACTTCTGTTATTTTATTTCTGTTGTTTATAAAAGTTCCGTTAATTAGTCTGTTTAGTGAAGTGTCGTGTTCGTGTTCTTCTTAGCCTTCTCTGACACATTTTAGGTAGCAAATCAACCCCTTTGGTTAACATACGAGCAAGGAAGATCCAAGGGATAAGAAAACAGGCTAGGATAAAACCTGAAATGAACGATATTCATTCACAAAAAAACTTACGCAGTAAAAAATTCGAAAACTTTTTTTAATTGAGATTATTTTATTTAGAGAATATAGAAACGTGAATACGATTGAATGAACGTTCAACGATGATCATCGAACGTTCATTTCGAACCGAATGAAACTCCGATTTACACAAATAATATGATACTGAACATGGATGTAAATAATGTTTATTGGTCTCCTGTCACCGTATTCGTTCCTGGATACCATAACCTTTTTCGTTCCACTCCCGCGTGACACTTTTCGGCTAGTTAGTCCATGGCTAAAGCGTATTCTACGCTAAAATGAATTCTCAATATTTGAAAATTAGTTGTACCAATCGTTAGAATTGAATGGAACTTTTTTTGAATGGGGAGCAGTGATACTGAACAGGTTCAAGAAATTCAGAAGATAGCTGCTTTGATGAGTAAGTTTACATTCTCTCCTATATGGACAAAATAAATTTCGAATTTGCTCAAAGTTTAATTGATGAACATCACTTAGTCATATGGGAGCCTTTGGTCTTTTGAAACTTTGTTTGCCCTGCTCTCAGTGGTTATAACTAGGAAAATGATAATCAAATAGAATGTGTCCCACACAATTTTACCTTAATGTCTCATATACATTTGCTCAGGTGAGTGGCCGAAATTCTCTCACATTCACCCTGGAAAATTGAAATTTGATTTCCCGTGAGACTGTACGAGATGAATGACATGACAGGAGCCAACCTGATGGCTCATTATCGCCCCTGCCCTGTCACGATTTTTTGTGCAAATCAAATTTTGGAACTACATCCTGTGATCAGGGCTAGGATGATGGTTATCATGAGTAGGTATCCCTGTCAGCTTTTCCTATTTCTGTCGTATACATTCGATGAGCATTCGCCAACGGCCATACCACGTCAGTCCGTGTCCAACCCTTGTGGTGTCAACACCTACCTGAGTGCGCTTACCTGCTCCGGTCCCAAATCGCTCCAGCTCTTGTAGCCCTCGCGTCCTTCTCAAACTTTCAACTGTTCGTTAGAACAAACCTTCCTATCCAGTGAAAATTCTCAATTCCAGGGATAAGAATCGCCACCACGACCACCAAAATCCCGAGTTTCCGGCCAAAGAAGGCTTCAGCCCTTCTTGATGCCAAGAAAAGAGGACAACTCGCTTCTGACCGCACAGTAGCACTGAGCGACGATTTCATTCGACTCAAGAAAAGAGTGAAAACCCAGCTAGAGACAAGTAATGACCCAACTATAACTACGGAAGAAAATTCACCATTATCAAATCCACCACAATCAACGATGGAATACCAAAGCACGGTTCCTACTTCAAACGCCTTCGAGATGCTATACAACGCTCCGGAACACATCCCACCCAGTCAGGTACGGAAAACACCTACTAAAGAACATATCCCGCCCATCGTTCTCGAAGGAGTACCTTCGAATTCTTGTAAATTTATTACTGAACTTAAGGAAATATGCAAAGCTACCTTCTACCTTAAACATCGAGGAAAAACAACCCACATATGCCCGATGAACCGAGATGACCATCAAGCTATTGTTAACCAATTGAAAACCCAACAATTATCATTTCATACTTATGGTTTTAAACAAGATAAACAGAACCGCTTCGTCCTCCACGGGTTGCCCCACACCTTCACAGCGGATGAAATCAAAGCCGATTTAATCAAGCAAATATCTGGAATAAACCATGTTTACCAGTTCCGAAGGTCCGACCACTCGGGGAAAAAAATACCGCTACCAGTATACTCCGTAATAACTGCTTCCGACGTCACCCTCCAGTCCCTCAAGAAATTACCAGCAATACTCCACCACAAATGCAGAATAGAGAAATTTCACAACACTGAACAAATTACAATGTGTTACAGATGCCAACGTTACGGGCATTCGTCTAGAAATTGCTTCTTAAAGCCAAGGTGCGTCCGCTGCGGAAAAGAACACGACATCAAAGATTGTGATCGTACAAACAATCAAATAGAGTGCGCCAATTGCAACAAACCACACGTTGCCTCTTTCAGAGGATGCGAAGCTAGAATAAAACAAATTGAAAAGAAACAACTTATTCGTGAACCATTAGCGAAAGCCTTCCCCAAAAACCCTCCCGGCTACCTGCGCACCGTCCCTCCCGGTGGCCCCTCATATGCCAAAGTTTTATTGTCCGGCCAACAACCCAACCGACAACTACCCCAGGGAAATCCACCTCTAATACCCGACTTCAAAGAGGCCAACCTGGACACTACCATGGGCCTCATTAGACAAGCTGCCAACATTCTTGAGGATCTGAAGAGAATGAGGATACCTGAGATTATCTCCGACCTCCAGAAAATGGTAAGAGAGCTCAATTCCGCCTCTAGCGGGTTTGACAAAATATCCATTCTTTCCAACTATGCTTACCTGTTCGATGACTCACACCCATAATTCCTATGACCCTTACAATCTAGTCCTCTACAACGTACGTAGCGTTAAGAAACGACTAACAGAAATTATCAACACTCTCACACAGCATAACATACACATTGCCATTTTAACCGAAACACTCCTATCACCTAAAACTAAACTAAATATTCCAAATTACTCCGTTTACCGCCGCGACAGAAATAAAGGTGGAGTCCTAATAGCAATACGCAAAGACCTGATACACTCAGAAATAGACACCTCAAACCACACCGAACTGGACGTAGTCGCCATACAGATTCCATTCAATAACAAACACATACAAATCGTAGGTATTTACAATAGCATTCTTTAAAAAAAATGTTCAGTCTTTCCATTCACAATTTCAGTCTATTGACAGCGTTGAAACGTTGTAACAGATTTTTTACTCTCAAAAATAAATGGATAAAATCAAATTATGATAACTAATTACTATCAAGTGAAATGACCAGCCTGAGCATGTTCAAAATGTTATCAACCAAATAAAAACGGAGAAAACAAAAATTACACCCAAACTGTGGTCTTTATCTTCATTCAACTTTGCTCTGGTTTATGCTTCTTTCTTTTCTTCCCTTAACGTGGCTTACTCGTGGCGAAGAGATTTGTACTACACCTTGACATTGTATGGCAGTAACCTACAAAGGTGTTGCAAGTCATATTTATCATCACATTGGATGTGATCGAACGGGTGTGTGGATCTACCTTTGACCGTTAATGACTTTATCATACTCGACATTTTGCTCGTGACGAATCAACGATAAGAAAAGGAAATTATAACAAACAACGGGATCAAATTTCACGATATCAACAGGAACGGGAGACATTTAACAGTTGATTTACATCAATTCATTCCGCGGATGCCCTCACTCAAACTTAAATTTCTTAGGTAATGCCGTTGACTTGATACATTCTACATCCAGAAAAAGAAAAAAGTTTTAGTTATGTAGGTTTTATTCTCTTTGAAAAAAAAAACCTCAAATGTGCTTGAAAATGCACGTTTTATGCATAAAATCTCAATTTCCTCAAAAAAGTTCCCTCTAAAACCTACAAATTAAGTATACCATTGGAAAGCTGAGACTTTTGTTTAAGCTTACAGGCTTAAACGTATCATTCAAATTAAGGGGGACTAATGAGCCATCAAAAAAAGAAGTTTTTTCAAAATTTGACAAAATTCACTTTTTAGGCTCATTTTTACCCTTTAGTTCCTTTTAAAAAATTATCATTAAAGACTGAGACGATAGATAATTTTATGCTCTTTCCAACAGCATACTTAGATTTGCAAATACTTTGAAAACGCCGGAGTTACGGCCGTTTTAGTGACGTAAGTTCGAAAACACGAAAAAAATCTTAAAAGTGAAATAACTCAAAAACAAAGCCTCCAAAAAATCACTAAGAGGCACTTTTTGTTGGAAACTAGTTGTAGAACACGTGTGCGAGGATTTTCGGATCATACGCTGTACACCCTGTATAGTCCACTAACATTGAAGCAAAATTTGTGGCAGAAAGATTAGACGTCAAACCAATAATTCATAGCAAGTGGCCATATTATACACAGTTTACTTATGAATACAATTTGTAGTACACATTAATGGCAAAAACTCGGAACTTCCTTATACATTTTATTTTATAGCATGCACTTACTTCATAAATAATAAACTATGATTGGGCTCATTAATGCATAGTTTGATTTAAAAATCAATAATATTTACTTACTTACCACAAACCAAACACACACTGATCAGTACAGATTTCAGATCGAACACCCAGTACAATAGACTTCATTCTTACAAACCACCCACATCTCATACACAACATGCACACTAAAACGGAGGGTGGGAGCGACCATCTCCCTGTATTTTTCAACATAACCACAACAAACATTAAAACAAATACACCACAAACACGATTCGACTACACGAACGCAAACTGGAAGCACTTCAGGGATATGACTACCAGGTCAATCACCTCAGCCGCCCCCCAACTACTCACAATAGATCAAATTGATAGTTCCATAGACAGCCTCACTCAAACAATTCAAAACGCACTTATAGAATCTGTTCCTAAAATCATCGTTACCCCACCAACCTGTCCACTACCACCCGAAATCAAGCAGGCCATTCGGGACAAAAATAAAATCCGTCGGAGATGGCAAAACTACAGCCTCCCAGCGGACAAACAACTTTTCAACCATTTGCAACGTAGGATTGACCTGGCCGTTGAGCAGTGGAAGCAGGATAACTGGGATAAGAAACTCAGTAAAATAAACGTACGAGATAATTCAATCTGGAAACTAACTAAATTTTTCAATACACAAAACCAGTATTCAATACCTATCCTCAAGAACCACGACAAAACAGCATTCTCCGACAAAGAAAAAGTGGAACTCCTGGCCCAACAATTCATTGACGTTCACATAAAAGCACATACCAGAGGGAATAAATCACTATCCGAACAAATTAACTCAATAGTCAAAAAGCAAATCATCACACCACCCACGCCTAGCGACCAAGTTATTAAATTCACAACCCCCAAAGAAATCCGAAAAGCCATCTCCCGAATCAAAAATAATAAAGCACCCGGCCATGACAATATTCAAAATTTAGCACTAAAGAACCTTCCAAAAATTGCAATAGTATTCCTCACCAACATTTTTAACGCATGCCTTCGACTCTCTTACTTCCCAAAAATTTGGAAATTAGCAAAAATCACCCCAATATTAAAACCAAATAAAAAATCGAATGATCCAAGTAGTTACAGACCCATCAGCTTACTTCCGACCTTATCTAAAATATTTGAAAAAATTATAGTCTCCCGCCTCAAAAGTGATATCAAGAAAACCAACATCATCCCTCATACGCAAATGGGTTTCAAAAATCACCACTCCACGACCCATCAGCTAGCCCGAGTTACCCACTACATCAAGAATAACATGAAGAAAAAACACACAACGGCTATGCTGCTGCTGGACAGTGAAAAAGCCTTCGATTCAGTTTGGATCGAAGGCCTTATTTACAAGCTCCACAATTATAAAATTCCCCTTGGTATGTGCAAAATGATTCACTCTTACCTTTCCGACAGATTCTTCCAAGTCCACTCAAAACAAACCTATTCCCAAAAATATCACATCCCTGCCGGAGTTCCGCAAGGCTCAGTATTATCCCCTACACTGTTCAACGTGTATATCTCTGAAGTGTTTGAAAACATCCCCCCAAATGTCAGCATTGCTGGCTTTGCCGACGATTTGGCTCTCTGCACCTCCAGCTCCTCTGTCGACAAAGCATGCAACAGACTACAGAACGCAGCCACACACATAATTCACAACCTCGACAAATGGAAAATCAAAGTAAACACTTCCAAAACAGAAGCCATATTATTCACACAAAAACGCAACATTCCAACATCAATGAAACTAAAATCCGACACTATAAACTTCTCACCCTCCGTTAAATACTTAGGACTCCACCTTGACAAAAGACTCACCTACAAAGACCACATACACGAAATAAACATCAAAGCCCTCCGCAAACTTGGTAGATATTACTCACTTCTTAAATCTCGCACACTACACACAGACATGAAACTCCTTATCTACAAAGCCATCATCCGCCCTACCATGACATACGCCTCACCAATTTGGTTCACAACAGCTCAAACACACCTTCACAAATTACAAATAACACAAAACAAATGTATCCGTATAGCCACCAACAGCCCCTTCCGCACCAATCTTGAAATCCTCCACTCCAACTTTCAAATCGAACCACTCCACATCCACATCCAAAGATTGGCCGACAAACTCCAATCCACCCTTCCTTCACACGAAAACCCGCTCCTAAACTCCGTACAGATTTCTGTCAAGCCCCGCTGGGGGTCTAGATGAGTTGTGCTCTCTTACCCCCTCCCTATTGTATATATTTGTAAATATGGAATGAATGGTGATTAGTGTAAATATAGAATGAATGCGAACCATGTAAATAGCGTATGAATGGCCTTAGAATATCCCCCTTAGTTTTAAGTTAGCATCAAATTACAAATTAAGACGTTAGGTTTTTTTATGTTATTTTCCTCCACATCATATTACGTATCAAATTCGTTAAACTTCCGATTTATTAAATTACACATACTTAAGATTAAACTTTAGAAGCCTATATTGGCTGGTATTGTTATTTATAAAACTTATTACTCATGTATTGTGCTATACTACATCCTGTGATCAGGGCTAGGATGATGGTTATCATGAGTAGGTATCCCTGTCAGCTTTTCCTATTTCTGTCGTATACATTCGATGAGCATTCGCCTACGGCCATATCACGTTGAAAACACCGGTTCTCGTCCGATCACCGAAGTTAAGCAACGTCGAGCCTGGTTAGTACTTGGATGGGTGACCGCCTGGGAATACCGCGTGCCGTTGGCATCCTTTTTTTTTTCTTCTAAACATATGAAATCAGACGCGGTTTTTCGTCAAAATCAAATTGGATCGTGGCTGTTTTGAGCTGGGAACCTGGTGCTAGATTGATCTGTGTAGTGTTATTACCTTCATTTGAGAAGTTAACATACGGATACAGAGTTTGAAAAATTGATTGATAACGAGGATACGTTTTTTCACAATACTTGACAAATCGTTAGTAGCTAATTCACTTGTATTGAGAGTGAAAAACTGTATGTACTACGGGGCTTGTAGTTGAAGTTCCAAGAACGATCACACAAGTATTTTTACATGTTCAGGTTGCAAGTACGAGTGTTTGCACTTCAAGAACAACAAGCGTATTCTCCTTTAAACCTCGACTAATATGGAGAATAATGGGGAGGAATCTCGGAGCAAGAGCACACACTGATAACGTATCTAATAATGTAGTAAGGTAACTACTTGCATGGTTTGGGTACTGATGCATTTGAACTTACTTGGATATTTTCGGCGTAGAAATGGGTAGTAGGTATGTGAGCCATACCACGTCAGTACGGTTCATACCTCCAGGGTGTTAACATCATGTTCCTTTCCCTGCGTTCTAGCCTCTCTTTCGCCCCGCTAAGGCCCTACTTCCTCACCTTATGTTACTTATTGGACTGCAATACCCAAGAGTAACACTTACAAACTCCCAGAGAGCGAATTTACCAGTGAGCTCAAGGCCCTGGCAAAGGATCAATTCTTTCTCAAACACAGAGGGGGAGCTACCCACATCTGCGCCTGCACCGGACTGGACCGCGAGGCTATTTCAAACTGACTGAAGGAAAAAGGACTTCCTTCCACATTTACAGGTGCAAGAGCAACTGGCGGACCGCTTCGTGATACATGGGCTGCCTGCCATCTTCACTCCTGACGAAATAACGGCCGACACATGTTCAGCTAAAGGGTGTAGTGGGAGAACGCCAGTTCTCCAAGACTGAAGACGTATCAAAAATGGCCATACCCATTTTCTTTGTCACTACCTCACAGGACGTGACTACATAGTCGTTTAAGTCCATGCACTCGATCCTGTTCACAAGTTCAGAGTTGAGAAATATCGTTCATCTGGGCAAATAACATTGGGCTTCCAGTGTCAGCGATTTTCCCATTCATCCCGTCACTGCAACTTGTAGGTCTGCAGCCAGGGAAATCACGAAGTTTCCTGACAGGACTTGGGTAGAGAAGAATGAGACGTGAAAACATGACATTGGTTTTATTAACAAACAAGGTTCAACATAACGATTGAGAGAGGGAAATATGATAGTGAAATATTTACAATTCAAGGGAGAGCAATGTAAAACAAAATGGTCCTCATCAGAGAGTCATTGTACACATTTATTTACAATCACTTTCACAAAATAACGAAAATCAGTTCAGCAACAAGTAAAAATCGTTAATTTGTTTCAGTAGAAATGCAAAATAACGCTTATTAATAAATGCAAAATGTACACCATGGCATGGTTAAAAAACCGTCTACCGGAAGTTTTGACTTCCATTTAAAATCCACAGGAACTTTGTAGTCATCCCAATCTACTTTTGATTGATCAGAACTGTACAATTTAATATGAAGTGAAATTTTACTTCAACAGATGCTAACAGAACTTATAGTTACGAATATCCAAATTTAGTTCGGAATAGGCAAAAAGAAAATCATTATGAAGTCCACGTCTAAACACTATACAAATACAACTATGACACCAGTAAAGTTCAAAATGAAAGCTGTATTGTCCAAAATGATTCGATCAGATATGTGAATAACGAGATTAGAGAAGCTGGAAATCGATTCAATTGTGTACTCATTATTTTCGTGGAAATATAGACAACGTTCTATTGGTGGTTGGGAAACCATCACCAAACATATTGTTGCCGTTTCCCCTCCCGAAGTTAGACAAAGTTGGCAAAAGAATCACTAAACTCTGGTTAAAGTTAGAAGGCGATTACAAGTCAAAAGGAACAACCAGGAAGGACACATTATTGAAACGATTTCTGCACCACAACATGAAAGAAGAAAGACATGCTCGAGAACATCTGGATCAATTTTCCCTCATTGGACAAGCCTTAAATTATTGGGGAGATATAAATTGAGATCCATTGATCATCATCTGTTATTCAGCATTTAAGGAAGATTTGGAAATTGTAGATCTGCCACGGAAACAAGTGGTAAATTACCAGAATTCGTTAAAATTAAAACAATTGAACGAGGGGGCTCTCGAAATAGCAAGAGAAGTTGGAATATTGCTGAAGCTGCTAAAATATAGTATAAATACAATGGAAGGGAATTGTCATATAAAGGAAACCAACATATTGGAAAACTTGAAAAGTCATTCCAACCCAAATTCTATAATATTTGCAAAATAAAGGGTCACCAAACAGATACATTTTTTAATTAAATTAAGCAGCCTCAAACAAAATATCCTCCATCAGAGGATAATGTAAATGAATTTACAGTCACTGTCACAAACGAACTAAAATTGGTTCAGCCAAAAGTGTTTAACAAAGCAAGAACACAGTAGAATCAAGGGATTTGAAATTGGTGTCATTAACAGACCAGGATCAACAAAATGATCGAAAGAGAAGTCAAGTGCAATAATAATATAAAATATTCACAAGTTTCTTTGTTTTGAATACTGAGGCAGTCACACAAAATGTTCCTCATCAGAGAATCATAACGTAAATTAATTGACGGTCACTTTCACAAAATAACAGGTAACAGTTCAGCGTACAGTGCTTGGTTCTAAATAAGGGATATTGTACAGTCATTCGTCTTCATCCGAATCGATGATTCGAGGTGCTCTTTTGCGAGGCACCGTTTGGCTTACGCCAGCATCTGCTAACTTCATCTCGTTTTCATCATCGGAATCCAACGCGTTGCTCCCTTTTTTGAAGCTCGAATCGCCATTTCGGCCAAGCTCTTCCACGCTCAGTGACTTGCTCGGTGCTTGATCATCTTGATTCTCCTTATTTTCAGTCCTGGACTCGTCTTCGCTGTCTGAATCAAGCGCAGTGCTTTTTCTCTTGCGATATGGTGAGTTTTTATCGTTGATCGTCATTTCTGCATCGTCATCTTCTAAATGTGCACTGCTGGATTTTTTCGTAGTAATTATGCCAGTTGCAGTTTCTTCATCATCAGAATCCAGGATGTTCCGTTTTTTTCTTGCACCATTTTGAGCTTCTATGTCACTACCACTGTTGGAAAGTTTTCTTTTAGTTGAAAGCCTACCGGTACTTTCTTCATTGGCTTTGTCTTCCCCATTCATAGGATATTGTTCATCATCTTCACTTTCACTATTAAAATTTCTCCGTTGCTTAATGTTTCTATGTTTTCGTTCCTCCATACTTGGTTCAACGTCGGAGTTGACTGTATTTTGAGTGCCATTAGTCCTTTGACTACTCAAAGCCCTACCTGGGCCGTCTCCAACAGAATCAGTTTCACCGCTCTGCCCAGGGCTTCCAGGGTCATCGTCATCACTTTCGCTGCTGAATCGCCTTCGAGATGCCAATTTCCGAATAGAGCTCGATTTCGGCGTTTCCTCTTCGCTCCCTGAAGTGGAGCGGTGACGCACTGCAGATCGCACAGAACTGCGCTCATCTGATTCATCGTCAGATCTGTACTTTCCACCTTCAATTACGAAATCCTCCATGCGATTTTTCCTCGGTTTAGACCCACCTGCCAGTTTCTTCCTTTCTTTGTTCAACACCCTCTGACACTCTTTTTCAACAATGGCATTGAAATCTTCGGTGTTTTGTTCTTGACTGTCGACCATCATTGAACCACTGCTCCCCGCAAGAATATCAACAGATTCTCCAATCATGTTCCTGCAAAACCAAAACCATTTTGACAAATAACGAACTTTAATTTTAATACTTCTATTATTTTTATACTAAAACAAGACAGTGCTAAAGTTCATCAACAACAAGCAAAATCTGTCCTCTAGAATATTGCCCTCTGACCCTGCACTGTACAGGACAGTAAAAGAAGTTGATGGCCTGGGAGCCTGAACTAGGTGATGTAGGGACTTATATAGTTGGCAGCCTTGACAAAACCTCACTCCATTTTGGTGCGACTATCTGGTTCTATAATGTTTGTATTTCTAATTGTGAGTATCGTCACAATCTCCAGACCTATCAATTGCAATCAAAACAATGCGATGGATGAGCAACACCCATAGTCAACAAGTAGCCAGTAATCTGCTTCTAATAGCAACAAGTCTGTAAAAATTCAGCACGAGGAATCGTGTATGATGTGTTCAAATATTTCACGAAGGAGAAGAAAGGCGAGAAGTACCAACCCAAAAAGTTGACGATTTTGAGAGATAACGTGAATGAGGAACTTTATTAGTATGTTTCAAAGATGTTTGGTTATTTCGCCAAACAAGTCTACACTGCACAAAAAGGTTGTCGCTACTGATGAATTCACAGATGCTGCGAGATGAAACAAGATATTTGAATTTTACTCTATTTGAAAAGAGTGCTTTTGGTGAAAACAAACACATCTCTGGCAAATGACAGACGAAAGAACATATCGAGTGTGGTTACAACTACGTGAATCGGTTGTGATGGTGAACAAACGACTTGACTGTTCAACTCTGAATGCAGATGTAGTTTCGTGGATGATGCAAAATAATGTGCAGTTTGACGAAAAATTAACTACAGCCGAGCATCAGATTATCAGAGTAATTCCGAAAAGAAGGCTGATGTTTTTGATCAAGGATTAGATAATCATTCCAGTAATAATTTTCCGCCTTCAATGTTCAACAACATTTTTTCTAATGTTTGTACATTTTGATTCCATTCTTAATTTGTATACTTTACCTAAAAATCTTGTCAATGTTTTTATTCGTGCACAGTAGAATTGGTCTAGAGCAGGTAAGTATTTATGGGATAACAGCATCACGTCAAAGGTTTATTACGACTTGAAGAATGAGAGTTTTCACGACCGTTGCTGTTTTCTATTAAATGAAAATTTCGAACAACAATAGGTAAGTATTCATAATCTTAATACTTTTTTGTGTTTGGCATTCTATTAATTACTCTTTCTCTTAATTTCCAGGGCTGTAGGACTTCCTGGGTTTCGGAACACCCTTTGAGACTGGGAAACCGTATAGAACGAGTAAGAATCAGGCCATCGAAGGAAGAGTGGCAGGAGGGTGCCAGTCGGGGCTTTTCCCCTGCTCCGCTACCTATTCAGTATTAAAGTCTTTTAATATTTTATGAATGTAGGCAGGATTCATGAAAGGTTGTGAGGATATTCAATACTTGCCATGTCTCAGCCCTTTTTCAACAAGATATGGACCTAGCAAAAAATGACATTCCACAATGGAAAGACCACAAGTTAGAAGAAGAGATGGACTGATATCTAAATGTCATCAACTCCTGTCCCTAATAAGTACCGCATCCCTTAAAAACCTGGCACCTCCAAGTGATCCATCTTGGGCCAGAGGGGACAACAGGGCCTGCCGTATTATCAAGAAATAGTGAGGGAAACCCTGCCACACTAGTGCCACTACGGCCACATCCGTCAAGTCCAGCCAGATAGTATTGGACTAGAAATGGCCCCAGAAACAATCTAACCCACTATGATACAGCAGGTAGGTAAGTTAGAGGGTAACAGTAGCTTGCGTGACTGCCATTTATCACTTTGTGCGACAAATAAAATTATTGTCAATCCTCATCAGGTAGGTAGGTACCATCATTTTTTTCATTTTCACGACGGTTGCGTTTTTCATCAGAACTGCGTTAGGTATCTAGGTAAAAACGTCTCATTTCCGTTTCGTTGTCGTGTGAATATGATGGGAAAAAATGTTGCCACTGGACAGGGGACAAACGAAAAAAATGGGGAATTTCATGTTAAAATAATGTAGTTTATAATCGGTCAATTGACATCCTCAGAAACGTGAATACGTACGATAGCTTCTGATTCAAGTCATCCGAGATGTCTTCCAGTTCCTTATCAGCATTTTCAATGAAACAGTTTAGAACTTCAATCCTCGTTTTGATTTCCGTTTCTCTCCAGTGAGACGCTAATCGCCAATAAACTTCCTGCAAAAAATAAATCAATAAATTTAGCCAGAGGTTTTTCGTACAAAGAAATCAACAATTCAATTTCCATCGATCGATCAAGAGGTACTGTAGGTAGTAGGTTGAGGCTGGAGGCGATTATTGGAAGATTCTGTGTATAACAGGCATGGGCAACCTCTAACATGTTGTGGGTGAAACTTCAAACAGCAAATACGTTCGCAGGTCGGGTTTAAAAGTGGTGTTCATAGTTTTTAGCGATATATATCAGACATGAAATAGAGTACGACAATGTCATTATAATAAAATGTATTAAATTAATAAAATTACAAAAAAATAGATGCGCATTATAATTAAATCGTTAAATTTGGAATTGCTACAAACAAAAGTTAAATAGCGACTAAAATCAATAACTGAATTTAGGACTTGAATTTGTAGAACGCCTTTTTGAGGATTTGAAGAGACTCATTTTGGCAACTTCCTTCCACTCTAGGACGATCTTAATTTTTGGAGAGAACAGTAAGATTAGCCCTTTTTCTGGATTTTGTTGAGCAAGTTATCGATTTTCCAAGTGAGGTCGCACATTGGGTCCAGACACCGTGTTGCGTCCATCACAGGTCCAATTAAGATCACGTGTACAACCGGTACTGCTGCTACTTCAGAAAGGAGGTAGATAAGTTATTGTATGCAGGTGATTATCTACAGACTCTTACCTGGTTGGGAATTGGTTTCTTGAAACCCAGAGCCTGAAGAAAGTTGTGGAAGATGGCATTTTCCATTGAGAGCACAGGTTCTTCAGAAAGTGGCAGGAGCGGCACGTCAGCATCGTACACGTCTGCATCGAGATCTTCCAGGTTGTCGTTCAAAGCTCCCACCAGCCACTTCAGTCCTCCTACCAGATCTGAAACAGAGAGATTTTTGTGAGACCATCCTAACTAATGAGATGCAATTGGTCTACATGTGGATGAGAGGTTCAAGTATTAAAATGAGTAATTTGAAATGGGTGACTCCAAATACAACTGATGTATCGATGAGACTTGTCGAGCATTGCCGTTCTTATCACTCTAGTTCAGTGGTCTCCAAACTACGGCCTGCAGTAGGATTTGGTCCAGCCTGCGGACGCCAATAGAAAAAATTAGGCTACTGCCAGAACAGAAAGCCATGTGATCCGTCAAACTCGTCTAAAACTGCTTAAAAAAACTGTTTTCAAGTGCATAATTTTAGAATTTTTTTGGAGGAGCGGACCCCCCTTTGGCTGGGGAACTAGCCCCCCAGAACCCCCTGCTGGGCAGCCCCCCTCTCCCCCCCGCCACCTCCATATAATGATACGGCCCTTGGGGCAAATACCTTGGAGACCCCTGCTCTAGTTCAATGTGGGTTCTCTTACTCTGTGCGTTCGATATTGGACATGATCGATAGGATAGAGATAGTGTGGTGGCAACTTTCAATTGTAGAGACACACATCGAATGGAGAACAGAGCATGCTCACTAGCTTATTTGTAGTTGCCTAGTGTAATTCTATCCCACTAGGCAGCGCTCGGGCTGCTGCACCATACCCTTCCTCTTGATTTGCCGTTAAGATAGGAATAACGACTTGCTAAAAACTTGAGTTTCTTGCTGTTTTGATTGAGTTTACCTATCGCATTCTGCCTTCGGGCGTGAGAAATCTTTCTTTATTCCCAACTGATGAATGAATGTTTTCATGTTTCAGATGAACAGCGTTTTCCAACTTGGAAATTTGGGGGAGTCTTAGGTTGTAGACTCGTCAAACTCTTCAGGTGTTTTATGTTATTAGCTTCTTTCTTTAAGCGCTATTTGTCAATTTTCCTAGAATAAGTTCAAGTATTTTCAGAAACTAATTTTTATTTAAATGTTGAACGTTTGAATTGTAATTAGGGTCCTTGGAAGTTAGTTTTTGATTATGAAAATACACTAAGCATGTGGGAAATTGATCAATTTTGAAAATGTGGTCAACAATTGAAAAAAGTCATTTTGGAGGGAAGAAATGTTGGGTTGTATAGCACAGAACGTTTTCTTGAAAGAAAAAAAATCATATTTTAGGAACGAGTTGAGATAGAAGCAAACTCCGCGATTGGCGGAGGTTTGCTCCATTTTTTATTTAGTTTCTTTTGAAAAAGGAAAAAAAAAGTTACATCAATCGCGGGCCAGGGTGTATTGTATAACCCAAAACTCTCTTTCTGTTGGTATGTAGAAACCAAAATCTCTTTTGTTGTAAATCTAGACCTCATACGCGAAGAAAATGAGGGCATATTCTGACAAAGATTGCGGTACTATCACAATGAAACAGAGAGTGATCAACTTACATTTTGTTTTGGTCATCTCTCTGAATACAGCAGCTGCTGACGGGCCCAGCGGAGGAGGTTTGTCTGGAACGTTTCTATTTGGCCTCTGAATATCCTCTTCATCACTCTCATCATCGTGAGACTCATCTTCATCAGTGTCCTCATCAGTCCCATTCTCGTTATTTGACTCTAGATTTCAAATATTGGTAATAATGAAAGATGTAAATCTGCGTGTACTCGATTGCAATAGAGTGATTTTGAAATATTGACACTTCATGGTAATCTGTCGATGCATGTAATCAGATACAGATATTTATACAAACATAACATTACAGTTTCCAGGCGTTGTGATTTTGTTCTCAGAACAATTTTGTACAACAAATGAAGGGTTATGTGAGGCAAGTGGGTTTTAACTCTTGCATTCTGTGGTACGTTTTAGATTATTATTACTAACCATTCAAAGAGGAGACTGAACTAAGAAGAGTCCTCGGATGTGCTCCAACTTCCTGAGTTGAGCCCCTGGTAAGGGTGTACGTCTAGCCAAAAGGCCAACGTTCTTTTTTTTTTTTTTTTTTTTTTTTAATCCAATGCCAGTTGGAAACGTTATGCTAGTTAGCTATCAGATGTTAAGTAGCCCAATAGTATCAAGCCTTCCTCTAGAAATCATTTCTGCTTCTTCAGTTCAAGTCAAATGTGATATTTGCTAATGCTAAACAGACCTCAAGGTGGGAGGGGTTCATGATTCCTCCTTCACAAAGAGCAAGAAGAGTCTAATTTGATGCAGTTACACTGCAGGTACTTCTTCAAACAGTCGTGGCAGGCCACGGGCCCTTTTTAAAGTACCTGGCAAACAGAGGCACTCTTTCTGTGTGTCTCTTACATCACCAACTAAGCAGACTGTTACTCAATTTTTTGGCACAGCCACACAACTCCAAGTGCTGGATCATACAACAGAACACACAATATACAACACTCCTCCCTCAGTCAGCATTTGAATAGCATGCTGAGGATTGCAAGGAGGAGGACTATCCTCCAGGGAATCCAACCCCCCAGTGGAACCAGTTGGTGCTTCGACATGTCTGGAGCTCCTCCTGCCTTAACGTATCATTTACTGAAAAAAAAACACAAATACACCCCTCCATCAAGGCCAGAGTGGTCACCAGCCTGGAACAGAGATCTTATGTCTGTTCCTACCACGTTTTCCTCAACTGATGACAGCGACTACTCAATCAATTTGAGTGCATGAAGACGGGATACAGCACCTGATTTGCTACCAGTTTGGAATATATGAGGAATAACCTCAGGGTGAGACTGGAGACAAGTCTGCACGACGTGCTACCACTTCATTATGGGACTGCCATGTGGTGCCCCAGAACGTTGTTGGGTGCTGACTCCTCTAGACCAATATCCCACCACCTCTGCTAGAAGTAGATAGGATACTAATCAATGCAGAGTGGTAGCAATGAGAAGTCGGACGTTGGTTGTACCCACTGACTCCAATTAGTACCTATTTTGCTGATTGGCTTAATCTAAAGAAACTATAATTTGAATGAAAGGAAACTAAAATACCTTAGCGAATATGACCAACTTACTCGATTTCCTTGGCTTCTTTGATTTTTTTCTTAGCTCTGATTTGTCTGTAATGAGTCCGAGGCGAAGCAAAGCACCAACTACATTTTGCCTGGATCTCACACTCCCCATGACGGCCATGATGGGCCCAATGATATCTAAAACACAGAGATAGTAAAATGCAATTATTCCTGAGGTGAGTGCAACCTACTGGGTCGTAATTAGTGATTGAAACCAAATAAAACCAAAATGTTTATGATATTGGATCTCTGTATTAAAAGTTCACAATAATTATTACTAACTACCAGCTACTCAATTAATGTAGGTTAACAATTAAATGGGTAAACATCAAGTTAAGTGAGGGAAGGTTAGCTTAACACGTTCCATGAGGATGTTGTCATGAGACATGATAGTGCCTGTAGACTGATAGTGCCGTATGACATCACAGCATGTGATAAGCCTTGCCTCATATTTTCCCTTGAAAACTTGGTGAAAAGAAAGATAGAGGGGAATGACTAGTGTCAAAGGTGATTGGTATGTGTTCAGGAGGTTCTCCAACTCAACCCTGTGACCCTGTACAGGTGTATTTTTGGATAAAAATTCCACTTCAACCAGCTAGGTGAAACCATAAACCATGGTAGTTCAGAACAATACAACCGCCTCTCACAAGTGTTACGGTTAAATTGGAAACTCACCGTCACTGTCTTTGTATTCGTTGAACAACTCTGTCAGCTCCTCATCTTGCTCTGGAGTCCAAACCTTCAGTTTTTTCTGTTAACAAAGAGGAAATCTATTTAATTCTGATTAGTGGATCTTCTTCTACAACTTACTTTTTGTTAATCCAAAAACCCACTAATACCAATCAATTTCAAAGAGAAAATCCATAATCAAATGAAACTGAAATGAGTTCCACAACTAGACCAAGTTATTTATTAAGAAAATCGGATGAGCATTTTAGCTTGGGCAGTGCTTGAATGGATGGTGGTGGATAGTGACGTTCCAATACTTCCGATATTTTCTTTCGATACTTGCGATATTTCTATCGATACCAAATCGAATCGATCGACAAATCGGAAGAGGAACGCAGTATCGGATCGAATAAAATATTTTCATAGAACTGAAAGGTACAGTCCTCAAAATAATTCCCATGGTGCAATGCTTAAATGCACATGTGAGAGAATTTTATCCAAATGGTGGAAGAATCGTCCTGGCTGCAAAGAACTGCTTACACAAAAAATGGATAAAAGGGTTGGCAAGCTCGAACGTAACCCCTAACTAGCGATTGCAACATTACTTGACCCGAGATTTAGAAAAGTAAATTTCACGGATCCCAATGCCTTGGCAGGGGCCATCTCAAAGATTTCCCAAGCACTAAATATCGGTAGAACAGTAGTTGCCGCCATCAACTGATAAATATGACTTCTGGAAAACCCACAGACAACTCGCCCATGGCCATGATGCTAAGAGAGAAAGAAGGACAGTGATGAAAGAAGTTGTAATTCTGAACTCTCTTTGTATTTATCTAACCAGGTAAGTGCAATTAATTGCAACCCCTTGGAAGCGTGGGATGACATGCGCTTCACCTTCCCAGGTCTCTAGAAACTTGCTAGAATACATTAAATGTATGAATAAATACATTCTATTGACCATGGCTAGATCAGTCCATAATCATGAGTGAAAGGAGGAACCGTCTCTCAACAAAACATCTTGAAAACTTACGTTCCTCGGCAGCCTTCCTGAAGAAGAATAGGGTCTTTGAATTTATTATTTCCTATGTAGCTCCGTTTGGTCCGCACACAATTAAGTACGTTAATAATTTCATTTATTTTTCAATTAATGACTGTTCAATTTATTCTTCAGTTGTGAATTAATACCTCGAGGTATATAATTCTCGAGTACAAATTCATTTCACTTATTTGCTGGTCCCATCTCCTCATTTTCACGACTACATAGTTTTCTGGGCAGTTTTTTAGTTACTAACGAATGATCTGATATTGATGATATCGATATTTTTCTTCCAATATCTTCGGAATATCGATATGCTCGTTGTGTATCGTATCGATACCATATATCGAAACGAAACCAATATCGGAACGTCACTAGTGGTGGATGGTGTTTCCGAGATTTATTGAATGATTGTTAGACGACAATTGGGATCGAACAAAGACAAAATAGTGAAGACATAACGCATTATCACAATAACTCCCTTCACAATTAGATTTGAAAGTTCTGAAATATGTTTCAAAATTCTCGATGTAACAAAAAAGAAGCAATAAAATTGCCAGTATAAGCTGCATGAGAGTGTTCATTAACGTATTTTTAACTCTCACAACTTCAGCCTATATGATATTGAATGCCGCTGTCTTACATCGGCAATCAATACCCCCGAGGTTCGTTGCACAACTGAACTTAAATAAGAAATATGAAAATCAGTTGAGAATTGTAACCTTAGTAGCGTCGACGAAATTAGAAACCTCGCTTTTTCGGCATAACCCCCTCCAATTCCTCTCATTGGTGAAAAAACCAACTTACTAAAATCGGTTGAGAAAAGCAGGCTGGGAGAATTGACCTGGCTTACTTGTGAAGTAGAGAAGTGAAACAATTGTCATAACCAACAAAACTCTGTGACGTTGAAAACTCGATGTTTTGAATATTTATTCATCTTTTCAAAACAAGTATTGTTCAAAAGTTTATTTTAATGTTTAATAAGCGATCTGAAATGGATTTATACGTAAAAATTTCTCTCAACCGATTGTTGTTAACTGAATCATATCAGAAATATCAAATTTTATAAGTACGTAAACAAGAATCGCAAACGTTAGGAAATAGAAAAACATTACTGACCACTGGTTGTTGCAACAGGCCCAGCTCGTACATTTTCTTCTTAATGGCCCTCTCGCTGTGTTCTTTAGATGTCATCCTTTCTTGAATCCAAATGACTACAACTGTAAAAATATGAAATTCATCAACATATTATAAATTTAAACAGTTATAGTGAGTCGATGAATTGAAGTTTGAACGGAGATATTTTAAATTTAATTGAGCTGGGGAGAGGCGCTTGGGAGACGAGTACCCATGCATCATTAGTGCTACTGGCGGCAGAAGTTGTAAAACTTTTTTTTTTTTAATCCTACGCCTGTCGCGTTCATTTGACGTCTTGCTACCCAGCACTTTTCACATGCCGATTCCTCCAGTGTAGGGCACTCCATGATATGGCGGGCGTTCATTTCTCTCAAATCGCAGAGAGGACATGTCGGCGAGTCAGCTACCCCTATTCTGTACAAATGCTTTTGGAGGTAGTCGTGGCCAGCGACCATTCTGAACAGGGCCACCGACATTCGCCGTTGGAGAACAGAGGGAATGTTTCCCTCCTCAACTAGGAGAACCTCCCAGTCCCTCCCTATAACTGGTGACGAAAAGGCAGACGGGTCAAAGGCAAAGGGGTCCTAAACCCCATTCATAGGGTCCAAACCAGCAGTTGGTTTACCAAAAACCACCTACAATCATCAACACGTGGTCCAATATTGAAGGGAACAACACCTAAATTACTGCAGGTCAACTTGAGAAAAACTGTCAAAAACTAAAAACAATGGTCGGGCTTAAAACTGGCTTTGTACCATACGATCCCAACTATATTGCATACAATCGCATGCACAAACTTTAACCCTGCGTAGACTATGTGAGGAGATGGATAAAACAGCATCCCACATAATCTTCGAGTGTTCCGCACTAGCCATCGCAGATTTCAACTTAAGGGGGGGGGGGGGGGCAAATTCCAATGAGTTCTATCTGCTCAAGCGGTCATCCGCGTAGAAGGACCTCGCAAAAGGGGCTGAGTCTTTTTGATTCAGTGAGAAACTCTTAGGGAAGTACAATAAGCCAACATACTTCTGTGCTCAAGGCTCCAAACCCCCACCCTGAGCGTTTTCGTCTACTTCTGCATCGACCCCTACAATAAGTCCGCCCCAAAGGCAATGAATTTTATATATTTATCGCGTGCACAAACTTTAACCCTGAGTAGACTATGTGAGGAGACGGCATCCCACATAATCTTTGAGTGCCCTGCACTTGGAAATGGTGAGGGGAACCAACCCCAATGAGGTCTATTCAAAGCGTGCAATTATCAAGAACCTCACACCCCTCACCAGGGAACTAAGATCTCTTCAATTAAATACAAAACCCTCAGGAAAATACAATAAGCTAACTGGCTCCCCTGCATGTGGCTCAGAATCTCCGCTTTTTGTTGGCATCACATCTATAAGCATTTTCCAACCTACCTGCTCCAAGTAGGTTCAGGGCAAGGCAGTGTAGGGCACTTGCTGCTCGGAACCATCCCGACCACATAAAACTACACTGGATTGGAAAATAAATGGAAGTCCCAGAGCAACTTTACGGGAGGATAACCCTCGAACAGGAACCCTTCCTCATCCCGCACAGCTTCATTTTTCACATATTCCTTAATTTTCAAATAATCCTTAATCACGGGAGTATTACTAAATACTGTTTAAAACAGTAACAATCGTTGGCTTCGTACTGCTCAAAGGTTCTTTCAAAATATTACCTATTCCTAAGGACTTCTTGATCAATAATTAGCTCCTCAGGTAAAATATCTAGGATCCCCGAGTCCAACAAAGAACTTTTGCTCGATCATTAGGATGAAATATCACCATTGGATTTCAAGAAGTCCATCACACTGGAAAATAAGTACGAACCAACAGCACGAAAGAACAAAACTGAAATGAGGAAGGTTAGACTTTAGAGGAGGCTACCCCCAGGTTTCCTGCTCAGTGTAAGTTGCTCCGGCCTCAGGCTGGAGTAGCCTGGGGCAGTCCTGAGCGAGTTCCCTGGCTGGTTGGAATTCAGTGCAAGATGCCCCAAAGTTGCACTGGTGGTGGTTGGTATACGCGTCGTCCTGCTTCCTCATTGTGCACCTGCGCGCTTGCACTGGTGTAGCTCGGAGCAAGGGGATGGAAAATCCTTTATATTAATACAGATAATGTCACCAGCCAAGTTGTTCTCACGTTTGTCAGGTAGATCCTTGTCACACTCCTCATACAGCTTCCTCAGCTCCTCCTCTTCCTCGTCTTCCCAGAAGCCTTTGGGTTTGGACTGCGGGATCTCAAGGCCGAGCTCTTTCATCTTCTTGATGAGCCCTTTCTTCGAGCGGTCTTTGTTGATGAGATTGTCCAAAATCCAGTCCACCTTGTCTGTTGGAAGAAAAATTGGAATCAATTTGGAATAGGAGGCGCAGGAAAAGGCGTAATTTACCAATACAAGCTACTGTGACTTCATTAAAAAGACATTTTGTATTATTTCAGCCCTCACAAAACAACAGATGTTATGGACTGTATTAGCCCTGTCGAAAATTGTTTAGTTAGCGTGCACAAATTTGTTATCGCGAATAAAATGATGTTATATAGTGATTTTTAGAAGGTTTTTTCCCCCGCAAGAAAACCACGTTATGTGCCATAAAAACCCATATTTCTCAAACACACAAAAACAATTTTGTTGCTTCCAAGTCAGCGAAGCAGCGGAAGCCTAGTGTTCACTTTCGGGAGCCAAAAAATGTTTGTTGTCCGAACAAAATTTCCACTCGCATTTTGCGTTTCATAGCCTACTGAACACATTTGGTATCGCGTCTGTCCGCATTTCCGTGTGACAGCCATAACTTCCACAATTTTGAATGAAATTAGCTCATGTTTTGAGGGAATGTGCGGATAAGGCCTCTTGTGGTCCCATACGAATTTAATCTCCATATGATCAGCGGAACGCTCTGCGCATGCGCTAACGTGAAATTCTAGAAACAAGTATAACTTTCAGAATTTTGATTAAATTTACCTGATTTGCTGAATGATTGTTTGAAGTTGTTTTGGAATGGAGAAATATGGGTTTTTATGGCACAAAACATAGTTTTCTTGAGAAAACCTTCAAAAAATCATATCCTGTGAATCGGTTGAGAAGGAAAAGTGTGATTGGAGGAGTTTTGTTCCATTTTCGATCCAGTTTTATCCAAACAAAATTTACATCACCCTGTATAGTTCACTCAACTTTTGAACGATAATTTCATAGAGATAACTCCAAGTGGTAACTTGATATTCTCACTTTCTTTGATGTTGGTTCGCAAGTACTCTTCATCCAGCCTTCGCAGTTCTTCTTCTTCGTGCTCCTCCCATGCTATCCTCTTGTTCCTTTACAAACAATCACCACAATACATGTTATTGTTGCAAATACATGACGATGGTTGTGCAAAAGTTGGTTTGCCTTTTTGATTAGTAAGGTGGTGTATTATGTTGAGAATTTATTACTTGCTGTCTTGGAAAGTGCCGTAGCCGTCCACGATCTCACAGGCATCTTTCACGTGTTTGGGGAAAAGAAGCTCCACGAAAACTGTCTTATTGGTGGCAGCCACTTCCGTGAATTTTCTCAGGATGTAAACTGCCAACTTTGCCAGTTCCTATAACATAAATGATGGTAAATTTATATAGTTTAGATATAAATGTATTAATAAATCTGCAGAACGAGAATGGTGAGGATAGCAAACATGGACCAAACCAACTGATAGAATCCTGACATATTAGGACTCAAATTCAAACTCTAGATCTCCTGAGCGAATGAAGAATCTTAGTTTTTCCTTTTTAGTGGATTAAGTAAATTGAAATTGCGAAATGTTCCTAAAAACGTGATATTTTCTGTTTGTTGGGCCAACAACCATCAAATTGGGCATCGTCGTTAACATAGCAACCTTTCTTCCCCCTTCACTTCTGGCACCACTCACTATCCAGCACCCTGGTTCCACAGCAACCCTCTCATCCCATCAGTTCTGGCACCACTGGTTCCAAAGCCGCCTATCCACCATCTCTTCTGGCAGCCCTGGATCCACAGTAACCCTGCCCCTTTTGGGGTCACCATTTCCGTAGAAACCTACTTATCCCATCACTTCTGGCGCCCCAAGTTCCACAGTAACCCACTCCACACCATTTCTCATGCCACCATTCCCATAGCAACTTTCTCCTACCATCACTTCCAGCACCCTGGTTCCACAGCAACCCTCTCATCCCATCAGTTCTGGCACCACTGGTTCCAAATTCACTATCCACCATCTCTTCTGGCAGCCCCAGATCCACAGTAACCCTCTCCCCTGCCCCTTTTGGTGTCACCATTTCCATAGAAACCTACTTATCACATCACTTCTGGCGGCCCCAGGTTCCACAGTAACCCACTCCACACCATTTCTCATGCCACCATTCCCATAGCAACTTCCTCCTACCATCACTTACAGCACCCTGGTTCCACAGCAACCCTCTCATCCCATCAGTTCTGGTACCACTGGTTCCAAAGCCCCCTATCCAACATCTCTTCTGGCACCCCTTGTTCCACAGTAACCCACTCCACACCATTTCTCATGGCACCATTCCCATAGCAACCCTCTCCTACCATCACTTCTGGCACCCTGGTTTCATAGCAACCCTCTCATCCCATCACTTTGGACCGCGCACAATGTGCCCAAAATAAGCCACCTTGCGGCGCTTAATCCCAGCCAACAGCTCTCTTTCCTTTCCCATCATTCGAAGCACTTGCTCATTTGTAGTGTGTATGAACCCGGAGATTGCATGCAAGACGATAACACCACATTTTGAATGCCTCCAACTCGTCCATGTACTTCACTTTCAATGTCCAGGTCTCACTGCCATAAAGTAAGATAGACCTGCCATAGCATTTTAACACACGCAAGCGAATATGGATGGGCAGTGATCTGTTGGCAACACGGGTTGCCAAGAGGCAAATGCAGCGGGCAAAATCAATTCAGAGCTCAAGTCCTCATCTAACCAATTTCCCAGGTATCTAAAATGGCTTATTCTTTCCACCACCTGCCCATTTGGTTTCGGATATATATCCATATTCAGGACTCTTTCATCAGGATACAGCAGTCAACAACAACTGCAGATCATCAAGGCTTTCTGCGAAAAGCACTGTATCGTCTGCATACCTGATGTTACTGATCACCTCTCCCACAATTCTCACTTCTTCTGGACGAACCTCTAGGGTGTTTGAGAATATCTCACCAGCATAGCATTAAATAGGGAGGTGACAGCACACATCCCTGCCAAACTCCATGATACTAGAGTTACCCAATAGTGAAGCATGACGTAATGAGAGAATTATCAGTATGTAGTTTGGGTAAATGAGGTATTTTGATAATACAGCAAGGCGTAATGTATGAGTTTTCAAGTTGCAGTGAGGGTGGGTATAGTTACTTGATAGTGAAGCATGACATAATGAGAGAATTATCAGTACGTAGTTTGGGTAAGTGAGGTATTGTGATAGTACAGCATGACTTAATGAGAGAATTATCAGTATGTAGTTTGGATAAGTGAGCCTAAGTGCAGCAAAGCGTAATGTAGGAGTTTTCAAGTTGCAGTGAGGGTGGCTAGAGTTACCTGATAGTGAAGCATGATATAATGAGAGAATTATCAGTATGTTGTTTGGGTAAGTGAGGTATTGTGATAGTACAGCAAGGCGTAATGTACGAGTTTTAGAGTTGCAGTTGAGGGTGGGTAAGGTATTGGAATAGTAAAGCATGACTTAATGAGAGAATTATCAGTATGTAGTTTGGGTAAGTGAGGTATTGTGATAGTACAGCAAGGCGTAATGTACGAGTTTTCAAGTTCCAGTGAGGGTGGGTATAGTTACCTGATAGTGAAGCATGACATAATGAGAGAATTATCAGTACGTAGTTTGGGTAAGTGAGGTATTGTGATAATACAGCAAGGCGTAATGTACGAGTTTTAGAGTTGCAGTGAGGGTGGGTAAGGTATTGGAATAGTAAAGCATGACTTAATGAGAGAATTATCAGTATGTAGTTTGGATAGGTGAGCCTAAGTGCAGCAAGGCGTAATGTAGGAGTTTTCAAGTTGCAGTGAGGGTGGCTAGAGTTACCTGATAGTGAAGCATGATTAATGAGAGAATTATCAGTATGTTGTTTGGGTAAGTGAGGTATTGTGATAGTACAGCATGGCGTAATATACGAGTTTTAGGTTTGCTGTGAGGGTGGGTACGGTATCGGAGTAGTACAGCATGACATAATGAGCGAGTTCCCTGTATGTGATTGGGGAAGGGAGGTGTCATGATAGAACCGCAAGGCGTAAAACGTGAGTTATTAATTCCAGGCTGTACCAGGAAAATATTAAAATTTCTATATAACTCTAAAAACTCCGGGTGACGAGGTACCTTGTACTTGGGCTCGTAGTTGGAGAGGATGTTCCTGAACTTGATGAAGAGGGAGGCCTGGAAGAGCATGGCGGGGAGCTTGCATTCCCACGCGATCCTGTGCAGCATCCTGACGATGCAGTGATTCGTCGTTTCAGTGTTGGAATCGAATGTGGAGAGGAGCGTGTTACAAATTCTGACGACTTTTGGGCTAGCAAACCTGAAATAAAATAATCACGTTGATACTATCGAAGTGCATCAACTTGTTGATCAATGTTTATGGTTACTACATTATTGTTACTTTTTTCAGTTAATCACAAGTTGAGCTTTGTACTAGACGTTAATTTCCAGGACAGAGCTACTACCCCGACCTCCGCAGGGAGTGCTGGAGGTTCGCATCTTATCTGTATCTTGGTAGATATACAATCAGCTACAACCATCACCTTCTCTTTTCCCTGCTGTTTTCCCTCTCTCTTTCTGTGCTGCTGTGTACTGTTTTGTAAAGTAATAAGTAGTAATACTGTACGAAACAGTAAACAGCAGCACGGAGAGTAGGAATACAGCAGGGAAAAGATAAGGTGATGGTCGTGTCTAGGTGATGGTATAGCTACCAAGATACAGATAAGATGCGAACCTCCAGCGCTCCCCGCAGAGGTTGGGGTAGTAGCGCAGTCCCGGAAATTTACGTCTAGTGAGCTTTGTTTGTTGCAAACATCTTATAAGAAATATTCTGATTTCTGAGTCAGCTTTAACAAGTCTAATTAATTAGTTAAGTTCTACTATTCAACATTTACGTTCCTTTTAACACCGTATCAAGTCAAAATTCAATAGATTCAAGAGTAAGAAACCTAATGGTCCCCTATCGGACGAGGGGGCGTGGTGCCCTGGCCCCCAAAATCTCCTGAAATGACACCAATGGACTGCTTTGTTTGGGGGTTTATTCATCAACACGTGTAATCGGCGCCAGTTGACTCCGTGGAAATTTTAAGGGCGAGGATTATAGAGGCAGCCGCAATATTGTGAAACGCACAACGTAACAGTTAGAGCCATGCGAAAAAGTACGAGAGCCTGCCTAAGAAACATTTTGCCTAAGAAACATCATTTTGAGAACACATGGTGGGCGCGACTTCTTTTAATTTTAATAGGTTGATTTATTCAAGTAAGATTTATTTAAACTTTACTAGTCTGAATACTGTTTTTCGATCATTTTTCTAGAAAATTATTACCACTTTATTTTTATAACCTACCTATTTTGCGGATTTAATCCTTTTCCCAATTCATACCGCGAACTGTTTCTTTTATCCCTGGGATTCCTCGATTGCTGTTTAAAAAGTGCCTAACGTTTTTTTCGCCTTCAAACTGGAATTTCTCCATGGGATCGACGCGGAATCGCGAAGTTGACCATACCATTAGAAAACCGATTAAATTCGCAAGTTTTCCTGAGGTTTGACAAGTTCCAGCACGTTTTTTGGAAGTGCAGTAAAAATAAAAGTCGGTAATTCAGAAACTAGCATTTTTTTTAAATTTGCAATGTTTTAACTGCAATTGCCGTCCTCAGGAGTCGTTTATGATTAGGATGAAAGGAAATTTCACGTTGAATCCGAAAATGTGTTCAAAAGTAGAAAAAAGTTGTTTTAAAGTGGAGAAACGTGGGTTTTTATGTTAAAAAACGTGGTTTTCTGAAAAGAAAAAAAAAATTACAACACATTATATCTAGAGAACGGGTTGAGATGCAGTTGGCGGCGTTTTGCAGCATTTTTGGTCTAGTTTCACCCAATATTTTTTTATTTTCTTTTAAAACAAGAGAGGGACACCCTGTAAACATATAGATTATAAAAACATTATCGTCATAACATTATATACAAGTAGAATCATATTACAGCGAAAAGGATGTATAGTTTAGACGATAAGTTTACTAAAAATGGTTGTGAGCTTAAGACATCAGCGAATCGGCAAGATAATCCAAATTTGTCTTTTTAAGCAAATTCGAAAGGCAAATCTGCTCAATATTGAGTACTGAAGGTCGTAATAACATAGGACTTTTGTGTAGGTACTGGAATACACTTACCTTTTCAAGAAGTCGATAACTTCAAAATTTTGCTCCAATATTTGGGGATAATAATCTTCTTCTTCGCCCTCATCATCGGAACCTGCGCAAAAATAAGCGAACTAAAATGCTAATGGTACATCAAATGACTGATTTTTAAAACACCTCGAAATATTTTGAAACATCGACACAAACAGCAAAACTCTTACTGCTTCTCATTGCAATAAACAGTAATGTTAATAAAAGTCGCATAAACACAATTATAAAACGCTGCGAATTCTTTCACTGGGGTATATTATTCAATCGGCTTGCGTTCATGATTTGAATTTCTACTAAGCTTTGGAGTGTGCCTGTTTCACAGGATAGAGCGATTATTGAATTTCAGGAGATATGCATAGAGCACGTACTCGTAAA
This sequence comes from Creontiades dilutus, assembly GCA_031894815.1. Lineage (NCBI taxonomy): Eukaryota > Metazoa > Arthropoda > Insecta > Hemiptera > Miridae > Creontiades > Creontiades dilutus. Next base: position 134,506 of record JAVIWC010001349.1, read on the forward strand.
TCTGTTCTCAACCAAAAATACCTATTTGGATTGATCAGTTCATCATATTTGTGTGCCTCCTGAAATTCAATAATCGCCCTATCCTGTGAAACACGCAGACTCCAAAGCTTAGTAGAAATTCAAATCATGAACGCAAGCCGATTGAATAATAAACCCCAGTGAAAGAATTTGCAGCGTTTTTTTATTGAACCTCAATACCCCCCCACAATAAAAACATCTATATTTTATCAAGTCCTTTGGCACTCGTATTGCGTTAAAACTTCCCCAAATCCAAATTTAAACGATGTAGCCAAAGGTAGACAGATGTAGAGGGGGCACACAAATATCATCAACTGATCAATCCAAATAGGTGTTTTGGATGAGAACCGATTTACGTGGTCTATGCATATCTCCTGAAATTCAATAATCGCTCTATCACCTGTAAAACACGCACGCACACTCCGAAGCTTAGTAAGATTCAAATCATGAACGCAAGCCAATTGAATAATAAACCCCAGTGAAAGAATACTTATTTACCCCAGTAATAATATTGAATAATAAACCCCAGTAATAATATTGAATAATATTTACCTATATATTATCAGAATGCTTCAACCCGTGTATCGGCTACTAACTACACTACAAGTATTCACATCGGCTATCACTCCAGTATCCACATTCACTACAACTCGACGCTATCGGCCGGACATCACTACGTTACAAACAAACAATAATAAACGAAAAAACGCAAATGTTGGCACCATAAATCGGGCCATACATCGGGAATGGTTTGACCTACGGACGTGGGGAAGGGCTCATTCGATTCCTAATGGTATGTTCTTCAAATAGGAAAATATTTAGGCCGATTCGACTAGTTTTGAGGTTTTCAGGGATTTTACAAAACTTTTACAGCCCTTAAAGGGCACTTTAAATTGAGTGAGGGAGCTGGCTCAAGAATTGGAGCGTCGTCGGACCAAGATGGATTTTTCCTGAAAATTTCAGATTTTTTGCTCCAGCCGTTTCGGAGATATCGTGCGTACGGCGGACGGACGGAAAATTTTTTATTGCAGATTCGGATTCTACACCCTTTGAAACGTAAACCATGAAATTTTCAGGGGGGGTTAGAATTTTTTTTTCCAGAGCGATTACAATGGTTTATTATTGAATAATAAACCAAAATGAGAGCACTCCAATCACGAGTAGCGAGTACATGTACACTCATAGCTGTGCTACAAGCACATTGTTTCAATCTACGATAAAAATTATATACAAATTTGTCAATGAAAGGGATAAAATGCAATTTTCATACCTCGTAGAAGCCCTTTTTTCTGTTTTAAACATGAAATTTTGATCAATCAGACTCTTCTTTTACACATTTCAAAGAGTAAATGTTTAATTTACTACTGCACTCCACTATCTTCCTAACCCACATAGTTCTGAGACACGCGGAATGAGGGTCATTACTGAAGATTGGGAGTAGGGATGCCAAGAAAAATTCGATATTCTTCCGTCGATAGATGGATAGATATTTTCTATTCCGATACATCGATATATCGACATTGAATGCACACTATCGGATCCGATATTTTCAGCCGTAAATCATCATATCAACCATATCCTACATCTTGTTGCTTAAAAAGTAATTTCATAATTTCCTTAGAAGGTAAAAAATTAGGGACATCTTGGAGACTTGGGTTCTAGCCAGTTCGGGGCTTACTGGAGAGTACATCAATCAGAGGGTTTTCCTCACCTCTATACCAATATCCAATACCACCAATATCGTTTGATTGAATTTTGTTCAGTTTTCCTTCTTACTTCACCTACATTGATTTTACAACCCTAAAACATTGGTTTGGGAATATACTAGACTTCAATTATCATCGAACGAGATGAGGATCGTGGTAATTGGGTGAGAATTGTGGTCGGAGAAGATTTTAAACGATTTGATGGGGCACAAAACCACCCTTTTAAACAGTTTTTTCGGCTTTCCTCCGCAATATTTCCCTTTTTCTTCGTGAAAGTCAATATTTTCAAGGTTTCGGAATATACTAGACCTCGAATGGGATCGAAAGAGATGAAGATCGTGGTAATTGGGTGAACTGTGGGCATAGACGCTTTACAACGATTTGATTGGACACAAAACCACCCTTTTAAACAGTTTTTTGGCGATTCTGTACCACTGCGGCGGCGTAATATCGTCAGATGCTTTCTGGTTCTTTAAAGGACCGTTGCACCGAGGAGTGAGTAATTAAGAAGTATATTTTTATAAAGATAGAAGTCATACGATTTTTGTCGAAAAATGTACACTCGGGCCCACTGCGGACTGCGGCTCACTCTAGTACGAAATGTTGGAACGCTAAAGCACGATTACTCCAATAGCAGATATTGGAATCAAACAGTTCAGTTGAATAAATAGATCATACGACTCCTCGAAGTGAGCAACAGATTTCCACCAGAAAAAGTTGGAAGTGATAATAAAAGACAAATAACAAAACTCACCTTCAGCGTGTTCTTCAGTCAAGGCGGTAGCAGCATTATCTGAAAGGAAACAAGAAAACACATTTAAAAAAATTCAGATATCATTAGTTAGCTTACTTAAGATGTATAAGTTGGTTTCCAACCACTAACTTCAACCAATTCCTTCAATTTCGCTAACCTTTTTGAAGCTTTAGGGAGGGGGGGGTCCAATTCCAATAAATCTACTCAAGTACATCAGTTTTGTCTTAGTTTTTACCCAAATTTTTTTAGGAAATGGAGGTATTGTAATTAATGAAAAAACTTCAGATAATAATTCTCAGAGATGTTCTCAATTTAAACCCGTTCAAGGCGTAATGGAATTATTCCTTGTTTGTTAGAATCCTTTCCCTTCTCCTCGGAGCATCTCTAGTCTGCGATCTTGCTGGAGGAGCCCTCACACGCCAGTAACCGATGGAGCTATGACGTGAAACGTCTTACGTGAGTTCCTGTGCAAAATTACCGAAGATGACCCGAATTTCACTTCTCCAAACACCACCCATCCGTACAAATGCCAGGGCGCTGTTGATTGTCAATCACGTATGTGCACAGGCCAATTGATGTGTAAAAAGTGGATGGATGATCAGTCGAGGAACGTCTATGTTAGAAACGCCTCACAACTGAACTTTTAATTTATTTATTTCCCAAATCCTGCCCAATACAACTAAAGAAATAAATTGCACAAATATACATATAAAGGATAGATAAACAGAGTTATGGCATGAATTTGTCCATGTTGCTTATTATTGTTTTTTAATTCTTATCATTGGTTCTACGAAGATATCCATTTCGGGACACACATGGAGGATCAGGTTCATCATTCGCGGTTTTATAAATAATTAGTGGGAGAGAAAGATGTCCAGAAGAGATGTTGATTGCGCGAGCCCAAGCGGGGGACAAGATACTTGATCTCAGAAAGCAGTGCTGGCGCGTCCACCGATCCCCAGACCAATCCCAGAAGAAATCTCACGTCCGCCAAGAGTCTGCGAGCTGAGGGATTTAGCAGGTCAACTTCTGCAGCCATCGAGTCGTAATCAAGCTCATCCTGTGCAATGCGAAGTTTGTAACCAACATATCTCAGAAATTTGCGATGAACTCTCTCGATCTGTCTAGTGTGACACTGGTAATACGGGTTCCAGACGACCGAAGCATACTCCAGAATTGGAATCACCAGCGCTTTATAAATAGTCGTTATAGCTGGTACATAGTTAAGATCTCTGGTATCCCGCTTGATAAATCCCAAGACCAGCATCGCATGGCTAGAGATAGCCGAAATATGGTTCAAGAACGAGAGATGACAGTCATGAATCACACCCAAGTCGCGAGTGGCATCAACCCGTCTTGATAGGTTATCGCCGATCATATAGTGGTGGGTTACTGGAATCTGAGAGCGGTGGAAGGTCATTATTGGTAGATTTAGACAGCTAATACAATAGTAGAAACTGCGTGAAAGGAAATACACTACCAATGACACACAGCAGCTTCCTCGTTACAATCAAAGTGATACCTTTATAAAATAGGAAAGAAAAGAAATCTTCAGATGAAAGATGTTAAGTTAATTGGTAAAACTTCCTAAAGATTCGTTCATACTGAAATAAACGTAATTACTTGAGGTGAAAGGTGATTAGAAAGTTAAAAATCTGTTTAATCGTTGGTGTGTGACAGCAAGCCGGAAAATGTAAGTGTTATAGTTTCACAATTCCACGTTATACCTGTTTCAAGAATTTCACGTTAGCGCATGCGCAGAGCGTACCGCTGATTATATTGAGATGGAATTGCTATGGGACCTCAAGAGACCTTATCCGCACAGTCCCTCAAAATATGAGCTAAATTCATTCAAAATTGTGGAAGTTATGGCTGTAACAAGGAAATGCGGACAGACAGACACGGAACCAAATTTGTTCAGTAGGCTATGAAACGCAAAATGCGAGTGGAAATTTTGAATTCGGACAACACAAATTTTTTTGATCCCGAAAGTGAACACTAGGCTTCCGCTGCTTCGCAGACTCGGAAGCAAAATACACAGAGAATCACCTATTTCTTTTCATTCATCAAAAACAACAAGTTGTTTTGCCTATTTGTGTAATTTGTTCGAGCTTGAAGATTGCGAATTTCTTTCAAATCGAGCGGGAAGATGAGAATTAGAAGAGAACGGTATAAACCGCCTCCGAGGGTGGCTGGGAGGATTGATAAGGAAAGGCAGAGGGTGATCATCAAAGGGCTCTCCCTCCCCCAGTGAGAGGGGCGAAGGCGGAACAGGTCTGCACATGCTCAGAATCCCCAAGTCTGTCGGGCCCGCAGCATCCCCCCAGTTCACTTGTACATTTCCTACCCCTCCCGTCGCATTTTTCACCCCCCAGTCAACGAGAAAATCCGAAGATACAGAAAGAAACACCCATTTTCCACTAGTACAGCTTCCGCGTCGGGATAGTTCCCACTTGCCTGATTTCGAAGGGATCGAAAGCGTTTCGCCTCGAGCCACCGAGGAAAGCGGACCGACGAAAAGACGAGTGCGCGGAGTTTTCATGATCGGGAGGTTTTGAATAAGTGATTTTGTGGAAAGGGCAGCTTGTGAAGAGCTCGCCATTCCCCGCTCCCTGCCGCCCCCTTCCGGTCCAAATTATGGATTGAGAGTCGAGAAAATGGAAGCAGAACAAGGTGAGTCGCTCTATCGAATTCTTCCACTTCTGAAAACGCTCCCGAACCCTCCTCAAACCGCCAGAAAACTACAGCACAAAATGTCCACTCAATCCTGGGGTATTTTCAGGAACCTGCCTCCGTCCATTCTCGATACAATGCATTACACCACATCACTCAATCTAAATGACAAATTAAAATCACCTTTTATAATGATCCAAGACAGTATCTACTTGAACCAATCAAAATGCAATATCGCAACTAAATTGTCGATTCAAATACATTTATTACACTTGACTGCGTAAACAACTGGAATTCAGTGCAATACACCAACACAATCATGGTGAAAATTCGGGTTTAATTAGCCACATCAAATCGTATCAGACGCGCTAAAACACAGTCAAGAACAGAACAAACAAATATTGTTGAAACCGTCGTAGTTATTGGGGTTGGTATGCGAATTTCAAAGAACATAGGTAGACTTTTAACGGGATTTTGAATAAAGGGAATGAGCCAGTTATTAGAGTGTTGGCATTCGGTTCATTTCGACCAAATTGTTGTTGGTGTGTACCAAAAAGAAGCAATTATTTTTATTCATTTTTTTTAATAGAAAGATGATCCGAGAAACAGACAAGACGCCGAACGCAGATTTATTGAATAGTTTACGAAGACGGTAATTTATAGGCACGTTTTGATGATTTTAGGCATTTATATGATGCAGTAATTGTTTTTAAGCGGGGAGAGTATTTATTTCCTTTGCGAGAGCCATCTGGGACAATCTTCCTAGATATACATGAAACTAGTAGATCCAGAATTTAAAATTGCAGGAACGCAAAATATATTTGAAACATAGAAATTAATGAAGAGAACTGGATAGTTCATCAACGAAACAGTTGATATTTCTAATGAAATACATGCAGACAATTCGTTATGTTGGTTTGTTCGATGGACCTTTCATATAAAACCAAAAAATTTAAATAGGTACGATTGAAGAGCAGTGTTAGCGAAGTGAATATTCGTACGTGATGTAATGGAACAATTAGAATCAATTACATTTTCTAGATGCAATTGAACGAAATCATTCTGATTTTCACGGATTTTGATCACAAAGGGGTGACAGTGGAAGGAGGGGTGGGATCAATATGATGGGATGAAGAGGGGTGGGGGGGAGGGGAGGGGTAGAAAGACAGTCTGGTCCAAAAGTGCGGTCGGATGCTGAAATCAATACATCCAGCGAGGCCTACAGTCGTAAACAAAGACCGCCCTCGCCTCCCCCGTCCACAGCCTCCTAAATCATTTCTTTGCACGCTCCTGGGCGTAGCACACCGTCCAACAACTTCGAAAACACGAACTTTTCGGCGAACTTCACGTAGAATTCCAACTTCTGTAGTGAGGACCTTTCTTAAATTACAATAGTCTTCAGGAAGACAAATTTGGTCCGTAGTTTAAAAAAAAACTGTTTATTCAGTAGGAGATTCCCACAATCTACCCATTGCCATCATCAGCTACTGATCTAAAGAAAATTGAAAATGACGAGGTTTTACTCATTGGTGTGAAGATTAAACTAGGTGAGAGATGACTAGAATGAAAAAGGACTAAATGGTAAAGCAAAGAAATACTAGATTTATAGTAACTCAGTTGCCTTCTTGCTGTGGGTGATTACACAAATTACTGAGTTACTATAAATTTAGTATTTATCTTCTTTACCATTTAGTCCTTTTTCATTCTAGTCATCTCTCACCTAGTTTAGTCTTCACACCAATGACTAAACTCGTCATTTTCAATTTTGTTTAGATCTAAGTAGCTGATGACGACAATTGGAAGATTGTGGGAATCTCCTACTGAATAAACAGTTTTTTTTTTTCAACTACGGAACAAATTTGTCTCCCTAACGACTATAGTAATTCATGTCAAATGTTTCAAAGTACTTGTTACTGCAAGATGAAAACTGTGTCCTTGAGGGAATCGGAGATAACGACCTCGGAAAATGGGTTACAAACCAAGTTTTTCCAAAATGTAGAGTAACATATGAACTTCAACTGTTTTGAAGTTAACCCAAATGACTTGAAAGTGCTCCATCTCGATCATAATCATTTAAGTAAAATTATGCCTACAGACTTTGCTGGTCTAGTGAAGTTGAAACACCTCGTTTTATCAAACAGCAACGTGATATCCGTGGCAGATGGGGCATTCTCTCAAATGTATGGCCTGATCAGCCTCAATCTTTCTGGCAACCCAATAGAAGTGGTGTCAAGAAGTACTTTTGCAGGACCACACAAACTCAAAATCCTAGACCTCAGTGGTTTGAGCAACGTGACAAAATGCAACCAGGACCTGTGCTTTCCAGTTCCAGAGCCTAATGAGCTTGCAGAACTGCATATCGGGGGCAGCCCAGAATTGGCTCACAGGTTGATGAATGATGCAGCAGCCATGAAGACTTTCAAGCAGCTGAACATTCTCAACATGGCGAATTGCAATCTAACAGACACCGTTAATGATGTTTCAAATTATTTTCCAAGGTTGAGATTCCTGTACCTGGCAGGGAACAGTATCAATTGCAGTAAAATTCTAGAATTGTACGTTTGGTCTGACATTTCAGAAGAGAAGGACTGTACGTTCGTGATCAACGAAAAAGTGACAACCGCAACACTCAGTTAACATCTTTGAATACACTAGATCACTCTGATGCAGTGACAGATAGGTCAAATCAGACTCCTTCAGTTTCTACAGAGCTATCCCTGGAATTGTCCTAAATCACTTCTTTGCACGCTCCTGGGCGTAGCACACCGTCCAACAACTTCGCAAACACGAACTTTTCGGCCAACTTCACGTAAAATTTGTTCAAGTACTTGTTACTGCAAGATGAAAACTGTGTCCTTAGCGGAATCGAAGATATGACCTCAAAAAATGGGTTACAAACCAAGTTTTTCCAAAATGTTGAGTAACACGTGAACTTCAACTGTTTTGGTTCTTGCCACCTTGGTTCAACAGATCAAAGTACTTTCGGTGAATTTTCAAAGAAAATGAAGTTATTGAAATGGCTCTGAAAATGTTACAATAAAAATTGTCGAAAGATTTCTTCTTCAAAATCCGCATTCTGAAATGATTCCTGGATTTCAATAAGTTTTTGATTAATTTTGTGATGAAAATCGGTCAGGTAGACGGTTGAGGTGGCGGCAGAACCCGTTCAACGCGAGATCTGAGCTCGACTACGTGGCTGGCGGTATCCCAAGTATTTTCCCCGTCCTCAGCCTCCTAAATCACTTCTTTGCACGCTCCTGGGCGTAGCAGAGTGTCCAACAACTTCGAAAACACGAACTTCAAGTAAAATGTTTCAAGTACTTGTTTTGGCAAGGTGAAAACAGAGAGCTATGCCCCTCCCGTCGAAAATATGCACTTTTGGCGAAATCAGAGATGTAACCCTTTTATCGAATTTTCGTAGAATGAAAATGCTCTGAAAATGTTAGAATCTCGAAAGATTCCTTCTTCAAGTTCCGTTATGAGTAATATTATGATGACTGTCGAGCTGAAGACCCTAGCGGCAGAACCCGTTCAACAAGGGGTCTGAGAACGACCGCATGGCTGGCGGTAGCCCTAGTATTCCATATTGAATGCGATTTGAAGGTGCGAGGTACCGAATTTAGGTCGGTAATGTACAACCGACCAATCATCAATTTCAATACCTTTTATGCAAATATCAACAGAAGGTTCATCTCAATTTAACCATAGAATGACTCGGGTACCTATGTACTAATAAATTATTGAATATTCACGGTCGTGTTTTGATAGTAAAGTAGTTCAAAAATAATTATCATGATTCAATTAAGGGATTGACTATTAAAAAATGTAGTTATTAAATTTGTACGTACACAAGGATAAGCAATCTGATATTCCGTAACTGAAAATTAAAAAACTATATTTATACTTAACAGAAATTTCAAACACACTAAAATCGCAATAACGCAATTGATGGTGGTCGCAAGTGTTAAGCGCTAAGTTACAGTGACAAGTTTGGATGTGACATATAATTATATATCAAACAAGATTTCATCCTGACCATTTTTGTCAAGGTTTTTGACAAGTAGATAGGTTTCATTCTGTTAGTTGTTTTCAAGTTTGGCGTAGTTGGGATGTCATTGTATCTCCCAAAATCAAAGACAGGAGTGAAAAAATATGAACAGAACGTAGTTTTCATTATGAAAATTTCTACTTATTGGGGGAACATGAATTCAACAATACATTTATGGGTATGTAATGAATTTACAAGTCAAATGGAAAAATTTACACAAAATTTATTTAATAAAGTTTTCTTGGTTGTTTCTGTATTGCAGTAAGAGACGTTTTTCAAAATCCAGTAATTCAAATTTGCCTGTACATATTTTGGACTGAATCAGGGTGATGGGAATCGTTTTTTGATGTGTGTAGTAGTATAATACTCGTAAGAAGAGAGCCCTGAACAGTTCCAGTCTAGTCTTAGTTTCCTTTATTTGATAGTGCCTGGAGGAGGTGCAAGATTGTTAAAATTGAATCTTGGATTCCAGATGGAGGACACACACCGACACGTTGGGTTTCTCACAGTTGAATCGAGAGGAATGACAAGCTGTCAGTGATGGTGGGTCGGAGGCTGTTGGCACCACTGTCCCTTGTACTGCTCCACCTGATCTTCGTGAACCCGCAGTGCTTGGTCTGCACTACAGAAGGCAGCTGCGAGCCCTTCAATGGCGAACCCATATCTGGGAGCAACATCACCGTCAGCTGTCGGAAAGACTTCTCAAACGCTGTCGAGTTCTTTGACAAGGACAGCGTACTCGAAGGTAAAATTTTCAATCACCGACACAATAATTCAATAATCACCGACACAACAACACAGCCATGTGATCGATTACAGTCAACAAATCTGTTGCTAGAGAGTTATACTGTTTAGTTCCAAAAATTGCTAGTAGAATGCATTGGCATCGATCATTCATTGCTCATTCCCATACAAGATATCTGACATGTATCGAGTATGGTGTCAATTATTAAGTTGAGAACATACAAATCCACAAAAGCAACGGGTTTGAAAAGCATCCATTACATCAAAATTTAGCTCCATGGTCAAAAGAACATGTCATTATACTGCCAATAACTAGGATAAGCAAATTGGGAGCAATCAAGTTCCAAGGGATTTAATCATCTTGTTAAAGTGCACAGATGAATAAATTATGCTACAGAATGAATCTTTACTCTCAATATTATGATATTGAACTATCTTACCGACCGTATGCAGCTACAACAGTAGATGGGTTCAAAATTTTCACTCGAGCATAATTGAAGGCAAACACTAAAGTTCAACCACCTTCAACATTTATTATGCAAAATATCAAATTATATAGAATCGCAATTTAAACGAGAATTACACAATTTAAGAAAACAATTACGAAAGGAGAATATTAGGTTTAGGTAAACAATTTACTATGGGCACCAGTGACGCCAGAATGTCCCTTTACACTTTAGCAGGGAAAGCTATGAACGTTGAGGAGTAGATCTTCCAAGTTTCGGTTGAAAAGAAAATGGAAGGATTCGCAAACATTCATCGTTATGGGTGATGGCAGATGTCTGGCTTGCCTAGTCCTTGGCTGAGCAGTTGTCATGCAAGCAGTCAACGAAATCAAAGGTATCTTGTAGGTTTGATCTATCCAGGAGACATTCACAGAACTCAAGGCTCACTTCTTCAGTTTCCTAAAACGCCAAATGGAGCAGATTGCCTACTATGTGCCTATCATCCTTATACACCGTAGTTAGACCTAGCTGTTGAATTTTCCAGCACCAGCATAAGTGACAGTACAATGCTCAGCGAACGATAAATATACGCAACACAGCATTTGATCTATGTTTGTCAATAAGATCCGATAATTGACGAGAAAATGCTGAGGAATGTTTCGATTCAGGCTGGGCGCTGAGGATATATATCGCCAGAGCGATCATTTCAGGTTCACCCTCCACCAGCTGCCCACCGTGATCACAGATGATCCATCTTTTACTTCTGCATTTGTTTTTGAGACACTGGGTGCTGAACGTAGGCCTTCCCTTCATTAATTCAATTTCGGCATCAAGGAACGTTCAATTGACTGGGTGTGAGCACCATGCCAGTAGGCAGAGTTATGTTGGTGGTTGACAGTGTATACGAGTACACCCCACAAAAGTCAAGACCTGAAAGCCGCCCATTCGTCAGAATGGATGACTGAGCCAGCTTAGTATTAATTTTGTGATAATGAGATTGGAGTAACCCAGTTGCTTCATTCTCCTCAAAAGACTCTGTCTCGATTCCATCTGAGTTCTCCAGACCACGGTTGCAGTTGACTTCCACATCTTCATCGCTGTCTTCAGAATAGGGGAGCAACCCAGCTACCAGAATCCTCTTCCTTGCAAACCTGGACTCGTCCATCTGAGAGGGACGAAGTTCCAACCATTTTTCCTTGAAGTTTAAGCTCATGGCCCCTTAAATTAGTCCTCATCCAGTATTACATGTGTTTGTTTTTGTTAGTTTCTCCATCGCAGATTCAGAAGTAAGAAGTTTTGGTTGCGGAAAAGTTGAGGGCCTCTCTTAATTTTTGTTGGTTTTGGGATACACAATTCTACTTCGAATACGGTTTTCGCCGTCGTATGAACGCAGAATAGATTGTTATAGACATGATCGAGGTTCCATCGCCAAGTGGTATTATCTCCTCAATCATTTCTTCAAATTATGTGCAGTAAAAAGGAAAATTATTTTGTTTTTAACACTTGGGATGATAAGTTTACTTATTTCGTTAAGATTTCATAATTGTGGATAATCCAACCTACAAACGTGACAACGATTTCAACAATGTTAGCAATTTCAAAAACTACTTTTTGTGATTTTAGTATAAAAGTTAGACACATGTTGTCGCTATATTTTCTATATCAAGCTCTATAACTTCGTTTTTTCTCCGACTTTTTGCAAAGTCGACTACCTCGAAAAATTCTTCTAATTCTCCTAGTTTTACCTACAACCTATGATACTCACAAATGAGGCTTTCTTTTGGTGAAAGAATTTTCCAAATCATTCCAGTGGTTAGAGATTAACCTCTACAACATCACGAACGTCATCCCCGAATTATATTAGTATAGATTGAGTTGAAATTTGAAGGGAGAAAAGATTATAAGATTCCAGAATGTATCAAAACGAATTCCAATGAAGAAAATATATGTAGCAGCTTCACTGTGCAACAAGATTTAGTAATAGTGTTTATTGAACTGAATTTTGAAATCCCTAACAAGTTTCAAAATCACTAAAGTAACGAAAAAATTAACTTTTCAGCTGAGAACTTGACAGCGTCGACAAATGATTCTGAGCCAAGGATCGTCTTTCCAACGCCAGGTTCTGAACTGACCACGCAGCAATACTACGCAGATGGTCTATTCGCAAATACAACTGCCTTCGCCCACGTACGGTACTTGAACTTTTCTTACAACGACGTGGATAAGTTCTCTGGGCATTTCGATAACCTGATCGGTTTAGATTTGTCTCATAACGCGATTAGTAATATATCTCACTGTCAATTCCATTCCCCCCAATTAGCTCATTTAGTAATAAGTAACAACAACTTACAGTCTCTGTGCAACTTTTCCCATGACACTTTGCAATATGTGGATGCGACACACAATACGTTGGAAAATCTGTGTCTTGGGAGATTGCCAAAGTTACGAGTACTGAACTTGGGTGAAAACAACATTTCTGAAATTGTCAACTCTTTATCAAGCCAAGTTCCTAGACTAGAAATCCTAAATTTGTCCACCAATGTTATCGCTCAACTGAATGATTATAATTTTAATTTGTCTTCCCTTTTGCGCCTGTATTTGGGGAATAACAAAATTACATACCTGTCCGAGAAATGTTTCTATGGGTTAAGCAGGTTGCAGTTGCTGGATATCTCGGATAACCAGATAACCACAGTTTTTCCTAGTATGTTCCAGTATATACCTTTGGTACAGTTGGCAGTTTCTAACAATCCAGGACTGATGACGCAAGATTTTGGTATTCTGTTGGCCTCTGAAAGATTGAAGAGTGTCAACGCATCAAGAACCAATCAAAACAAGATTCCAGCCTGTCTAACACGTTCAGTCCGGTACTTGAGTTTATCCCATAACAAAATATCTCAGATACAGTGTGGAGATTTGGACAGCTACCCACTATTGAACAGCTTGGATTTATCACATAACAACATAAGTTTTATAGAAGACGATGCTCTAGGAAGACTGGAGCTGCTCGAAACCATCATTCTTAGCAACAATCAACTCACTTTCATTCCATACACGCTCCCAAATAACTTGAAAGTGCTCCATCTCGATCATAATCATTTGAGTAAAATCATGCCAACAGACTTTGCTGGTCTAGTGAAGTTGAAACACCTCGTTTTATCAAACAGCAACGTGATATCCGTGGCAGATGGGGCATTCTCTCAAATGTATGGCCTGATCAGCCTCAATCTTTCTGGCAACCCAATAGAAGTGGTGTCAAGAAGTACTTTTGCAGGACCACACAAACTCAAAATCCTAGACCTCAGTGGTTTGAGCAACGTGACAAAATGCAACCAGGACCTGTGCTTTCCAGTTCCAGAGCCTAATGAGCTTGCAGAACTGCATATCGGGGGCAGCCCAGAATTGGCTCACAGGTTGATGAATGATGCAGCAGCCATGAAGACTTTCAAGCAGCTGAACATTCTCAACATGGAGAATTGCAATCTAACAGACACCGTTAATGATGTTTCAAATTATTTTCCAAGGTTGAGATTCCTGTATCTGGCAGGTAACAGTATCAATTGCAGTAAAATTCTAGAATTGTACGTTTGGTCTGACATTTCAGAAGAGAAGGACTGTACGTTCGTGATCAATGAAAAAGTGACAACCACAACACTCAGTTTAACATCTTTGAATACACCAGATCACTCTGATGTAGTGACAGATAGGTTAAATCAGACGCCTACAGTCTCTACAGAGGTATCCCTGGAATTGTACATAAAAAACAACAGCCTACGCTACACTGAGGAAGCAGAAGTGATATCTAATGAAATTTGGATATCTGATGACCAGATGGGTGATGTTGATGCGTATTCAGCAGAGGCCCCCTCTTCACACCCGGGTCTATTTGTGATGCTCTTGGTACCTGTCACTCTTGCAGGAGCTGTACTAATGCTCAACTACTCCCGGCTGAAAAGGAAAGTCCGCACGGAAAGAAGGCGGGAAATGGACATTGAAATCTCCAACATCTCCAGCGAGCTTTGGTGACCCTTACTATCACCTCATAGTCCATAAAATTCGATAAATCCGTTTTTTAAGACGAAAAACTACATACCGTTGTTGCCAAATTCTTTTGTGATATCGAGAAGTCCAAAATTTTAACTGATTGAAGTGTTAAGTCCAGAATATCACACCATCCAAGCAAATGCTAACCAATTACACTAACGAACGGACTTCTGGCTCGCCTGATTAGCTGAGCTAATCAAGACAATCAAGTCAAATTCTTTAAAACTTTGTCAAGCTTTGAACGCGCAAAAATTGCAAAATGAAGGCTTTAGAAAATTAAGTTTTTAACAAATCGCTTTTACTAGGATAGGAACTGAGGCAATATTGCTCTATGTTGTAGTAATGCGACGTTACTATGAATCCAAACGATTTCTATCTGAAATGTTGATGCCATCTACGTACATGCTCATCGATTGAAAATCAATACAGGAAAATGAACATTTTGTACTTTCCGATGGAAAGAGAGAAAGTAAAGCTGGAAGTGAATGAAAAATTGTCCTCTTCCGAACCTGCCCAAAACCATCTACCTACCGCTATAGGTCTTCAGCATAAATTTAAACCGTGATTTACGATGTAATTTCTCAGTACTGCATGAAATCGCTAGGTAGGCACGAACGAATTATTTTTTTGATTTTCGCAACTGACATTCGTAGCATTGTAATATGAGCATAATGTGCCAACATTCAGTTTTTAATTAGTTTGCTCATCAGATTGTTCGGATGTTGTTATGATAACCAAATCATTATTGTAATATAAATAATAATGAGGATTTATCATAGTAAGTAGACAATTTTATGTAATAATAAAACGGTTATTTCAGTGTTTTGTGATTTTAAGAAACAGAAATTTGGGGTCATTCCAGACCGTTGATGAACAAGTTAGACTTGTTCATCATTAATGTAGAGTGGAGTACAGGCTAGAGCAGTTGGAGACAATATGTTTAGCGCTCTTCGTTCCCGCAAGAGTGCAGCACCTCACTCGTGCCCATTCAAATGAATGCATACACGCCTCGCAAGATAATAAATTCTGAAACGCAGACAAACGTTGTGTGTTCTCCAAGCCTTTTTGTAACTCATTTTGTAATATACATATAACTACACTGGAAACACTGAATAATTAACAGAAAAAAAAGTAAAGTAGAAAAATGTACCTACTGTTATTGATGTTTTCCTCTCACAATGGTGAAGATTCAGGTTGTATAGTTGAACGTAACATGTTAATACATAAAACCTGTCAGTATTAGATGAAAAATTGGGTAATTTGAAATAAATGGAGAAAATGTTGGGTTATTTATATTTTGTAAATATTATTACGTTACGTTAACCCACCGGCATGTAAATAAACTATACATAAGATTCATTAAGGTGTGTTTTATAAGTGATAAAACATGAAGTGTACATAAACTGTTGGTATGAATTGCGTGATATTTTCAAAAATTCTGAAATATAATTAACTATTATTTTACCGGCGTTTTCATTTGATGGTCCCTCCCAGAAATAATAAACCTATGTGTAAAAATTTGCAGCGTTATTTTCCTTAAAAAGAAAATTCGACTCAATTTTCCCCTCAACAATCCACAGTATTGTCATTTGAAGTGTCTGTGTTTCTCCAAGTGGAAGAAATTTCGGTTACATCTTCGAGGTTTTTCTGGAATATCTACGCAATATTTGAAGAATATTTAGAGATTTTGTTTTCAATCCACGAATAAGCGGTAATTCGTTGAATTAAAAACGTTGGGTTCACCACTTTTGTTAGCATATGACGATGGAGACGGCATGTGTGCGGTACTGTCAGTAACATTCCTACGACTAGCAATCATGATCAATTCACAGTTTTTTATTTTGATAATGTTACCATTTCCAAGGTCGGCGAGAAATATGTCCTTCAGAGTTTCAAGTTCCTCAGCTGCGTCGGCCGAAGAGGAACCAAACGTGTCGTTTTCCGGCCAAACTTCCCTGTAAAACAGAAACCAACATTCATAGAAAATTGAGCGAGAAAGACAAAATTTTAATATGATTATATCAAAAAATTAATTTTAATGAGTAGATACAACTGCTTGTGAAGGTAGAAGTGAGAGGTAAGGTGTTTTACCTGGATGCTCTCAACATTGCAACGGCTTGTTTATTGTCTCCATTCTTGAGATGAAATTGGATCTTTTTTATAGCTTCAAGCCTGAAAAAAATTCATAACATCAGATAATTCATTGAACAGTAAACAGCTAAACTGTATATTCAGATCTTGAGGGTCAGTCGGGGGTTGATGGAGAACTTCAATTTCAGTGGCAACGTTTCGCTCTATCTGTAGAACTTCTTCAGGGCTTTAAGGTGCGACTTGGTGACTAAAACGTATATCCACATACAGCGACAGAATAGAGAGGACAGAAATTCTATTCTAATCATTTAATAAACACCTCTTTAGATTTGGATAGCTCAAATTTGATGACATCGTTGGAAAGAGCGTTAAATTTTCCATCTATTTGATGTCAGAAAATATTTTTTGTATTGCATTGAAGATGCGCAATTGGCGCGCGAAATGACAGTTATGTCAAAATCTTGAAATTGCCTGTTTTTCATCTCGCCTAGCAACCCCATTAATGCTTGACGCAGAACTGTGCAGGCCTGGTAAAACGTGCTCCAAAATGTCAGCTTTCCAGCGGTGTAGTCGTTTTGGTTTTTAAAAATATTTGTAGTTAATTAAATGGTGTTCAACTGCAGAAAAACGTGTGTTTTCTGTTAAAATTGAGGTTTCACAAGTCTCGACGAAAAAAGTTCGGAGGCGGGATATACGTAACTTTTCTCGCTGAATCGAATGATGACAACGCCAGACCTCTCAAGTGACGATTTGAGTTAGTTTTGTCGGATGCATAAACCCGTTCGTTTGTGAACAGCGTCTACTGCATTTCTAAGCTGTCCGGCCAAAGTCAAGATAATCGAAGAGCCGACAGACGGCTGTTGTTTGTGTTCATTTACGATTGATTGAGATGTCTTTTTGCCGACACTGTGTACAACTCCTTCCAATTTTTTTTTTTTTTTTTTTTTTTTTTCAATATGATTATCACTTTTTTTTTATTTAATTCTATCATTACTTCCCAAATTATATTCACCTTCTTCTTAAAATTTATTTGATGTGTTTTCCTCACTCCCTCCAATTTCATTCCAATACAACAAGATTCCTACAGTATTCCTACATTCCTACAATATTCCTATTCCTACTACATTGTGGCGAATCTGAGGGGAAACACACGGCCACACGCAAAACGAAAGTTGTTCAAAGTGGTCTAAAATGCAAAATGCATGATCAACATTTGATTTTGCCGAAAACATTCCATCTCTTGAAGTTGAAAACAATGCTTACTCTACCTATAAGTAGATTTGGATGCAAAAGCGAATAAATGAATTTAAAAACTTTATTTCTAACCGCAATCCTCCTCAAGGGATGGAGGAGAATAGAAAAAATTCCCTATCTAAATGTCATATATACAACGGTTTGTCATTTCAGATTCACGTGGATTTAGTTGAGCAAACATACTTGTGCTGGTCCATATCCAGTTCCAAAGTGGCGTCAAAAGGCACCACCTCACAGTCAATGGTGGAGGTGAGCGTCAGAGCAACTTCATCACAAGCCAGATTCCAAATTGTTTCAGCGCTGGCTTGGTCTTGAGCCTGGTTCTTCGACTCTAAACAAAAGTGAATGTTCTCATCTTTTGTGGAGAATTTTTATTATATTTGAGGTTTTTCCAGAAAAATATTTCTAAATCAGTTCGGAATTGAACCATGACAATAGAATAGAAAAGAACAGGACATAGTTCCAACTCCAGTTGTACAAACGATTTTCGAACTAGTTTGGGACCGACGTACAACATCAAGTTGTATTGGAATCAGGCACCATGATCCGTAAACTTCTTCCTTTCATTTCTAAAATAAGATGACTTTGAGGTCTGAATTTCAAAGTATTGAAAATTTAAGAAAATCGCTGCCAATTGCAACACATGGGTTTATTATTGTTTTGAATAATGCGTGATTGGTCATGGCAAGAGATGAGGCATAAAAGCGAATACGTAAAATAGAACGTTGTCTATATTTCCACGAAAGTAATGAGTACACAGTTAAATCGATTTCGACGGTTCTGTCATCATCAGTAACAAACATGAACTGAAAGTACATCACAGATAGCACATCTTATACAGGCCCAGGTGAAAGGAGATTGCATCCTATTGGCTCACGGAAGTGAGAGGGGTGGGGAGGACCAACCAATGCTACTTAAGGCTTACAAAGTGACTTTATGGAGAGAGGGAGCCAAACCTACTGCAAAAATGAACCCACCAACGGTGAAATATTTTGAGGAATAACTTCATTTAAACATTTTTCTGACCTATCACTCTTAATAATTTCGAATTTTTCTAGCACATTCAACATACCTACCTCTGAGCAAAACTAAGGACATTCTACATATTGCCTGTTCGTCAGATCAAAAATAAAGCTGTGATTGGACTCATTCAGATGACCTGCAAAGACAGAATCACCTTTGTTGTCCCTGAAATCCTTTTTTCATGCTCTTTTATTTGTTCCCTAAATTTCCAACCTGTTTGACCACGGTATTCAAGCCCACATGAACCTTTACGAGGGTCAAGTAAAAAATAAGGTTCCCACATGTTTTTCAGGTGTAAGGCATTTTTTATTATAATCGAGGAGTACACCATCCGAAAGCTTGTACTCAAAACTATTATTCTACATCGTCGCCAGATTTTTCTATACATTTTTGCCGACGAGTTATCCACTTTTGAAAACCCTCTTCTAAGAACTCCGCCGCCAGGCCGTTGAGGAAGTTTGTGACCGCTTCCTGTACCTCTTCGTCCGATCTGAAGCGTAGTCCACACAAGCGTTGCATTAACGTGGGGCCACTACGTTACCCCGGAAAAGAAAATGCAATCACGACAATGGAAACATCCTGAATTGCCACAAATTCAAGCAGACGCTCTCCGCAGGAAAAGTGATGGCTACGGTGTTCTGGGACCAGAAGGGTGTCTCGCTTACCGAATTTATACCTACAGGGACGACAATAAATTCGGACAGATACTGTGAAACGTTAAAAAAAACTCAAGAGAGCCATTCAAATCCGTCGGCGAGGAAGATTGACCAAAGGCGTTAGGCTGCACCACAATGGCGCGCGCCAGCATGTTTCCCGGAAATCCCGTGCCTTAATCAAGAAATTCGGCTGGAATGTGGTTCAACAAGCCCCCTACAGCCCTGATGTTGCTCCCAGCGACTATCACTTGTTTCCCAAATTGAAACAACACTTGGGTGGACAACGCTTCAGATCGGACAAAGAGGTACAGGAAGCAGTTACAAAATTCCTCAACGGCCTGGCGGCGGAATTCTTTGAAGAGGGTTTTCAATAGTGGATAACTCGTCATGTATAGAAATGTATAGAAAAATCTGGGGACTATGTAGAAAAATAGTTTAAAGTACAGGCTTTCAGATGGTGTACTCCTCAATTATAATAAAAAATGCCTTACACCTGAAAAAACGCTGCAAATTCTTTCACTGGGGTTTATTATTCAATTGGCTTGCGTTCATAATTTGAATTTCTACTAAGCTTTGGAGTGTGCGTGTTTCACACGATAGAGCGATTATTAAATTTCAGGAGATATGCATGGAGCACGTAAATCTGTTCTCAACCAAAATACCTATTTGGATTGATCATTTGATCATATTTGTGTGCCTCCTTAAATTCAATAATCGCTCTATCCTGTGAAACACGCACACTCCAAAGCTTAGTATAAATTCAAATCATGAACGCAAGCCAATTGAATAATAAACTCGAGTGAAAGAATACTTATTTACCCCAGTAATAATATTGAATAATAATCCCCAGTAATAATATTTACCTATATATTATCATACATTTCAGAATGCTTCAACCCGTGTATCGGCTATAAACTACAAGTATCCACATCGGCTATCACTCCAGTAACCACATTCACTACAACTCGACGCTATCGGCATCACTATGTTACAAACAAACAATAATAAACGAAAAAACGCAAATGTTGGCACCGTAAATCGGGCCATACATCGGGAATGGTTTGACCTACGGACCTGCGGAGGGGCTCATTCGATTCCTCATGGTATGTTCTTCAAATAGGAAAATATTTAGGCCGATTCGACTTGTTTTGAGATTTTTAGGAATTTTACAAAACTTTGACAGCCCTTAAAGGGCACTTTAAATTGAGTGAGAGAGCTGGCTTAAAAATTGGGGCGTCGTCGGACCAAGATGGATTTTTCCTGAAAATTTCAGATCTTTTGCTCCAGCCGTTTTGGAGATATCGTGCGTACGGCGTACGGCCGTATTTTTTTTTTTTCCAGAGCGATTACAATGGTTTATTATTGAATAATAAACCAAAAATGTGGGAACCTTATTTTTTACTTGACCCTCGTAAGTTTATAAACCTCACTTTTATCCTGAACGTTAATTTTATCCTTAACCGAACCCAAAGAAGCATTAAGATTATTTTTATTCTTTAACCAAACATTGAAACCTCTAGATGACAGAATTTTACCAATTTTATCCGGATATTTTCCCATAATAAGGTATACCAATCCACGTGCTCTCTTCCAACTCAATTTCTCTCGCTAAATTACACAGCCCTCCCCTACTCTTTTTCCTAAGAACCTCATTCCAAATGGAATCAACAAGTTCTTCCCCATACCCATTCCTTACGGCTATACTTTTAATAACAGATTTTTCTTTCAATAAATTTTGATCATTCATTGGTATGGACAGTGCCCTGTTGATCATACTACGGAAAGCTGCATGTTTATGAGCGAACGAGCTTACGACTCAACGAAAAACTCACTTTTCTGTTGTTTTTTCTTCTTCCGTCGCACAGCTGATTTCTGTATGACCATTTTTTTATCTTTGCAGTAATCCGACAGAAGTTTGATGAATATGTGTATCGTTTCCAACAAGTCCACCAAATACTTCCTGAAAAATATTTGTTACATTTAAAACTGCAGCACAGGGATATATTTTAGAGCTGAGCACCATTACTGACCATTACTGAGTTTGAGTCGTTTGTGTTACGTTATAATTCAATTTGTGTTAGTTATTAGCAAGAAAATTGGAGAATACACTAACGTAAATTTAAAAAAGCTACTCTTAAACACACTTTACATGGTGAATTTCATCCTGTTACATAATCTCAATAAAAATTTTGGTCAGTTTGTTCTCTATTAATAAGCTTAAATAAGCGCTATGTATAAGTTAAAGTATGTAGATTTTTCTTTCTTCGCTTTAGTAAAACTGGATTGGCAAAACACTTTCTTTTCATTCGATTCCTAATTAAGTTCTTAGATGAACTTACACTTAGAATCATTTGAAAATGGAGGTAACGTATTGGTAAGCAATTGAAAGAATGACATTCAGTAAAACTTGACGGGAATACACCAAGTAAAATAACGAAATGCATAGAGGGATAGGACCAACAATCAAGTAAAATATTCAGTATTATCAACTCCTCAAGACTGTCATAATCAAACTGAGCAGCCTCTGTAAATAGGGAGGGCGAAGACGGCAAGAGACTCGCATTATAACTAAGTACAAGAAGGGAAAAGTAGGCATCGGCAGAGGAAGAAACGATGAAATCTTGAAAATACTATAGTTTTTGGTATCCATTAACTGGCCATCAACGCCTTCCTAATGGACCCAACTGTACGTGACCTTGTTGGGACGTTAGCAACGGACCTGTGAGACTGGCTTGGAGGTCCTCTTGGACCTCCCACCTCAACAAATCTTCGTGCAAAGAGTGCCATTTCTTCAGGGAGTCAGGTTGTGAAGGAATGGCTTCCTTAAGAGGGGATCTGGGTGTGCTCACCACGCCATCTATGAGGTGGTGGCAGTGGATGAGTCAGCTCTCAGTGTCTCTGACTACATGGCAGAGGTGTGGAACTTCGATCTCCCCTTCAAGGTCTACATTCACAGTACATCACCATGGTCTGATGGGAGGCCCCATTCGAACAAGGGGCTTGAGTGTCCTACATAGATGGCTCCGTCATGAATAGTAGAGCTGGATCGGGCATTATGGCATAAGAACGGCGATTGCGGAACTGCTGGGAACAGTTGCTAATATTTTCCAGGCAGAAGTACATGCCATAAGCTCTTGTACCGACAGACTCTTGTGTCGACGAGTTAATGGTTATCTATATTCTATCAGATAGTCAAGCGGCTCTGAAGGCACTGTCCTCTTTTACAATTTCCTCGAGGATGGTGCGGGAGTGCTTGGCTAACCTCAAGACCCTTGGCAGTAACAATAAGGTTACATTGGTGTGGTGCCCTGGGCACAACGGGTGGAGGGGTACGAAATAGCTGACACCTTAGCTACGGAAGGTGGTGCTTCTCTCTCAGTGGGTCCAGAACCATACCTGGTTGGTGATCACGAGATGACAGTGATAAAGTTACCAACAACCGTTTCTATTTTCGTTCTATTCCCGTGTTTGTTCGATTAGTGCTAGCTTTACTTTACTATGTCTCTTACTTTAATCCTTTTTGTATGTTTTCGTTAATAGTTTTGTATATGTTCACCGTTCGTTTGTTAAAATTTTTGTTGTTATAAATTGCCTAGTCGTGCACGGAGAAGAGGGTTTTTCGTGGCATTGAAAATGTGAACCGAAATTAAGTATTACGAAATTACTAGTGCCCGTTTATTTCAACCTGATAGGTTAAATAGGCATGTTAGAATTATTATAAAATAAAAGTAAAGAACTTATCTTACTTGGAGTATTTTTCTCTTTTGTACATGTTGACGAGTGTCAATAACATTTCTCGATACTCCAGTACATAGAATATGTTGCTTTTAATGACTTTTGACGAGTCCCTGACTGATTCATCAGGGCTTCGATCCATGAATGCGAGGTTATGGAGCAGTTCCTGAAATGGTCAGAGATTAGTGTTATCAACAGCAACTGTCATTTACAACCAAAATACAAGACACTTGAAAACAGGGTTTTTAAGCACTCCTAGACGAATTTGACAAATTCAAAATGGCATAATATAGGAAACAAAACTTAGTTTTTAGATATTAAATATATTTTTCAAATTCCATGTTCACATGGCTGACTTTTCTTTCTGTTTCGGCGGTATCATAATTTTTTTCATGGCGTTTACGGGCGGCGGGACAGACCTAATCCTTCCGCTGTCCTGAGTTTGGAGACCCCTGTCGTAAACCAACAACTTTTGAGGGGGTCACAACTTTTTTTCTTATTCGTTTTCAATTACAAAATTCGTGGTCATTATTGAAAATAATAAACCAACAATTGATTAGTAAGTTAGAGAGCTGATTTTGTTGAGCAAATTTTATGGGATCAGCACAATTCTGCTAGACGAGTAATAAGATTACAAATCGTTTGAAAAGTACCAAAGTAAATTTAATTTTGAAATATAGGCAACATTCACTTCTTGGACTGCATTTCTACACCTCGATTCTGGCATGAAAATTCTTGTCCGTACCCTCAAATCTATTTTTTTAGCGTATTGAGGGAGTTATGGATATTTTTGTGCAATATGGTCGAAAACATGAAAAACATTTTAAATTTGAAAAGCGTCATTCAAGGCTGTGTATAGACGTACTAGGAGGTTTTTGGTCCAAAATTAATTTAGAAAACTTGTTAGAGAGGACGGACACGACTCGCGTCTCACTGTAGATTAAATACAATTAGGTAAAGCATTAAATATATCTTGTAATATTTCTTACAGTATTATGAATGATAAATATCTTACGAATAATAAATATAAATTAGGATTCCAGGACAAAGCTCACTTTGTAGGCTCTAAGAGCCAAATGACTTCTGTACGACCAAAGAGGCAATTTCTTCTTATCAGTGGTCATCATGTCGTGCCAAGTCTCAAGGTACTTCTGGATGAATTGAAATGTCTGAACTGATAAGGTTTCACTGTGAACATGAATATAAACTGAAATTGATAAGGAATCAAATTTGAAACACAATAATAAAGTATTGATCTGCAGTGTTTAAACTACTTTAACTGTCATTGAGGCAATAATCCTGTTTTTTCGTAGTTTCCTTGGATTTATGTAATCCATTAAGGCAGTGTCTTACGTGGAGAACAAACGCGAGCGACGCGATTTGGACGAATCTCATACAATTCCAAAATGTGTGTCTTACGTGAGGTTAAACATTGCGTTAGTCGCCAAAGCGGGGTATGCCATATTTCCACAGATTCTTTTTCCAAATTTCATCGACGCCGCTGATGTATCATTTGGCCCGTAGGCAAAGAAAACGGAAGCCAGTTGATGAAATTTATTGGCTCCAAGAAAAACTAATTAGATAACTAGTAGTAATTAGGTAACTATTACTAAGTAGGTAATTTCTCTCTGGAACGACTTTTGTCAATATTTTACAGGGAATTTATCAGGAAATTGAACGGTGTATTAATTTACAAGAAATAATCTATCAAATGGTGTTTTAACTTACTTGAAAAACTTTTGTATTTTGCCACAGCACCCCAAACTAGGTCTGCGAGCCTCCTGTTCTTACATATCTTGCTTTTTTTTGTTCCATAAAACTTCTCTTTTTTGCACTTCCGATATTATTGCTTCCATGATGCAAATTTGAAGCAAACCACAAAGGCAATAATTGACTAAAAAACATCAGCAGGTTAACCTACAAAAACGTAAACAAATAATCACGCGATTACACGATTGCGCGACAACATTCAAAATCAAACCACGGGGCGCCCCGTTGCTACGTAGGACACTTCCATAGAATTGTATTTTTTGATCGCGCTAACAAATCGCGTTGGTCGCTCGCATTCGTTTTCCACGTAAGACTAAGGTAATGAATAAAGAACCGACAGGGTGTCGCTCAGATAGTACCTTCACCAAATTTATGAGTAAACGAATTTCCTGGCGAAGTTCATTCAAAATTATGTCAGGAGAAATAGCTCTGTCCGATGTGTTGTAACAATTCCTTGAAACAGTTTAGTGGCCCTAGATATAATGGACCGGTTGAGGCCATAGAGCAGACTAAAAAAGTAAACGTCGATCTTCACAAGCTGCAGCAAACTTCATATTCCTCTCCTTTTCTGCCAAAAGACGGAACTCTTACGACGTAAGTAGCAATTTTATCTTAAGAGTGGTCATGTGTCATGTGAAGAACGTGCCAAGTCTCAAGGTACTTTCTACAAATGAATTGAAATGTCTGAACTCGTTAAGGTTTCACTGTACCCATTCCAGGCATGAATATAACACTGCGTTGATAAGTTGAATACAAATTTGAAACACAATATTAAGCGATGCTAGATCATGCCAGTTGCTTCTTCCAAAATTTCCACAGACTGTCTTTTTGACCAATGAGTCCTTTTGTTGTCAAATTTCATCGATTTTGCCAATCCATTGCCACCTGATGTTTGACATTTGGCGGCGATTTGGACGCCAACTCATACAATTCCAAAATGTGTGAAAAGGAAGCCATTGCGTTAGTCGCCCTCTCCATTACTTTTTTCCACAGAAATTCGTTTTGCTCTCTGGAAAATTTCATACGACGTTTTAATATAGAAGATGTATCATTTGTGGATAATGGCAAAGAAGGCAGAAAGTTAGATGCCAAAACTACGCTCTCTGCCATTC
The DNA here is from genome assembly GCA_031894815.1 of Creontiades dilutus. Classification (NCBI taxonomy): domain Eukaryota; kingdom Metazoa; phylum Arthropoda; class Insecta; order Hemiptera; family Miridae; genus Creontiades; species Creontiades dilutus. Next base: position 160,580 of record JAVIWC010001349.1, read on the forward strand.
AATCTCTTTGCTGAGGCTCCAGTAATTAGATAACTATTCCAAGTAATTAGGTAACTATTACTCGGAAAAGTAGGTAATTTCTCTCCGATGCGTATTTACTTTCCTACATGTGAATTTATGTTACCTGCAAACGCTAGCACAATGTTGAGAAACTCATTGGAAGGCAACCCATCAACATCAAGATGTTTACCTAATGGAAGGAAGGGTCAGCCTCCCACAGTTCAACACGAAATGAACACCACCTCCTGAACAAGTGTTTGTTTCAACTTCGTAAAAAACCGAGGAAACTAAGCCTAGCCCAAAGAGAGTTTAATCAACAATTTCAGTACTTATTCCATAAAGACGTCTCCGATAAATTAAACACACGTCAATATAGTTACTTGCAGCTTCGCACAACAAAAGAATAATTTGGTATCAACTTCATTCAATTAATCAAGCTCACCTAACGTATTTGACCTTGAAGTTGTAGTGGCGGTTGAACTCCATAAAAAACCGCATGGCAGTAAAGTAGTAGGACTCGTCGTTCTCTTGAGCTTTCCCACGGTGGAAGCACTCCTAAGGAAACAGAAACAGACCTTGAAAGACCAAAAGCTTTGATGAGTTTCTTCATGAAATTAGGTTTAAGACAATTCCTGGCAAAATTCAAGATATCTACAAATAATTTCACAAAAGGTTTATCTCATAAGTGTAGTACGATTTGAATGGTTTATAGGCATACACAGTGTCCGAGCAGTCCCCCCCCCTTCCAAAATCATCCAAATGGGAGTAAACAATAAAAAATTTTGTTGGATCTTCATATTTTTTTCAAAGATCTCAAATATCATATTTGCGCACTCTGCTAAACTACGCAACCATGCGCAATTGACACTAACTTTTTTATTTTAGATTCGGATTTCGGGTTTTCTCTACCCGAGATTTCATGAAAATTTGACCCCTCAACCAATTATTATGATTGGTTCAGCGAGCACGCAAAGTTGCACAACCCCAAAATGTTCAAATAGTGGATGATGGTGAACTGTAAAGTGTGGCACATGAATTTTCATTGTTTTTAATGTTGATTCATGTGATCCTATCCTTTTTTTGATTTGACTCAATTTTTGCGGAATAATGACCGATATGTGTTTATTTTGTGTCCGTTGTTTTATTTCAGGAGCCTGCTTTCAGATTGTTACGGGGATTGAGTGGAATCAAGTAACGGAGAGCATGACGCGAACATAGAACTATATATCCCGTTAGAGATATAGTTAATTATAGATACATAGATATACAGTTCTATGGACGCAAATTAGCGTTTAAGACAATGAAAACGTGATTCGCGTGATGCTATTCGTTTCTTGATTCGACTCAATTTTGACGGAATAATGACAGAAATTTGTTTATTTCGCGTGAAAAATCATCATTTATGCCGACTTTCAACTCTCAGATTAATATGATTTTTCACTTGATCACTTAAGAAGGTTTCAATCTCCTATTTTTACATTTTTCAACCAGACCTCGAAAATTATTCCTCGTAACAATCTAAAAACGGGCTTCTAAAATTGAAAAAAAAGGACGCGAAGCTCTCTTCGTCTGGAAGCTTTACCTGACCATACGTTGAATGGTAGCGTTTGTGAACAGGCGTCGAGTTCAAAATGCCTGATTACCCGACTCACTCAAGCTGACTGGATCTTTTATTTTCCGAGTCTCTTATCATAAACAAGGCTATTTCGTTCCTCAAGTTTTATTTTCTGATCCTGACGATTCCAAGTGGGTTTAATATGAGAGTTAGAACGTTTTCCGAACTGCCCACCAAAAGGACGAATGGGAGGACTAGATGCTGCTAATAATTATACAAACGTTTACTTTGAAGTACACGAAATACTTAGCACTTCGTTCACTCGCAAATGGAGTCCTTGTGTGAAAGGACGGATGTTTTACATCAATTCTAAGACCTTTTATGGCCCGCACAGCGAACGGATATTCCAGATTTTGAATCTACCCACCTTGAACCATACGAGACAAAGTTGGAGGGGGGGGGGGGGAATAAATCATGAATTTGGCAGCTTTTTGAAATTATTTTCTGCCCTTCCAGAAAACGCACTTACCCTGACGTGCAGCATCAGAGGATTGTAAGCAGCGTTGAGGAACTCGACGCAAACTTGTTTCAGAATGAGGCGCACGCTTAGGGCTGACTTTCTTACAACATTTTCGCATTTCAACGGCTGCCGATTTTTGGGAAGTTTCACAGGTTTCTGGAAAATTGTTAAAAAGTCATCATGTTATAATTTCCCCGTGATATCAATATTGTATAAAGTTACGATCAATCCTTTTACAACTTCATGCACACACAGTTGTGATAGCCGACGAGCTAATTTTACTTTTCAAACAACAAACCAAGAAATTTCACTACACGATGGCCACTATGAGCTCATAATTCCGGGCCGAAATAAACGATGAAATTACATTAAATTAGAAAATTGTCACAAATGCGGAAAATTCCAAAACGAAAAGAAAATTTCTTTCCGTCAAAACAACATAAGAGTAGATTACTTTGTGTTTAACTTTTCTGGCGTTGATAGATTATTACTGTTATATTGAAATTGTGAAGCTACCTTTGCCAGATTTGGAGTTCCTAGACCATAACTAACATAGAAATACTCTTTACAACAATGCCGTTCAAAACATACCTTTTCAGCATCGAGACTGATGTATTTAGAGTCGTGGATGGGTCTGTGATAAATCAAATCGTTGTTGTCCGAAGTGGATTTCATATTTTTGATAATGAATGTTCCTCCAAAATTGGAATGCCTGCAAGAAATCAGCAGTGGAAAATCATATCAATGCGAAATGGGTAAATTGAAATATTCAACAATTGGGTGTCATCGTTTTCGAATTCTCAGCTTCAAATGGATGAATACGGACGTTGCGATATTTCAAATTATCGATCTTTTTCTTTCGATTATAGACATTTTTACAAGAGATTTTTGCCGGAATTCGATTCAAACAATCGTTGCAGGTGCAGACAATCCAACGGGGAAGATTTTTGGGAGCACCACAAAATGTTAGCTCACGGTACAACAGGGCAGACTTTCACTCCCAGGGAAGATCTGACTGCTTGTTTCAGCCAAGGAGCTTACTGCAGTCCTCTAAAATACAGAGGTGTCACCCCCCCCCCACCCATGTAAATTTGTACCCCCTCCTCAAAACAAAAATGCGAAGAATACTCGTAAGCACCCCTTAGTTTATCTAAAGCTAAAAGAAGATTTATATAGGCATTAAAAAAATTCAAACTCAGTCAGCAATACACAAAACGAACAATATTCGAGCACTGTCATTGTCATTTATACATTTAAGATTTTTAAATTGTTAAGGTTCATTATTATTTACGTTTTTTGGAACTCCCCATCATCTGCGTCACTTTAACCCCTGTTAACTTTTTTGGAACTCCCCATCCCCCCCCCCCCCCCGTGGGCATCCCTGTAAAAAGTGACCACTTGGTGGTTTGGGTGGAGATGAGGGCAACACATCCAAATATGTACAAAGTGGCCCAGATGAACTTTGTACTTATTACAACATCTGTGCCATGTGAGCGCCTATTTTCAAAAGCAGGAACAACAGTGAAGTTTCAGAACCATTGCAATAGCTTCATATTCTAAGAAAATTCTTTTAAAAAAACTGTAGGATTGGTTGATTTTCCCCATAATATGGACCGTAATATTCATTCGACCATCCGTGGAACAACTATAAACTGATACTGTGCAATTTTCTCGTGATCCACAAGGCTCTTGGTTTACCCATTCTCGACTATTGCAGCACACTTTGGTCGCCACTCTATCAGACGTACATTGATCAGTTGGAAAGGATCCTGCGAAGATTCCTCCGCTTCCTGGTCTTTAAGCTTCACATACCCCAGGATTGGATGGACTACCAGGCGCTCATGGTGGAGCATCGTCTTCAGCTTCTTGAGCATTGAAGGAGGGCGTAGGACTTGAGATTCTTCTTTAAATTGGTCAGAGGTGAAATCTCGTGTCCCTATCTCCTTTCTCTTGTTGGGTCTGGTCAGCTCTTCCATGTACCATTTGCCAACCAAAACTACCTCTTCCATCGTCCACTCCTCCGTCTACCTCATGAGGCAAATGCTGTCCTCACAACTGCTGGGTTCGATTTCTTCAATGATTCACAACGCCGACTCAAGACCCTACTGTAATCACAGGACCATCATGTTCGATATTTCTGTACTGGTGACAATGTCACCGATATTGGTCTGTCACCGATATATTGGTTACAAGGAACTGGAAAAAGCAGTGACAGATACTTCGGTGACTGCACTGGATTCCAACACAAAGTACAACTATGCGCAGGCGCAGGATTGGAACGGGTAAAACAGTTTCGCTTTGTCTCCGCTAGGCGGCTCTGGCCTCAGTCACTGAATCTCATATCAGATATCTACTTACAGTCTCTGTCACCGAACATCACACGGCAAATGGTGGCAGCGCCACATTTCATTCATTTCCACTCTCTGTCACCGATATGCCAGTCACCGATATTTCCTTGTCACTGGAACCGAAGTCACTGATATTTTTAAGTCACTGGATCCTACATCTCTGAGCAGGATGGAATGCTATGGCTCAATAGCGCTCCACATATTTTCATCCTACACTCTATCTCAACACCTCACTACATCAACATCCCCATCCACTATCTTCACTTCCCAATCATCCGTTATTTTACACACTATTCACCGCACGTCTTGCACATCCTTCACCACTCAATCACCTGCACCTAAATCGCCAGCAATATTGGATCTTCAATGCAGCATAAACATTTTTGTAAATATTATTTTGTTATTGGCAACAGATCAAATTTAATTTAAATTGTAATATTGGCACTATGTGTCATTTGTAAATGAATAAATATCAATCTATGAGGAATCAGAAGGATATTATGAGTAATTTAGGTCCAATGCCAATAATGAAAAATTATTTACATTAACATGGCCAACGCCATTGGTTATTTTAAACACTAGGTTTATCCTGAACATCAACATATTTTTTACAGTTTACGGCATGAATTTTTGGATAAAGATGAACCAAAGTCAGTCAGATCTGTGTTATACTAACCTTGTTCCAAAATATTTCTTGTTCTTCTTCGTTTTATTCTGAAGTTCCAGCTGTCTTATTTTGAGGAGCTCCTCGTCATCTTTGTTCTTCTCTTCAGCGCTCCGCTGCGAAGCTGTCTTAGCCAACAGGTCAGGAGGTTGCTCTCTCAGCATCAAACATATAATCTGTACAAGAATATGTTAATCAAATGTTACTATGATATAACAAGAGTTCGGATAGATGCGAGAGATAAGTCTATTTGTTACATGGCTTCTCTTATTTATTTATGATGCTAATTAAGATCATAGCGAATCTTGTAATACATACAGAGAATGAATTTGTTTGGCATTTTTATTCATTTTTAGCACATTCTAATGAAAATTAAGTCTTATTTCTTAACACGAATCACTTACCTCGAGAAGATGCATGAAAAACATGGACTCTTGCTCCGAACTTGATATGTAGAGCAGCAGATCGATCATACCTGATTGGTGCAAGCCCCAAAGTACCTGAAAATATCAGTTTAAAAAATATAGAAGTTATCATGTCCTGTCTGTCTCCTCACATAGCTCACAAGGTTGAACTTCATGAAAGCCCTAGCAATGTAGATGAAATTGTTAAAGTGTGAAGATGGTTATGAGGCCGTATTTTTTGAGTAGTTTGTCCCGAGAAGCGCTTCAGTAATTTTGGTATTGGGTTCAGCCACCCAACTAGGGAATGACGTGGCCGTGCCCTTCAATTTTGGATCATCTTTTTGCCGCTCCCCAACCCACGTGTTGATGGTCGTTCTGAAGGTAGTTTTTGGTAAACCAGCTGGGTCCAACAAATTCATCAAACGGAAACTCATTGAAAACGAGGCGCGCAGAGCCAAGTTTTAATGAGTTTTTCGTTGATGACTTTCCTACTTCCCAAGCAGCTTCATTCTCCACATCTTGGTCCATTTACAAACCTCAGTAGTAGACGTCTGTAGTTTGCGTGTTGTAGCTTCTATATCATCTCCAACAGAGAGGATAGCCGTATCATTGCAAAGGTGGCAACAGTTGGACCAACAAATAGGGATTTGGGGCCCCTTCTTGCAAACTCGTTGGCCTTGGCGCTTATATCTCTATACACCAGCACCCACTCCAGGCGAACCTGATTATCTTTGGTTAGGGTCGTTGAGGGTGTCCATGCATCACCATACCACTTGCAATGAGATGGTTAGAGCTGTTAGTCGACGCTTGACTTTCAGAGAAGATGAAGATGTGGGCTTTGGTATGTCTCCACAGCTTCAGCCTCAATTGCCACTATTTCAGCTTGGAATACAGAAGTGTGTCCCAATGTACTCCTGCACCAGTTCCTACTCCCATAACGTATTAATTTATTTGTTAGGTGACTAACTAAGCAGCCTATGGTTTTAAGCCTGTTTTGGCTGTTGATGTCAGTAAATGAGAACCCAACATTTTGGAGGAAAACCCCCATACAAGTTTACGGCTCAAGTACATCTGGAATCTATTTTTACAGTTACAAGTTCATTCACTTGTTCTCTATCTCATTTTCTACAAATTGAACAAAGCCTACAGTTAGGTAGAGGTAAGGTGGAGCAATACCTGGTCATGGATGCTTGCATCATTATCTGGCCTTTGATCTAAATCGGCTGATGACGGAACGTGAAGAACATTCCTGATCAGAATGAGTATTCGTTCAACGGTCCGCTGGTCGTCCTCATCTCGATCTTCAACTTTCTGAAAGCAATTGATCACTTGATTTCTCGGGAATACAAACCAATTACAAAACAAAGCATTGCTACACAAAGGTATATTATTTCTGTAATGGAAAGTTCTCCTGTGTGGATTACTGGACTGAAGGCAGACACAATGCTCTCACTGTCTAGAGTACATTCCAAAAGAAAAACACTGCGAATTATCACACAGAGGTAGGGTTGGCAATCAATTTTCGACGTTTAACCACCGATTTTCGATTTTTTACAATCGATTTTCATGGGTTGATTTTAATCTACTATCGATTTTCGTCAACGTATAATCGATGTTTTGTGAGGTTAAATCGTTTTTTATGAATGGCCTTTTCATGGAGGTAAGATTTTCTTGGTCGATTACAAAGGTTCCTTATTGGGGAGAAAAAAAAATCCTTCATCGGTTAATGTACCGATGAGATGATGATAAGCAGTGTTTATGTTTCTACCAACCGACTACTTTTCAACTGATTGAGAGCGAATGAATGAACTTACAGCAACACCCGTGGTATGATTCAACTCAACAAAAATCACCCATTACAAATTAGCACAAAATTTTTCGTTTATGACGCTTTTGATGTATTAATCTTCTAAATTTCAAACAATATTCCCCTATGGGGAGCAAACAAATGTTCTTGCTGCAACCTTAGTGGGCTCATTCAATTTGTAGCAGAAATTGCTACCACAATCAGAAAAAATGTGTTTGAAAAAATACCAGGATGATTGCCATTTCAAGGATTTTCTTAGAAAAACTAGGTTTTCCACAAACAGGTAGTTTTCAAAATAGGGCTGCAAGACATTGGAAGTGATGTATTACAAGAATTTGTTGGAAGTGTGTAACAAGGAGTGGTTACCCTTCCCAAGGGGTGAGGCGAGAAATGCCCGCAATACACAGAGGACGTCCATGACGCTAGAAGGCGCCAGGTTTCCCCTAGAGGTGGCAGTTTCAGGAATTAAAAAAGGGGAACTAACCAATTCCATCCCAAGGGAAACGATAAAAACTTACTTTTCCCAGAAGTTCACTGAGCCTTTCAGTGAAGGGGGCCCAAGCTCTGTGATCGTTGAAAGATTCCTTGTACTGCTGGAGATGGGAGACAATCTCCAGGTAGTAGTTGTGCTCGAACTTATCCGTGGGGACGACTTCATTGTAGACAAGGAGGGCGGGGTTTGTTAGATTTACTATCAATCTGTAAAACAAAGGTGAATTTCACTAATTCGTCTATTACATCAATTGTAGCTAAACAATTTCTAACCTAAAGGTAATTGTAGGGGAGACCGGGGCAAGTTGGCACATGGGGCACGTTGGTAGTCTGTTTCTGATTTTTACCACTGACACTTGGGAGCCCTACTATCGCAATCGTAGTTGCAGTTCGATGTGGTGAACCTTCCACAAAAGTTTCAGTGTGTTTCAAATCATGGTACAGGGAAGGTGCCGCAACAAGTGGTTTTCTGACTTGTAAGTAAATTTATTTTTCAAAAGTTATTCTCTTTTTGCATAGCTATAAAATCAATGTGAGCCAATTCCAACAGTCATTTGTGCTAGAGTAGAGTCCTGTGAACGGAATGGTGTGTAAAAGTTCAGGGTTTCCAACTCAAGGAGCTCAGGGGAAGCCATTTTTGTTGTGAAATTCCTGTAGGGCTAGTTGGTATTCTCATTGTCAGCACACCAAAATCCTCCTGACGCGTAACCTCTGAATAGGTATTTTGGTTGAGAACGTGCTCCATTCATATCTCCTGAAATTTAATAATTGCTCCATCCTGTGAAACACGCACACTCCAAAGGTTAGTAGAAATTCAAATCATGAACGCAAGCCAATTGAATAATAAACCCCAGTGAAAGAATTTGCAGCGTTTTTTTATTGAACCTCAATACTCCCTACAATAAAAACATCTGTAATTTATCAAGTAGATTCGTGTACGTATAGTTTACCTTATTATTTCATCACCAGAACCTATCGACGAAAATGGTGTACAATATAATTCATTTTGTTACTCAGAAGTGCTCACCCATATTTTATTATATTTTGTTTGAGTGCAGTCTTGAGTTGTGATCAGTGATTTATGACGGCTTGTTTTTAAAATTTGAACCTATACGAGATTTTAGGTATTTTCGTCCAGAAGTTCTGAAAAATATTCAGACCTAGACTGGAAGAACTTGAAGAAGAAAAAAAAGGTTAATTTACAAATGAATACATGTTGAGACTAGTCGAAGTACTAGAAATAAACAAGACAGCAATAATAACTTGGCATAGCATACTGCTTGTAAATAAACTATTGCAGTCAATTGAACTTATTAATGCAATTAATTACGGATAGTAAACTTCACAATCACACTTCTAATCAAGAATTAAATTCTGCCACCATAATTTTTCTATATCTCCAAGCCAACTAGCAATACAGCTTGAAATTGTTCAAATCTGGGCCATCCAACAATGCAATAGCTTCCTCAGGTGACATCACGCTGCAGTTAAATCAACGCACCTAAATTCACTGGAAGAACTATTGGCAAGTTGTTTAATACTTACTAGGTACTTTCCCTAGCAGGTACTGCCAAGGTCAACTTGCTGGCAACAGATGATAATGACTAATATAATGTGATTGTCGTGTGCCATTGGCGCTTTAGCCCCTAAGAACCTATCCAAAATTGCCGCCATGCGATTAAGTTAATGGAAAACTTTCACAGCGAGGTCATCAGTGGAAGGCATGTTGTGTGAATCTACAGACCTACCCGAGAACTTAAAACTATAAAATTACCCAGTAAACAAAAATAAACAAGGAGAAAAAATAAAATTATTCCACGACTTTGCTGCACGCTACGAACGTTCAGAAAATCAAATTCTGGAGGAGCCAGCGTCTACTGTCGAGTGTGGTTTACCTGAGAGCAATATCGAACAGCTGCACATCCTTGTGATGACATTGAACCATAGGGAGCAGGTCTGTCGTAAGAAGTTTAGCGTTTCCAAGGTACCGCCTGATTTCATGAGATCCCCCTTCATCACGCCTGAGGTACCTGATCAAGTCACGAACAGTCTCTGCAACGAAAATAAAAGTAATAGTAAAACATTAAAGAGCCACTGATTGTGAGGTTGAGGAAATGGAGCAAGCACCCATCTATACGTATGTTGAGGTTGATACAAGAATTGAATAATAGATCGGCCGAGGGGTTTGTGATTGAGCTGCAGTGGATGAGCACTGCTCATTGAGCATGAGCAATGAGCGGGTGGATGCAGTCGTGAAAAGAATAAGACAGTCAAATCAAGAGATTGAAAGAGCCACAAACTACAAGGAGGCTGAGGTGCCGAAACTGGCAGGAGGATGGAGCAGATAGGATGATTATTATGGACAGGATGAGGGTGTGGGTGATTGGTGCCAGAGGATGGTGGGGAGGCCTTGGTTTGAAAGCATTGAGATGAGCAACAAACAGACAAGAATTAATAGACTTTATCTGGGACATGCTAATAATCTACAATTTAGATACTTGGTGAACAGGACAAATACTCCAAACCCTGCATGCAACCTATGTGATATAGATGATGCACAGTCGGTAGAACATATACTCACTAGATGCACAAGATAGAGAAGCAGTATTAGGGGTATACTTAACAGAGAGGAACAGATTTGGGACTGTATGTGGAGAGCACTGATGGAGACTGAACGATTAACAAAGTTGCTGGAAGCGCTGGAGACTACTCCAATCTAATTCAGAGGCGAGAAAAACAACAATAAAACTGACATATTCATGAGGCGGAAAGAAAGGGACAATAAGTGAGGCAATGACAACACAGGCCAAGCAGTACAATAGAATGGATTCCTAAACCAGGGGCAATTTCGAGTCTACCACCTGTGAAATTTCACTCGTTAGGCTTACGCTCTTGATTTTTTCCCTAATTACAGGTTTTGATGGGTTCTTCAATAGCCTTTGACAACAGTAACTCCAATTGGTTTTTAAAGAACCGTAAATAAGTAATTTACCTACCTATTCACATTGTCGTGGTTGGTCTAAAAGTTGAATACTCGACTCAGCAGTTGATTTTCATGCACCTATAAATTTTCTATGAACGCAATTGTTTTTCCTCATTCAAGTTGAGGATCTTACGCCTTGAAAATAGGTTTTGCAATGCTCCTGTAAAATCGTGTCAGCAATTATGATCTTCGAAAAGCTGTCTCCAACTTTTCTTAACATTGTCGTGGCTGAAAGAGATCCCCATGCACCGGAAAGGGGATTCGGAATATTTTGGAAGTTGATGTTCGTCACGAAGGGTGGCATCCACTCAGTGACTAACTGATCCTCTCGGAGATGACATTTCAGGTGCGTAGGTTTATTGTTAACATTGTCGTGGTTGTATCTAGTTCTATCATTTAAATGACCAAGATTCCATCCGATGCATGTTTTCACAACTTCGTTAAAGGCTGTAATTAATGAGCATTGGCTTGAAGTTGAAAATAACATTGTCGTGGCTTTTAGTTTTTAACATTGTCGTGGACATTCCAAATTAACAAAAGACCAAGACAATGTTAGAGTTTCACAACAATCTTAAAATAAAGTAATTACCTTCTTTTTTCTACCAAGCTTATTATTACAGTGTACCACTACTTGGGAATCCACCTACTTGTTCAGTGACTGGCGCAACTTATGGTTTTACAAGGTATGCAGAATGGGGGGATCAAGAATTTCAGAAGAGGAGAGATTAAGAAGAAAACGAGTTCTCGAGATTTATTCTTCTTTATAGTTTCATATTTTAGTTAATGTACTTAGTTACATGGGGCTTTGAGACCTCCATAAAGTCAGGAATGAGACAATTACATCTCTCCTGTTAGATTCAACACAAATTTTCATTTTTGTTACCCAGCTTTTTTCTTAGCGTGATTGGTTATCGTGATTTCATTTTTACTTCGAGTAGGAGTTATGTGATTTGGGAAACTTTGATGAGGGACTGCCTACAAGTAGTATAATATACTGCTAAATATTACGTAAGTTTTCATCTTTTGATTCTTGTTAAAAAACTTTTTCACATTAATTAAATGATATTTAAACGATTTTTCCAAATACAATGCCATTTTTTCCTTTTACCTACCAACCCAAGAAAAAAATATTACTGCAACGAAATGAAATTTATCGACAGCGTAATGGACATTCACATTGTCGTGTGCCCTAATTCACATTGTCATGGATGCGAATTTCAAATTCGAATTTTGGACTTTTGTAAGGGATTCATGCGCTGCCATTGCGCTTTTTGCCTTGGGGGGGGGGGGGGCACGACTAAAATCCATATAAAAATATTCCGGAAATATTGGGGGGGGGGGGGCACGACTAAAATCCATATAAAAAAATTCCGGAAATATTGACAACTTTTTTTATAAAAATGTTTTCTGACCGAAACTGCCCCTAGTTTAGGTATCACCCATATAAAAAAAAGACAACACGACAGCTACAGCCACGGTGACTACACAGCCAGAACTGCGGTCAAGAAATTGAAACACCAACCAACCAACCAAACAACTGATAAGTGATAAGAACTTGGAGTTATAATCCGACAATATATTGTGATCTAACATAGAAATTACGACCTTCCCATTATTATTATTTTTGAGATGTGTGGAGTAAATAAGTTCGATATATCAAATTATTTCGGAATCTAGTGCACCACGGCGACCTGGTTTCAAGAAGATGTATGAAATTAGTGGCCAGGGAAAGTGTTGGTAGGTAATGAGTGAATCATATGAATTAATTATTTGGGACTAGTTTATTTATTTTTTGTTCGGAGAAACATTTCTTGAATTCTGTAGAACGCATATAGACAAAGTGAGGATTTCCGTAGTGATTTTTAGTCAAATTGCTAGCTGTGTGCCGCTCTCAAACTTCGACATGCCTCCCCGTCACTTCGAACCACTGGAAGACTACACCACTGCGGCGAAGGCGGCAGATTACATCAAACACAAAAAGATAGCTCCGTCTTTATACCAGAAAACATCGGATTTGATTGCTAAGTTGAAGTGCAACGTTGATGAAGCTGTGGAACATATAAGGGACGATAGTGATTACACCATTTACACCGGTTACTGTGGGATAGCGTTGTTCCATTTCAACGAATTTAGAAGGAACGGCAATAAACAAAGCTATGAGATAGCCAAGAGCTTGGCGCTTCGAGCAGTTAAGAATCTCAATGGAAAGCGAATCAGTTTTTTGACAGGAGATTCCGGCCCTTTGGCATTAGCTGCCATTTTCCACTTGCGCGAGGAAAATCACACTGAAGCAGATCGAATAATAGACAGGTTGATAGATCTCGGGAAAACTGCTCCAGCGACGACTCCAGATGAAATATTATACGGATGGTCTGGATATGTGTATGCTCTCACTTTCGTTAACATGTATAACACAAGTTCAGTAATTCCAGAAAGTGAAATACTGAATGTTCTACGGAAAATCATGCGCAATGGAGTTTGCCTCGCCAGAAAAAGAGGCGCGACATTTCCTCCCCTGATGTGGGAATGGCATCAGAAAAACTATCTTGGCGCTGCCCATGGGGTCGCTGGAATCCTGTACACCCTCCTCAGGTACATCTCGTGGGCTACTGACCATGAGAAAAATGTTCTAATCAAGCCGACTCTTGATTGGTTGATAACTCAGCGTTACGAAACAGGAAACTTCAAGTCCTCGGATTCTAGCAACGAAGATCGTCTTGTTCAATGGTGTCACGGCGCCCCTGGTTTTACATCTCTCCTTATCCTAGCCAGTGAAGCTTATGACGACGAAACGTACATGCAATTAGCTTTAGAAACCGGCGATATCACATGGAATCGAGGTTTGATCAAGAAAGGCTATTCGCTATGTCATGGGGTTGCTGGGAATGCTTACGCATTCGTGCAACTATTCAAGAAAACCAAAGAACCCAAAGACCTTTACAGAGCTGCAGCCTTCATGGAATGGTGTTTGTCCTATCCTAAATTCCAAGGGCTGAAGCCAGACCGACCTTATTCTCTCTTCGAAGGAATCACAGGCTTACTCTACTTTCTTACAGACTTAATGAACCCCTTGGATGCTGGATTTCCTGGTTTTGACTGATATAATTAGCGCAGCTCACAAAATTGACCAACAGAAGAAGAAATCGGGTAGCAATCCTCCAAATTTGTACTTACACTTGCTTCAATACATCACAGGATTTTTTATTACTTTCATGTTTGACGGAGTACTTTAAATTTTAGAACTGATATTATAACAATAATTTATTCAAGACCTAAGTAATTTTTTCTTTTTTTTTTTACTTCCCCTAGAAACTGGTACTTAAGTACTGCCACCTTTAGTAATATTTTCCAAAAGAGATTTCTCTATTTCGGAAAAAAAACATTTAGTTGGTACTTAAAAATAGAAAAAACATGAACATATTGCTTTCCATAGCTTTAAAAAACATGTGATTACCCTTTCAAACATAGTAATATGATTATTATATGCACGTATAAAGACCAAATTCTTGATCGAACAGAAAAAGCATGAAAATTGGAGCTTGAATCGATCAGCCATTTCCCTCTCCACCCTCCCACCCGAAAAACTATGAGAAATACTTCCGTACAGCTCCCCACTATCTGGGTCATTTCAAAATTTCGGTCACATTTCTGTCACTGATCAGTATTGCCGTCAAATCTCAACTAAATACAGTTTTGTAAGTGTTTTAAATTTTTCTCCTATGTGGATGTACATGTTCCATGGACAATGTAATAGTTGTGCCTACAAGACCCAGGAGAAAATACCAAAGTCCGTATTTCTCACTTCCTACAGCTGTCACTAACCAGAGGTATACAACTACCACCGTCACTACTCACCGAAACATTTATTGGAGCTGTTATATCCACTTACACTATGAAAGAACATACCATCTACAATGGATATCCGCCTCAGGAAAAAAATTGGATCAAATCAAGTAGCCTTACCAGCCCACAATTTCAGTGTCACACGGTTTTTCCTCACTCCCTACGTGTTTTGAAAAGTAGCCCCCAACAGGTAGGAAAGGGTGTTTCTGTTTTGTTTACATTCCTTATTAAAGATAGTCCCAACGTTGGGGGTTGGATTTTTCCTAGGCCTTCCCAGTCAGTCCTACCGGGAAAACCATCCCTGGGAGCATCAGTGAAGGTTTTTTAACTCTCACTCCCTACTCCAGTAACATTCTGACTGTGGCAAGTGAAACTTGATCGCATTCGTTGACAATTAGTGTAGTTGTTGGAAGTTCGTTGACAAAATTTTGGTTCAACCAGTTTCAATTGATTTGTGGACTGTAGGCTCACTCCCTACAATATCCAGCCTTAAATTGTAGGGAGTGAGATCTGCTTGTAGCAAGTGAGATTTTGGCAAGGAAACCTTAGTGCTTACTGTAGCTTAAATTAAGCTAGTTTGTGCTGTTCCACTCGCCTAATTTGAAAGACTTGAGCGGCGATTCCCATAGAGGTTGGAGACTCAAGAGAGGGAAAAATAGTAATATATACCTCACTCCCTACAAAAGTTTCCGTTTTTTCCAGCAGTACGGTTCAAGATTATTTGCGCTCACTTGGTTAATATGCCGAGAGAGCCGCAGTTATTGATTAGGAACAAGAAACAAGTTGAGTTTCAACTTTTATTTTTTGGAAAAGTCGATACCCAAATGTGACCGAAATTTTGAAATGACCCATCTATTAGGTGCCAGGTAGTCTCGAGGACAGGTAGAATTATGTGTTTAGTTTTAGAAAAATATTCCACATCTATCTTTCAAGTAAACCAGAAATCAGTTGGACGAACAGTTCAGAATCTGTGAGTGGAAGTGGCGGAAAGTGTTTGAAATTCAGTATTGTTCATGCTAGTGAATTGGCCAATTTTCAAAACAACATTGTTTCGACAAAAGTCAAGCAGTTTTAATCAGCAACATAAATCAAGCAGTTTAATCAGAAAATAAATAGTATTTTTGGGCACTCTACGTGTAAGGAAGAACACCTCTCAAACCTCTTAAAAAATTAACAATTTCAGTTGCCGCGGGTAATGCGCCATCCCAGCCTTTCAAAATCCCCCGACTCCAGCGGTTGTCAAAAGTGCGATATAAGTTGACCGTACTAAATAGCCATTTGGAATGTCCAGTGAATTTTACTTGAAATTGTCTGCTATTTCTGGTGGTGTTGGTTAAAACTGTGATAAAATTTGTTTTTAGGCTCAGAAATCAAGTTGTTTTGTCTTTAAAAAAACTGTCCAATTAGGACCACTTTTAAACAACTTTGTATTTAAATGTTCCAATTCATATGTGTTATGTCCCCCTCAAAAGGAAATTATGGGATACAAATTCGGTTGGACTGAGCAGTCAAAAGTATCTTCAAACACCTCGTTTTTTAATAGAAAACCTTCTTTTTTTGTTGCATTTTTTGTTTCATATTAATTTCTCTCAGGAGATCAACGGAGCGTTATTTCTAAAAACTATTTGAAAGAATATACAATTTTGAATTCCCAACAAAGAGTTCAACATCTTGCAATATTACTCTTTTCTGACGTTGAGGGTTCAATCGAAGGACAATCCAGTTACCTAGGACTTAGTTACCTAGTTACTCAGTGGCAAACAAAATGTCATCAGCGATAAAACGCTTTACAGAGCAAAATATGATGAAAACCTTAGATTTTCATGTTTCAAGATGAGGTTCACTATTTAGTTTCATGGTACAGGGACACGGGGTTATCTATCAAAACACGGATTACGTCCAACTCGACCGTAACATCGACGCATTGTGGTTCAAAACCTTCAACAATCCAACAAACAAGTAAGTACCTACCTTAATAAAAACATAAATTCCATATTGAAGGGCAGCTTCCTTTTGTAAAAATCAGTTCCTCTATTTTTGAAAGTGAATTAAAATCTCGAACAAAAATGCAAATAGTTGCTTAATTTCTTCTGCCAGTGAACGGTTACGATACGTTTATTAGTTGCCTAAGTAGGTACTGTTGGAAAATTCCTATTAAAATAGCCTCAACATTTTTTGAGTCAAAATTTCAGAAAACTTTCTCCGTGGTCAACGTTTTGCAGAGGGGTCAAAATGTCAACAAAAAAAAATAGAGTGAAAAGACGTGTTTTCGGGGGTGTTGAGTTAAAACGATTACCCATATAAGGTAAATTTATGAAATCAGTATAACATTTTCTATTAGAATTATCCTTTAGGGGTGGAACAATTACAAACGACAAAATTGGATGAAAATCCGTTTTAATATTCCTTGGATCATTTAGGTTTAATAATCATATATATAAAAAAAACCAACGGTCCAATTCAATCGAGGTTACTTACATGAAAAAGAGTCAGGAAGGCGAACGTAATCAAGTTTACGTTAAATCGAGGTTTGGACACTGATCGACAGCTGTGATAGCTATTATTTTGATTAAACCACTGGAATACTATACTGTACATTTTACTCCAGTCCCAACTGCTGCAGATTAATTGATAGCAGAATCGATCGCTTTACGATTGATAAACACTTGCGGCAACACCTTATATACATCAGCGTTAAGACAGGAATGTTACGTATACTGGTGATCGGAATATTCAAGATCTGACTCTAATGATGTCAAAAAGCCGGATGCTGACCCAAATTTTTGTAGAATCCTCTCAAGGTAACGTTCACCTCATTCGGCCAACATCTGAAGGAATGTTCTTGGGCCAGAACTACGAGTAGATACGGTATTATGAACTATTGAGTAAAGGATCTAATAGAGAGTCCCTAGAAGATCCGTAAAATAATACGGCATATGCATTTACTAACCTTTGCAATGAGGTTCCAAATGGTAATTTTTCCCATCATAAAATCCAAGAGCGTTGCAGGTGGCAGCTAATTCAGCAGACAGGTACCCCGAAAGAGCCATTGGAAATTGACGATCCAACCAGGTCTGACGGAACGTACCTACTCCAATACCCACGAACAAAACAGAAACAACGTTACGAGAGAAAATGCGAAAAAGAAATCCACCGAGTGAACTAAAACTCGAAATCAAGTTTTGGTAGAGATAAAAGGTGCATTACGATGATAAGAAGCGCGGGATATCCAAGGCCAGAGCGGGAAATTGAACATCCAGAAGGTTTGTAGATCCATGTTTATCGTAATTATTGAGATTCATTTTGATCCGTTAGGAAGTGAGACAGATTAAGTTTACAATTTCATATGACCGCGCGCAGCGTAGCGGAGTATATGTAAACTACTAGAAAGCAGATTCATACCCGAGCCGGAGCACCTTTGTTTGGACCTACAGTAAATTTATCCAACTACGGTTTTGAGCTTTCGTAAACTGTATTTTCTCCAAGTTTGTTCAGTGGATATATAAATCCTAAGTTTCAATCATGATCCTTGGAAGAGTTTCAAATTCTTGGTATAATTTTATGGCAGCTCTTCCATGAATTATTTTGAGAAATTCCGTGTTTCAAATTGGGAGCAAGGGAACTTGGGACACTTTTTATTTTTGATCATACTTATAACTTAGGCGTTGTAATGTTCAACTTGGAATCCTGGGAAATTTTTTTTTTTTTTTTTTTTTTTTTTTTTTTTTTTTTTTTTTAACGGCTGGAAAGCTAGAAATCAAAATCACCTCCAAATAACAAAAATTAAAAGAAACCTTATTTTTAAGAAAACGAGTCTGTGTAATCACATCTTTAGAAAAGGAACAGAATTCCTGATGTAAAGAATTACAAATTTTCCTCAGTCTTTAGTTTCCTAATTCAACTCATACCTCCAACAAATATGACGTCATGGAGATGTAGGCCCCCAGCCCCCCCAAAGAGGAAAGTGCCCTCGGCAGGCCACCTAGGCCCCCAAATCTGGAAACTGCCAGCCAGTAGTATTTCTGCAGTTATCAAGTGAACAACCCTCTTACGAACTTTGCATCCCCTGAGTGACGATGCATGGTAGATTTCTTACCCGAGTTGAAGTAGTGATCTGTGTGATCCCCGGTAGTGTGATAAGTTTTGAAGCCAAGTAGTGAGGCTATAGTATATAGGTACGGGCGGTATAGCTCGCAGATCTGGATCCCCCTCTGCAAGACGCTGCAACCCACAGGACTGTGCTTGCAAGCCCTGTAAAGCTCTGTAACTCTACTGTAAAGCTCTCTTGTTTTGCTGTTCGTAGGATCTTAGTTGCCAGCCTTCTTACCCCTTCAGGGTTGTATGATCCCTGGGATTGTCTTCTAAGCCAGTTAATTGTATTGATCTCACACCGCTTCATGGTGATTTCAAGTTGACACTAGTAATTAATTATTCATTGCACATTCGTATATTGATCTCTTATAGTTTGAAGGCGATCCCTCCTATTGATCCGGTTTGCATATCCTTATGGCTCTTGCCATCTACTCCTATACAATGTTGGTTGATATTTGTGATCTTGTTTACTTCCTAGTTGTAAGCTCGTTGCTCGTACCTATTACTTTAACATTCTAATATTCGTTGCCTATATACCATTTATTTATTTATGATTTCTGTTGTGATCTTTCTATGCTCGTATCATTCTTAATAAATAGCTTGTTTGTGATCTCGAGTTGTTTAATCATCATCCTTGTTTCCCCTACAGCTTAGGTAGATATTTTCTCAATTGTAGACCCCCTCTGGGAATTAAGACCCTTCAGCTCTGCTACCGCATCTGTTAACGTAAGATCTCTTCAAGATCGGTGATTGCATATAGACGGGTGGCTTACATACTGTTGTGATTTCTGTTCCTTTAATTATGTTGCTCGCTTATGATCGTGAGTTCTCTACTTCTCCTTGACTCTCCTGCAGCAAATCTTGAATATTTTACTGTCAGTCCCCTTCAGGGATCCTCCGCTCTTCAGGAAGGGGAAGTTAGGAAATTACTAGTTAGCAACAAATACTTTTTTCATTCAAAATATACCACTGTACAAAACATGCCAGATCTACAGATGGATGCTACGTCACGTTCAAGAAATCCCTCTTGAGAAAATGACTAAAACGATCCCACGAAAATATTCACCACATACACTCAATACCTAGCACATGAAGTTTCCTGGATCTGAATTTTTACAGAAAATCACGATTGACGTTCAATTAGTTGTGTAGACTTTCCAATTTGAAATCTGAACAGAAGCACTGAAACTAGTCAGCAACTACTATTCAGAACTATTGCTGTTCTAGAGGATATTATGATTACATGTGCTTGGGTTGTCCAGTGAGTTCTAATCAAGGATGTTAATTGCCAGCAAACTTTCATATGCTACATACGTTTTCTTAAGAATTGCACAAGATCAAGAAATTGTGGTGAACCCAATTCAAGCAAAGACTTAGACAGTACTTATCATCAAAGATTAAATTGATCCCTATAGATACTAGAACTGATGGTAGCATTGAGTGCCTCTTGTTAACACAAGAAGATGTTAAGAGAGATTCTACAAATGGTTTGCTCTTAAGAGTCCGTATTTGTGGATTGACGTAGCAGCCCTGCCATCACATGGATCCAAAGAGATGAAAAATGAACTCGTTTTGTTAAAAACCGATGAAGGAGATTAGAAATACTTGATACTAATCCCAAAGTCCAGTCTTACATAGGTAGGTACGTGGAATGTACAATGCAGCCAGGAGCTTCAACTCTTCTGGTTTAGTCTAGTGTCTCTAGAAGTCTTAGTCTCTAGTGGTTTAGAAGCCAATAGTGGGAGGGTTCAGAATGGTTATCTGAATAAAATTTGACTTACTCAAATGCAGTTCTACCCAAAAAAATAAGTTGATACTGGAAGGTCCTTACATCCTTGACTACCCACCTGTGAAGAACTTAGATTTTAACAATTGTATTTCTCAGAATATTCAAAAAACGGTAAGTCTTGTTACTGGTTTCTGTTGAAACGCAGATGAAACGAAGATGTCCTGACATCTAACTTCGGAAGTTACATGTCAGTTCAAGATTCCGATTGAAACTAACAAATGTGGGATTATGTTGGAACACAATGTGGAAGACTCTCGAAATACCAGAAATTTCGGGCGAAGAATATGATAGACTCGGTGGTTTTCAAACTTTTTTGAAGTAACACTCCACTAGCATGGGAAGAATGTTGATTGGAAGAAGATCGTTAGAAAATAAAATCAACGAAAGCGATCTACATTTGCAAGAACGATAAAAAACAGATATTTATTGTACCATATCAAAAGACAATTGCAAGGTTTATTCTTTTTTTACTGCTACCTTACTTTGAAGTAAGGGGATCAGTGCGCTGCTTATGTACAAGGACGGGAAAGTAATCAAAAACGTTTTTACGAGGCTTCAAACTGCACAGTAGAGATGAGCGATGTTAGCTTGAAGCCGAAATTCCCTGAACCACCATCATTCTGGGACCTGGCTTTTAGCGTCTCATTCGGCACAAGTTCATAGGAGGGAACTGTTATTATGTATCCATGCTCTATAGAGCTTGGGCGAACAAAACCCATTCTTTGAACTTTTGCGGAAAGGATTTAATTTCCGGGAGGGAGTATAGAGCTTTTGGAAGTCCACGCTTATATTCAACAACCTGTTCTCACTGAATCCCCACCCAATGATCTAGCTTAAAGTAAGTTGATATTGGGTATTTAGCAAAAAGGATTCGTTCTGTTCCTTAACATGTGTAATAAAGCAAGAGAAAATACCTTCCAAGATAAGGCTTTATTTGGGAAGACTTATGCAATGAACAAGTTATTAATGAAAGACATGTAGTTTGAATGTTCCTTGACAACGTATAACACATGATTATAGTAGCAGCGATGGAGAGAATCATCACATTTGCCCCCTCTTCAAACAACATAGTCCTGAAGGTGAGATAGTGGTTTCCTGTTGTGGGCACTCCATCTCAGGGGTGATGACGGGATGGCTTCATATAGCTTATGGGGGTGACTAGGTGAAATATTTGAGGGTTCGAATTGAATTCCTGGATTATCCGGTTCCAGTTGAACATCAATGGAATCATGGTGAACCCCTGGTTTGTTTGATTCCAACTGAAGGTGATGCTCTTCATGGCCATCAAGAGTTCCACCTGTAGGAGCCAAGTGCCTGGTTGATAGAATGGTTTCTCGTCGGATTTGGGCATAATCAGCATTAGCTTCTATTAGATCCACCTCCTCAACTAACGGGTCATTCTTACGCTGGTACTGCGCTGCGGGTCATTCTTCCCCAACAGTACTGTCCCAGGATGAAGCAAAAATGCTAGCAATGATATACTATAGGTGGATCTTCTTTAGTGAATAAACATGCGCTGTAAACATGTAGCTGCACATAGCAAGGATCTCATGCAGGACGAAGTCATTGCTTTAATGTTGTCTAATGTATATGGCAAGTTCTTGAAGCGCACTGAATGATACATCGTTGCAATCCCTGGACAACACATTTTCTCATGCCAGTCAAATAAAGTTGCAGAGTTGAAGGGGGCACATACTCATGATAAGGTGTCTGCTGCGACGTTTTGTTTCCATGGTCTGTACACAATGTCATATTTATATGGAGTGAGCTCAACCCTCCATCGCATAATTTTCTCGTTTTTAACGTTGGGTGTTCGGTGGTTGTAAACATGAATGCTACACTCTTCTGCTCAGTGATTAGGCTGAAATGTCTGGAAATCAGAAATTGTCGCCATCTCCTCAAAGCTTCCATGACTGCATAAGCTTCTTTTTCAATAATGGCATGTTTCTGCTCAGATGGTGAGAGCGTTCAAGAAAAGAAGACCCCAGCACGTCCTTGCTGTGAAAGTGTAGCAGAAATGGCGAACTCTGAAGCATCAATTTCAACAGTAAAAGGTAACTTGTCGTCAGAAGGTAGCCACAGATTGAGCTATGTTTTGTTTGAATTGTTCAAAAACAGAAACAGCAGCTGAGCTCATAAGAAAAGTTTTGAATTGAACCAAACGTCTGATTATGGATGAATTATTTTATAGCACTCGCAAAACCGTTAGGAGTAATCAAAAACACATTAGGAAATCCTGCTGCAGGGCGTTGGGAACGTGGGAAGCGCAGGTAGATGCAGGTGAATGAACTGAATGCAGTTAGGTGTTGTATGAACCCAAGTTCACTTAAAGGGACCTACAGACTCATCTGAACGTTGTTTCTGCGTAGATAGAGGATGCCTAGCATACACTACGTTCGTAGGTTTCACATAGAGATTTTGCAATGTCTCGATAGCAGTAGCAAAAGTAACGCACTTGCTGAAGAAAGGGACAACTTTTGGAGAAACGAAATTAACCAATAATCGACGCTTCTTTGCATCATCCACTGAATCATAAGCTGCCAAAAAATTATTGAAAGTTTCATAGCAGCGGTTCCAGTGTTGACCCGCGTCAGAGGATGAAGGATCCACGTCTAGGTGATCAGGCTTCAGGAGTTTGTCCATTCTCACCGAATGAATCGTATTAAAGCGAGAGAAAATACCTTCACATTCACTCAGCCAAAAACGATGAAAGGTGAGATTATTTGCTCCATTCAAACTTCACTGGAGTTTACAGATGATCAAGAATTTGGTGAGGCTGTGGATGGTTTTGGAACTGGAAGCAAATACGAGCTTGCAGCTGAAGGGCTGGCAGCAGAACAGGACCATTCTGCATCCAATTCATGAGACGTAGCAGTTGGGGAGTTGGCCTTCTCCTATAGAGGAGTCTTAATTCTGTGAAATATACTGGAAGCGGCGTCATACTAGGATTTCAAAGGCCACTAGTTTTCTAGCAGAGCCATTGGGGGAGGCTTACACACCCCTCCAGGTTTATGACAGATTCTCATTGGTTTGTCCAACTAGTCTATAGATTGCTAGAAGGATTAATGTAGGGCATTTGTTACTTTTCAGGAACGACCATCCCGACCAATGAACTGAACAGAACACTGACCTTAGATACGATACTAAAGAAGAGGCAAGTGCCATTGCTCATGAGGCAATTGTGTGGATCCATCATCGAGTTGTTCGACTTCCTTCCAAATTGGACTTTTGGTGATTCCTGATACAGTTCCCTACAATTTGATTGATAAGTGTGTGTGATGTGACCTTTTGGTTCTCCGTTACTCCGTGTCAGTATGGGATTGTGTTCCTAATTTTCATAGTTCTTCCACCTGTTGATTCATCATGTTTTTTGACCTCAGATTTGTTATTGAAATAATTTTGATTCTGTAATAGCTTGAGTACCCAAAACTTGTTTGTGTGTTCACTCTTGATGTTTGGTTCCTGATGTGCTTAGTTACTAGGGGTTATGTAAATCAATTAGATTTAGTAAATAAACGAATGATTTAGTTATGAAACACAATTTTTGATTAATAAATTGCAGAGTTTCTTCCTAATGGACCTCTGTTCCAATAACAGACTTGCTGATAAACTAGCTTTGCAGCACCGATCATCAGGAACGTAAATCATTCAACGAGAAATATTTCAAATGCTCTCATTTCAACAATGAGTTTCTAAATAACCACCTTTTAGAAACTTAGTTCCAACATTATACAGTTCATCAGATAACAATACTATAAACTTTCTGTAAAACCAAGGACAACTGTATCATTTTATTTCGAGAGTTCATATTCAAGTACGGGATCAGGAAGTACCAGCAATGGTTGTGATTGAGTAGGATCAAAAATCACAAAGACGGAGAAAAAATATTTATTCAACCATGTCAATAAACCGGGATGAATCTGTGGATGAATAACCAAATGTAAACGTGGATGAATTTGATACTGGAATCGAAAATCTGTAAAAATCTTATTGAATTATACGGATAAGTATATATAATATATAAAAAGAGAAACAGCTATTATTGCTAGCCAAAATAACACTGGGATCTATCAAACAATACAAGAAAAAATTGTAAAAAAAATTAATAAACATAATCAAGTCTCGTCGCTCTTTAATATAAAGAGAGTTTTAAATATAAATAGATAACAAATAATATCACTTCAGTTCATTTAATTTATTAGTTACTACTATTTTACAAGTCATTTACAATATTCAGCTCAATACATAGCTGTAAAAGAACATCATAAAAAACAGTAAGCATATGTAATATTTAAGTACATAACCACATAATCACTTCCTACTGCAGTTCCTCGCGTGTCTGCTCCAATCACTGAAGAGGGGGAATTCGAGGTTGCATCTGTAGCAATGTGAGTTCTCCCAATGCACCGTTTTCAGCTGCGAACGATCCATTCTGCAATGTGTGGCAAGGAGATTGAGTGGCTGCAGGGTGGATGATGACAAGTCCAGTTCAGCAGTCGCCGTGCTATCACATGGGAATGCTGTCTGTTCGAATCCAAAACATTGGTAATTGTTGTTGTTCTCAACAACCTTGGAAAGGAACAGTTTGCGCCTGGGATCATTGCCTGTAACGCATTCAACTTTCCTCTTCCTCACATATTTGAGAGCGGACTCCGGGTAAGGAAGAGATGGTGGGGATGCCAATTTGGGATTGAGCTTCTTGAGCTGGGGAGAGACAAACGTTTTGTCTGTGTTTAGTCTCGCAGCTGGGCATGGGGTCTTAACTTCTGTAAGGTGCTCAGCTTTAGGATTGTTATTAGTGGCATCAGAAAGATTGTTGCCAGAGGCTTTGAGAGTTTTTGAGGCACTATCTGTTTCCAGATTTGGGTTGTTACGCAATGAACCAACAGAAGTTATAACTGTGCCTTGTCTCACAGCAGAGTGCGGAGACCTATCCGTTGTTGAGAGATCAGCTTCAGGGGTGTTGCCATTTGGATTGGGAGTATTTGAGGCAGCATCTGCTTTGAGATTAGGCTTCTTGAGCAGTTGAGTAGCAGACGATTTATCTGAAGACTTGTCGTCTATTGGTTGGTCAGCTTTTGGATTGTTCCCATTTGCTTTGAGATTTGTCGAGGCAATGGCTGATTCAGTTTCTGCTTCAGATGAAGTACTTTCAGGATCTGGGGTTGAGAGACCATTGACGGCGGATTTAGTGGAGGAGGAGCCGCCAGACTGATTGCTGTCAGATTTGTGGCCAGAGTTCCTGAGATTATTGTACACTTCCAAGCTAATTGTTGACTTTTCCTTCACCTGAAACACAAACACAAATTGGCGTAAGCAATTTGCCCAATATAAAAATAAGAAAACCAGAAGTACAAAAGAATGGTTAAGAAATAACTTAAAACCCTTTGGTATAAATAAAATGAGTCTTGAAACTGAAAAAGAAATTGCTTAACCCCTCCAAATACGGTGTTCAGTCTGCAGTGCACTTTTTCTTGCAGCTTAGTGGTACAATCGATCCCTAGGAGGTTAGTAACCAAAATTGTGTTGGACACTGTACATATATTGGACATTGGAAAAAAATGTTGATGGACGGGAATACTTGGGGTTTGGATTTGTAAAAAGTGTCTGTTGCCAGATATAGAAACAACAGAAAAAATTTACTTGGAAACAATTTTCCATCCGGAATTTTGTTGGTTGTTATAAAAACAAACATTATAAAACTACTTTAATAGTCTGGATTACCCCCTTAATACTCAATTTCCATCAACTACAGCCAGAGGAGGCAGTACAGACTACTAAAGCGATTTTTCACAATTTCTAGAAAATTGAAAAGTCAGTTAGGGAAAAAAGATTTCCCAAATGGAGATATTTATCTAAATGAAATGTTTTCTGTTGTTTCTATATTGTAGTAAAGAGACACTTTTCAAAAATCCAAAATCTTCCCGTTCATATTTCTGATTGAATCAGGGTGATGCAACATTAGTTTGTTCGATGTAAGTAGGTGCCCATCTACTTATGAGAAAAAGTTTGTTCTTTCTCACAACTCCTTGACATATTTTACAGTAGTGCAGATGGGAAACTGCAGTGGTCTGTTATGTGCTCCAGTAACCCTGTTCTACACGTGGTTGCTCTTTGGAAGGGAAAATTTCTTGACTCGAAGGATCACTGAGAAGCTCAAGATGTTCTTCATCGAGTCTCACCTACATTGCCCCACTCAAAGGTGTACGAATTCTCCATTACAAGAATGAAAAAAGTGTAACATCAACAAAACAACGTTTTGAGGGAGGCTTTTCTTTCCTTGGCTGGAGGTTGGTTTCAACCCCTGGGTGATCCCTGCGGGTTGGAAACAAAGAAAGGTTGTTTTTGTTACCTGAAGGCTAT
Source organism: Creontiades dilutus (assembly GCA_031894815.1). NCBI lineage: Eukaryota > Metazoa > Arthropoda > Insecta > Hemiptera > Miridae > Creontiades > Creontiades dilutus. The sequence continues at coordinate 187,440 of JAVIWC010001349.1, forward strand.
GTTGGATTTCCGAAGACTAACAATTGCGGGAGACTGTGAACTGACCCCCCTCCCAACTTTGAGCATGTAAGACAGCAGAATTGAGACGGACCATGAATTTGGTTGGCTCCTATTGAATTCACAGTTGAAATGAGAAGGAGAAGCATCACACGCAGTATGTAGAAGAAATGCGATAGGTCCAGGCAGATGCATATGCCAAGATATATTCCATAGATCAGGAAGATGAGCATCAACCAGGAAAATAGATTGCAGAAAAACGGCCTTGGATTCCAAAGTATGCAGGCTGAGACCCCACATCGCGGAAAAAACAATCCCATTTTTACCGATCTTTTTTTGCAATTTATTTCGCTTTTCTTATTATTTATTTTATAAAAACGTAGGACTCGAGGTTTTCCACTACCAAATTTGTTACCCTACCTGCACTGATGCGCAGACAGTCACCAGTCTGTCAAAATGGAAAGGATAATTTGACTGTGAGTACTGGGGTCAGTTGCGGCTGGAGGTCAAAAGTACCTGCTGTGAGGTGATGGAATGATATAGTTGCCCCTTCCAATGAGGTGGATGCGGTAATAATGCTCTGCCACGCTCAGAGGATGACCCAGACGCTTGAAAACGTCAGATTCATCTCCCAAGGCGACGAATTCTAAAATCGGGAAGGGCCAACTAACCATATCCATCACACTGCTCAGTTTTGAATCAATCCTAGGGGTCAGTTGTACCTGAGTGGGAGCCAATGCTGACTTAGCTCAATAAGGAGTCGAGAAATTCATGTATGATTAGGGACTTTTGAGGAGCCTTAAAGGGCAGCTATGGGATACGACCACTATCAACAGATTGATGAGACAGGAACCCACCTCGAGTCTCTGATAAAGGAGACTGGTCTCACGTTTGCAACTCTAAATGCTGAAAGAGGGGGAAATTGTCCTCAACAAGACGCATAGAGGCGGCCTCAGCACTGATGACCGACTATGAACTTCTCCACACAGCCCATGGCAAAAACAGAGAAGAGATTGTGGCTGAACCTGAGCCTCATGAGATGTAGTAACTTCTGCAGCCCTCTCAACAGTAGTGTATTTCTAGATTTTGTCAAGGAATTTCCGCTTTTGGAAGGAGAAGAGGAAGTAGAATTCGTAATGTAAATAATGGAGGGACAGCGCCTCTATATTTAATAAGATAGAGAGAAGGTTTCTGTAAAAAAGTTAACTGGTGGACGCTTGACGAAAAATGAAAAACAGTTCAGAGGTTTTTTTCCGACTCAATGTTTGGCGAATAAAGTTTATTTTTCATGTGGTGGATGAAGAGATTTGTGTACAACAGGAATCACGTGAGTGGCACGGTCAACTGCCCTGAACAATTGTCCTAATTGTCCGGTAAGTAGGAATTAGTATCAGCTACTACGCTTACAGCCCATTCTATTATGCATTAAATTAAGAATCTTTTAAAACGTGGAATAGGTTTAAAGTCATCAACATATAGTGTAAATATGGTTTTTGAATGCTTATGACTGCAAAAGGCTGGAAGCAGTAGTCGGTTGAGAGTAAATTTTCAGACTAATTCGTCGCATTCTCGTTGATCCTCCTGTCATTTTGAGAATAGGCAGGTTTGAGTTCAGTTTGCTGGGTGCTACCACCTTCATTCCACATACTCAGCAAACAAAGGATATCACTGATATTTAAGGAAAAACACGTCTTCTCGATTTTACGGGGTTTTTCTCAGCAGCTACAGCTACAGTGGGGAATGTCTACTCCCTGCATTTGTCTGTCTGAGCTTTAACCATAATGAAAACTCTACCAAAAGAGTCTTGCAGCTATTTCAGTAAAAACCCATCCAAGAGGATCCTCTTGGATCTACTTTGCCAGTAGGCACTGACGGGTGCTGTTCATATGCACCAAGTCAGTTTAATTCTGTCTTAATGACCAATCATCAGCGCCAGCTGTGGTTATGAAGCTATTTACAAGCGTCTTTAAGACGGTTTAAAAGCGCCAAGTCTGATCTCAAACACTTTTAGGGTGAGTTTCACGAGTGCCAGTTTTAGAGACTTCGACAGGCAGAAAAGAGAAACAAGAGAACGACCTATTATGAATCATGTAGAGTGTTTAGTTTAGTGGTCTGGACGCTCGCTTACCAAAAATATCCTGAATCAGTTGAATCAATGTGTAGGTTAGTTGGTCAAAGAGATTTTAACCTGTGATGAAACTACATTGGTCAGCTGGTAGCATCTACTCTCATGAACATCTGCCGCTTTCATAAGCTGAGGATTCACAGCCAAACTATGTTGCCCCTATGAACGTTATTAACTCCGTGAGTTTTGAGGGTGGAGCTTTTATATGGTTTTCAAGCCCCTCTTCCGATTTTGAATGTCACTGGACACAAACGGAGTAGCAATTTAAAACATAAATGTGCTTCAACTCTATGAGCCACGAATTTGAACGACGAAACTAACAACGACGTTCAAATCGTGGCTCATACCAGTGAATAAACTCTCGGCGACAGGATGACGGAACCCGAGAGAACACCCGAGATGCGGCGCATCATGTTGATATCGCAGTAAAAAGCGAAGGAAAATTAATTTGATCCGCTCTCGTGGGAAAGACAATCGACGAGAATTCGCTGACAACATCCAGTGCCAACAACCTCGTGTTTTGCAAATACAAGCACGTTGAATATTGGTTCCCTACTCCAACCCAGGGGAACAAATGAAAATTCATTGTTTCCCCACTCCTCAGGAACTGGATTGGAGAGGAGGAGGACCCAAACTTGGAAATTTCGAAATTGGGCATGCGCCGAGGAAATGTACACGCATGTCCAAGAAGAAGGAAAAACCGAGAATTCCGAAAGAATTCTAGAGGCCTCCCGACTTGAACGTTTACCAACAAGACGTGTTCCGCGACGTTTCCAGACAGACTTCCGTCCGGATCTCATACTTCAGTGCAAAGCCACGAGACGGATCGAGGAATTCAGGAATTTCGGACTTTGTTTGACTCTATTCCGGACTGGAGGATCGAGCAACGACAAGACTTCGCTACAGGCGCCAATTCGAGTGCAGCACACCGCAAGTCTTCGTCCAAAAGGTATAGGATTTATTGGAACACCATTTTTGATTTTGATTCTTAGAGGGGGGATAGGTAGGTAGGAATAAATAGGATTTAGGAATTAGGGATTAAGGCCTAAGAATAGATTAAAAACGTTTATAACTTTTGTCAACGATTAAAAAAAAACGTAAAGAGGAGTTGTCCCAAAAAATCAATTTCAGGCCTTTCTGATTTATCAGACCTTCAAAACCCATAAAGGTGTAAAGTTTAGTTTACAAAGAAAAGGTACCACCTACGAGTAACGGATCCAATGAGGAGGGAGAGAGACTAGATTTCCTAAATTGTGAAGCTCTTACAAGAAAAAAGGTAAGTCGGCAATTGATTTTCCTTCTTGTTGGGCTGTGGGTCTATAAACGACGGCTCACAAACTCCTGTTTATTTTCTATGAGTTTTTTTCCAAGGTTGATAAAGACCCCACAGATAAAGCATTTACACATTTTACACAAGAGAGACAAACCCAGCAAACCAAAGCAGACCCATTCATATTGCTGTAGCATACTCCCATGTAAGTAGGTACAAACAGTAATATAACCAGTCATACCCACTTTGTGTGCGTGGGCCTTTTCCCAATCCCAGACGTTGACAGGCGTTCCTCGACCAAAGCCTAGAAAAATGGAATCACTGAGTGAACTGCACCTATGAACTGCTCTGATGCAACTAGTATATTGTTCTAATAAGGATTTTCCATCCGCTTGCTCCGAGCTACACCAGCGCAAGCGCACAGGCGTAGAGGAAGCAGGACAACGCGTATTCCAGCTGCCATAAATGGAACTTCAGGGCATCTTGCACTGAATTCTAACCAGCCAGGGAACTTGTTCGGGACTGCCCGCCTGGGCAGCCTGAGGCCGGAGCTACTTGCACGGAGCAGGAAACCTGGGGGTAGCCTCCTCTAAAGTCTAACCTTCCTCATTTCAGTTTTGTTGTTTTGAGCAGTTGGTTCGTACTTATTTTCCAGTGCGATGGAGTTCTTGGAATTCATTGGTGATATTTTATCCTAATGTCCGATCGAATGTTCTTTGGCGGACTCAGAGATCCTAGATATTTTAGTCAAGGAGCTAATTTTTGATCAAGGAGTCCTCAGGAATAGGGCATATTTCGAAAGAACCGTTGAGCAGTACGACGCCAACGATTTTTACTGTTTTAAACAGTATTTAGTAACAATCCCTTGATTAAGGATAATTAGAAAATTAAGGGATAAGTGAAAAATAAAGCCAATTTAGCGATTTGCTCTCTGCAGTTCTTCTGCATCTGTTGTACAGTAACTTCGTGACAAAACTCCGTTTGGATCAAAATGTTCAAAATTAAAAAAAAAATACTACTTTTACTGGAAAAACCAACAAGCCGCACTCGCGCTTGTTGTCTTGAATATGTATACTAATTTTCCACATCAAATTTTATTTAAAAAGTAGATATTTTTTTTTTAAACCCATCTTACATGGTCCAGGAAAGCCAAAAGGGCAGATTTTATGAGAATGAACCAGTTAAGAAAGACCTATTCAAAGACGAATACATCGTTATAATTACCTGACATACGGTAGGGGCCGCGGAGACGATTTCGATTGACGTGTCCATTGTTTTCTTTAAAGAGGTCACGACGGTCTGACGGGGGGCATTACGTTTAAAAGCCGGTTGTTTCGGATTCACTTCGAGCCTCTCGCAACTTCCAAGATCGGCGGATATGTTTTCTTTGTTCGAAGAAGCGTTAACGGCGTCCCTTGGGGAATCTTGCGACGAAGACAGGCCGTTGTCCACGCCGTTTTTCAACGAAATCCGAACTTTCGGCACAGTAACAGCCACAGAAAGCTCCAAACTCTCAGTTTTCTTAATTTTTTTCGGAGGCGGTTGATCGCATTTGGAGATAGTGTCACGTTTGATCTTATTTTGAACCGGTAAACACGGATTGGGCTTGGAGGTAGTAACTTTTTTGACAATACCTTTCTTATTTTTCGTCTTTTTATGCCACTCTCCCAACTTTTTCGTATTACCGAAGTTCTTGAAGTAATCAATAAGGACCACTTGGCAGTCTTTGATTTCAAAGCGTTTATAGGCTTCACTCACTTTATGTTTAGTGTTTTTCTGGGGCCACTTCGGGGTGGTGGATTTTTTTGCAAAATAACTGATTTTAGGTTTTAGGGTGCTCTTTGGTTTGCTGCTTACAATATCCGCGACGCACAGTCCAGAAACAGTTTGATTCATAGAGAGTGGAGCCACCAACTTCGGTACACTTACTGGTGTTTCCGGTTGCGGAAGAACTGTTATTGCAACTGGGACTGGTGATGCCTTGTTGACATTTAACAACGGCGAAGGAAGCAATGAGTTTTCCAAACTGTTTGGTATATTTTCTGGGGTTTCCGCCGGGGTTGACAACATCCTTCTCCGTTTAAACAAAGGCTTAACCGACGGGCGTGACTCCAATATTTTGTCCACTTGCTCTTTGGCTCTTTTGACGATAGCAGTGGAAATCCCTTGGGCGAGATAAACTTGCTCGATGAACTGAGGGCCCTCGGGAAGCAGCTGCATTTCGTGCCATTGTTTTTGGAATAGAATATACGCCCAGTTTTTAGCGAGGGCAGTTGCTTGATTTAGCGGAGGTACCCTTTGTTGACCTTCCATCTGGGACAACCTGAAACAGAATACGATGTGTATTAGAAAACTGCGTCGACATTCTTCAACAGAACATTCATGAACTAACAAGAGGTGATATTCGCTAAGAGGCTGTAGTTACAGCTTAGAGCCTTTTAAGAGGGGAAGAGATGCAAACTAAGGCTAAGGCCACACTGGAGGTGTCAAAGCTAGGTGCCTATTGACAAGGCGAGTCACCGGGTTAACTGGTGCCAGGTTACAAGTGGCCACATTGCCTGGATGACAGCAGTGCGTTGAGTTTTGTTAGCAACGGAGCGCTCTTAAAATGTCTCTACCCACCAGGTAAAAAACGGACCCGCTCGTTTACTTGGTGACTCGCCCGGTGAATCACTATGTAACCATGTACTGGTGAGGCCACTCTCGAACGTTCAAGACTGCTCGTTTTCTTGGATCAAGAGGTAATTACCCCAACACCGAAAAAATCTTCGTGATCCAAAAATATTTCAGATACATCTGAACACTAGCCTTTTTACAAAAAGGCTCATTTCACAAAAGGGCTGAGACATATACACGCCGTACTTGCTCATCGCAAGGCCAATTAGTTGAGCCGCAGGGTCAGTGAAAACAAATAAGAAAACAAGATACCCGCGGCAAGGTCGGTCAAAGAACATCTAGAGGAAAGTTTCTAAAGTAATTAAGGAGAAGATTCTAATATAAGTAAGGGAATGCGGATACCCACGGGATATCACAGCAGGTAATGGAAGCCTCGACTGCTCCACTACACTACACGGTCGTGACGTCACCGCGCCTCCAGTCAGTCCTAAATCCCTGTGCCTTCAAGTTGTACTTCGGCGTTTTTAAAACTTTTCTAGTCTGTTTTCTCCAAAAAAAAAAAAATGGTTTGTTGCGCCATCGTGGGGTGTACCAACCACGACAGGCAAACGAGCGGATTCATTTAATCCAGAAACTGCCTTCTGCCTGATGAGGCCATCCGAGGAGTGTTTGAGCAGCGTTGTGAAAATGGAAAATTAATTTTGCAAATTACACGGAGACAATATTTTCAAGGGGCCAAAAGTCTTCCAAACCTCGAAAGAGAAAATTGAACGTACGCCCTGGTATTGATGGATATCTCGTCACTTGTTTCGTCCGGACTTGAGCTTTTTTTTAGGATAAACGAGAGGACGAAGGAGGCCAACCGTACTAAAAGGCAATGCCAACGCGTTTTCCATCAAATTGAGAAGGAATCGTGTGCAAAAGATGAAAAAAAATTGTTTACTGTTCGTTTAAATTACCATCGTCTTTTTGGTTTATTATTCAATAATAAACCATTGTAATCGCTCTGGAAAAAAAAAATTCTAAACCCCCCTGAAAATTTTATGGTTTACGTTTCAAAGGGTGTAGAATCCGAATCTGCAATAACAATTTTTCCGTCCGTCCGCCGTACGCACGATTTCTCCCAAACGGCTGGAGCAAAAAATCTGAAATTTTCAGGAAAAATCCATCTTGGTCCGACGACGCCCCAATTCTTGAGCCAGCTCTCTCACTCAATTTAGAGTGCCCTTTAAGGGCTGTCAAAGTTTTGTAAAATCCCTAGAAACCTCAAAACAAGTCCAAGCGGCATGAATGTAAACTTATTTTCAAGAACATACCGTGAGGAATCGAATGAGCCCCTCCCCAGGTCCGTAGGTCAAACCATTCCCGATGAATGGCCCGATTTATGGTGACAACATTTGCGTTTTTTGGTTTATTATTGTTTGTTTGTAACCTAGTGATGCCGATAGCGTCGAGTTGTAGTGAATGTGGTTGCTGGAGGGATAGCCGATGTGGATACTTGTAGTTTATAGACGATACACGGGTTGAAGCATTCTGATATGTATGAAACGCTGATAATATATAAGTAAATATTATTACTGGGGATTGTTATTCAGTATTATTACTGGGGTAAATAAGTAGTCTTTCACTCGGGTTTATTATTCAATTGGCTTGCGTTCATGATCTGAATCTGTACTAAGCTTCGGATTGTGCGTGTTTTACAGGTGATAGAGCGATTATTGAATTTCAGGAGATATGCATAGACCACGTAAATCGGTTCTCAACCAAAACACCTATTTGGATTGATCAGTTGATGATATTTGTGTGCCTCCTCTACATCAGTCTACCTTTGGCTACATCGTCTACATTTGGGTTTGGGGAAGTTTTAACGCAATACGAGCGCTAAAGGAATTGATAAATTATGGATGTTTTTATTGTGGGGGGGGGGATTGAGGTTCAATAAAAAAACGCTGCAAATTCTTTCACTGGGGTTCATTATTCAATTGGCTTGCGTTCATGATTTGAATTTCTACTAAGCTTTGGAGTGTGCGTGTTTCACAGGATAGAGCGATTATTGAATTTCAGGAGACACACACATATGATCAACTGATCAATCCAAATAGGTATTTTGGTTGAGAACAGATTTACGTGCTCCATGCATATCTCCTGAAATTCAATAATCGCTCTATCCTGTGAAACGCGCACACTCCAAAGCTTAGTAGAAATTCAAATTATGAACGCAAGCCAATTTAATAATAAACCCCAGTGAAAGAATTTGCAGCGTCTTTTACCCAAAGATTTCAAGCACTGGGTTCATTGCGCCCGTATTCTGTGAACATTTCCAAGTTTTCCGTTTAGAAGAGCGTCATTGTAGATCCCGTTAAGAGCAAATTTCATAAATTAATAGTGTGGGCCCCGTTTTAGTCGTGAAACCCGATGAGCACCATAAGCTCAACGCATAGCCCCGGTGGAAGTGGTGACGCAGTGACGTCACAGCCCCTGTACCTATATCAGAAGATATCCACTATATAAATGTAATGGCTAAAGAAGGCTGATGATGACCTGGTCATTTTCCACCAAAATGTCCAATGCTTCAAAGTCACAATCCACTAGTTTCAAAGATAATCGAACGTCACACTGCCATTAGAAGTAACTTAGCACCACAGATGCTAATAAGTTTGAGCACGAAAACGATTGCCATCGAGTTACTTTAATTTCGTTTCTGTAAGTGTGCGGGTCGCGAAATGTCTAACGTATTGTTGAATGTGCCTTTCTTTCTGCTGGCTACCGTTTCTTCGTTCGCTTTCGAGTCCGATCGCGTTACAACGTCGTGCAAAATCCTTGATACAGCCCAGATCTTCCCTTTCCTCGATTTTACGGTAAGTAGTAGGAGAGTTAAGTGGGTCATTAATGGATCTTTCGGCTGAAGTAGAGAATAGGTAACACGTACCTCGGCTGAATCACAGAATAGGTAACGCACACCCCTTATCAGTATCATATGGGTCTTTTTCCCAGAAAGGGCCAATCTTTGTCCAGAGAGGATTCTGACTTCCCATTAATGATTTGGGGATAGAAAAATGTTCTCGATACACTATCAATCTTGCTCTAAGATATGCAATCAACATATAATACATTTACATACCATTTAATACTTAAATTTAAATTTTAACAGCGAATTCTCCTGTAGTCTGCCTGTCCTAAAATGAATTTTCCAAATTTGCGCGAACATTGTGAACCACTGATTACCGTTATTGTCCCAGGATTTTGGGGATTCTTCAATACATATCTAAAGATGAACAAAATTGGTTTGCGGATTTTCTAAGAAGCTCTCAAAACGAGCAGGAGTTTAAATTCGACTGTCCGGAGGTTTTTGTCCTTAGTCTGCCTTCTTTGTGTCTTTACCTCCACCATACTATGTGTGGTTGTACATTAGGTTATGAAATAAAAAGGTGGGGACCCTTGTTATCTCATCTGGAGGTGTGTGGTGGGCAGTTCAGTTATAGAAACGCGGTTTCCCGTAATGGTATCGGTCTGCTGACCAGGTGCATCTACAAAGTTTCAAGTAGTAATTTTGCTCAATATTTCTCATTGGTTCCGTTCGGTTTATTATTCTTTTAAATCATACACCTTTGTGATCGATTAATATTTAAATAATTAACTAGGTGCCTTATAGCGCGGCCTACCTTTGAAATACAATTCACATAGTGTAAAGATGACCCCTGATTTTTGCCAGAACTCAATTTCAAGTTTAAGTTTTCTGAAAACGAGAGGTCCGGATTTGCCCTTTCTGGGAAAATGACCCATATATAACATCGATATATTGATACCAATGTTTCCTATCCGTGAACGTAAGTTACGTCGAAGATACGTGTAACGACACGTAACACGTATCTTCGATTTATATATCTAACGCGTGTACCTATATCGATAGAAGACTCTAACTTTCAAATACTGCGACGGTCTAATAAGGCAGGGGTTACCTATTCTCGACTTTTACCCACAACTACTTTTTAAATTTTTTAATCAGCCCTCGAAAATTAATCCCCGTAACAATATGAAAACAGGAGCCTAAAATTAAAAAAATGGACGTGAAATAAACGAATTTTGGTCATTATACTGCAAAAATTGAGTCAAACCACAAAACGGATAGCATCACGTGAATCAGCGTTCATGAACAATGAAAATTCATGTGCCACACTTTAGAGGTCATCATCGTCCACTATTTGACAATTTGGGGTTGCGCAATTTTTCGTGCTCGCTGAACCGGTTGCGCGCAACAAAAAAAAATTGGTTGAGGGGTCAAATTTTCATGAAATCTTGGTCAGTAACCGAATCTGCAATAAAAAAATCGGGTTCCCATTTAAAATAAGAAAGTTAGTGCGCGTTTCAGGCATTTGCGTGCATGCAAGACGCGCCAAAGTGTGATATTTGAATTCCTTGAAAAAAAGTAAGGGGGGTTTACTCCTATAAGTTTTTTGACAGCTCCACAAATAACGGAAATAGAAAGGGTGGTTCTTTCATCAAGTGACACCTCGTATTAGATTCTCAATGAAAGTATTTCCGCTTCAGTTCTACTTATTCATCCAATTTGCGAACATCCTTAATACTGTTGTGCGATTAGGTGGCGGAAGGGAGTACCTGGTTTACCTGCAGCTTGAACGGCGAAGGTGAACGGAAGGTCGTTTTCCGAGGAACCGATTCACAACAATTGGGTGTGAGCACGTTGACCCTGAAGCTGTTGAATATTTCAACTCAACTTAAATTAGGCGGCGATCTATGAAAGGATATCCATTCGTTTTGATTGGTACTGAATGGAACGTCAACAATTGAGTTTGTAGTAATAAAATTCCATAAACCACTGACAGAAATAAAATACGAAGACATAAGGAAAGTGAGTACTAAATGTTATTGCAGCTCCCGACCAACAATACTTACTGGGTATGGGACGATATCATGGAGGCACAATATTGGAGAAGGATTAAGAAGTGGAAAGAGATGCCGCTGAATGTAAGTACCTCAGCTAACATGATTTTGAAACAGATAACAATTCAAAACATCCGATCGGTAACAGCAGATAGACTAACTCCCCTTAACTCCCTCAATAAGTTGATTATACTTGGAGGTACCTTGTATTGCTAAGAAATACATATTTGATCTGCAATCAGATATGAGTAAACTGATAATTACCAAAGGATCTTCTTCAAATGAAATAACTAGATATGTGGCGCCAGACCCTTAAAGCCCGACAAGTGGACCCCTTTTTCAGTGGTCGACCCATAAGCCAGATCGTCCATGGTGTTACATTTGATGATACCATTCCATATAAAACGCAAAATCCACCTTTGAATCGAATTTCTTTAAATGAATGGTAAACTCAGTGTATGGTAAATCGTTGGAAAATGTTCGCGGTCATACCGATTTTAAATTAATAGCGAACGAAATAATCCTGCCTACCTAATCCCAAGACTGTTGCTTCCAGTAGACCATCCAAACACTGAAAGCACTTTTGCAAAAGTATACCTAGGAGAATCGAAGGATTCATACATCCTTGTTTCGATAGCTGTTGAAAATCATTAGATTTCTATTAGAATCGAACAATGACAGGCGAAACCTTACAAAACCGAACAAACAGTTTTCGTACAAGTTTATTACCACAAGTGACATTTTATGTCTTTTCGCCCCCTCCCGCACACACCACGTACTTCGTACCACTGGTGGGTACTTAATTGAATTCGCGATCGTGTTGACTTATTGTTCCGACAGCCGTGGGTACTTAATTGAATTCGAGCCAGGCTTCACAGCTACCACAGTAGCGTTGTTGTTACACTTGTGTTCCAATTGGTCACTGAGGTTCCGAAGCAACGAATGATAAACTGTAAAAACATAATCATCACCACTCACAGGACTGTCACAGTTAGTAAACAATATGGGTCCATCGGGTGGTCACTGAGGTTCCGAATGTCCAGGGGTTAACGTAACAAGATTAAGTAAATCAACAGCTTTCAAATGAGTGGTGAACGAGTTTTGTACGATCACAAATGTCGAAGACAATGATCCGTAGCAACGAATCGGTTGTAAGCGAAAACCATCAGAAATATTTTCGTGACGCTGTCCGCGTTACATTCTCGAGTTTATGTAGCAAAGTAAAGACATAAAATGTCAAAAGAGTTTGTGTGGTGAGTTATTGTTTCCAACCCAAAATATTCTGCAATGTTTCAACACGCCCCTCATCAATGTTGGAGACATACGGAAAATTAATCTAGATGTCTTAACCAAACAAAATGAGTAGAAGTGCCCACCCTTGGTACACATTTAGCACAGATAAGACAATTCTGATGATCTAACAGTTTTAGTTAACGTAATATTTAGATAGTAGAAAATAAATAAGATTCAATTATAGGATAGTGGAAATACACGGCATAACATAGAAACGACGAAAAGAGTTGAGCACAGAGAGTAGACCGACGAGTGGACAAGGAAATGTTTCAGTAATAAAGCTTGAACATATATTCATTTTCAATTTTTGATGTTTGTTGTTGCTGCTTTGCACTAAATTATTCGACAAAACTGTGATAACACTTGTCAAGAAAAACACAATATTATTATTCAATAATAAACCATTGTAACCGCTCTTGAAAAAAAAATGTCTAACCCCCCCTGAAATTTTCACGGTTTACGTTTCGAAGGGTGTAGAATCCAAATCTGCAATACAAATATTTCCGTCCGTCCGCCGTACGCACGATTTCTCCCAAACGCCTGGAGCAAAAAATCTGAAATTTTCAGGAAAAATCCATGGTGGTCCGACAACGCCTCAATTCTTTAGCCAGCTCTCTCACTTAATTTAAAGTGCCCTTCAAGGATTGTCAAAGTTTTCCAAAATCCCTAAAAACCTCAAAAAAGTCAAGGCGGCCTAAATTTGGGTTTTTTTGGAGAACTTTCCATGAGGAATCGAATGAGCCCCTCCCCAGGTCCGTTGCTCAAACCATTCCCGATGTATTTATGCTGTCAACATTGCATCCACATTGACTACATCACTAGGTTACTGCGATCAAAACAAAAACAGCGTTTTTTTTTTTTTTTTTTTTTTTGCAGTAACGTAGTGATGTAGTAAATGTGGATACTGGAGTGAACTCCTAAGAGGGTTTATAGCCGATACACGGGTTGAAGCATTCTGATAACCATTAAAAAACGCTGCAAATTCTCTCACTGGGGTTTATTATTCAATATCATTAATTTGGCTTGGGTTCATGATTTGAATTTCTACTAAGCTTTGGAGTATGCGTGTTTCACAGGTGATAGAGCGATTATTGAATTTCAGGAGATATTCACACGTAAATCAGTTCTCAACCAAAATACCTATTTGGATTGATCAGTTGATCATATTTGTGTGCCTCCTGAAATTAAATAATCGCTCTATCACCTGTGAAACACGCACACTCCAAAGCTTCAACAGAAATTCAAATCATGAATGCAAGTCAAATGAATGAAATTTAATAATAAACCCCAGTGAAAGAATTTGCAGCGTTTTTATTGTTGAGACAATTTATTCACCACCACTTCCGACACTGCCAAGTTTTTACTGACATAGTTGCATCCCTGAATAAGTATTGAGTTTGATTTGTTTTCTAATGTTTTGGACTAATGTCAAGCAATTATTAATTGATTTTCTGTGCCGAGCTGTTGTATCAACTCTTAATTGTTACGGTCCTAATGAAGGTGTTAAATAAACCGAAAGCTCGGCGTTAAGAAACTTCTGGTCCGTTTCGACCCTTATCTCACTTCTTTGACGTATAATTCCGCTCGCTCTGTCACCACTTCTGTGATATTCTATCCTCCATGTAATTCCTTCGCTCACGATACCTAATTTTCCGGCGACCCTTGCTCCATTGTGTAAGATGTTTTTTTTCCGCTCAGTGCGAGTAATCTGCCTCGGGGTCAGCGTTGGACAAACAACCTGGCTCCGTACAGATATATAAACCCCGGGATTTGTTTTGGTTAGTGAGTCGCTCCTTCAGTGTACCAGTTCGTCAATCTGCCTTCCCCGATCGTAAGTGCCTGCTACATACTGGACTGAATAAATCTCTATCCTTTGTGACATACATGAGTACTCTCATTTCATACCTTTATCCATATATCACACTTTACTTCATACGTAACAATACTGAAATGAAATTAAGAACAAACATTAATAAAAACAAGAGGAAACCATAACTTGTGGTACATAATAAACGTATTTCATAGTTACCAATGGGGTTTTCAAGTTCAGGACGCCAGTAATTAGTTACAAACTGGAAGCTTATAGATTTTCTAACTTCGCCAGATGTTATGGGAGCTTTGCGACAGCCATGAAGCAAGAGAGACACGAGCGTTCAGGTTTACAACCTCAGAAGAGACGGGATCGTTGGACTGGTAACGCGTAAACATCAGGGGATGGGGCACAACTGAAGTGGAATTGCGAATGCACTTCTAGAGAGTACAATTGCTAGAAGAGGGACTGGGAATATTCTCCCCACCACAGTGTGAATTGGTAGGTAACTGGTAATCCCAGTTATCCTGGTGGGAAGTAGGAGCCTTTGTGTGGTTTTACTAAAGAGGGATTTTCCCTTCCAAACTTATAAATTATTAAACCATATTCTAGGATTTCTGGGTCCTTCAACCCCCGAGCTATTAACAGAACAGGTAGTAGGAAATGATTTAGGGATGGGTCGACGGAAGGACTTAAATTACCTGTTCGACCAGACAGGTAGGTAGGTAAGGTACCTTTCAAGGAACAGAAATCCAACCGGGTCAACAGTTTACTTCGTTACTTCAACTCTAAACTGACATTCACTGATAGTAATAAGATTTTAACGGTAGTGGAAAACCTTTCTGTGGGATTCTACTCGAGGGAGGGGACACATCGCCTCCCCCGGCTCGACAGACTGTTCCAGCTCCCGCGGTTGGGAAAAGGAAAGAAATAACCAACGATTGAAATCCACGAGTTTATTCTAGTTCACAGTAAGGTGCTTGAAGTCATAAGCGAAAAAATAACAAACTAATGATTAGTCAGTCAACGAAAACAGTGATATTGTGCTTCATTTTTTGGCGTAGTGTGTTGAGACACAATTGTTTCATCATTGTAGTTATCAAGAAGTCGACCTATCTTGTTTTTGATTTTTAAATTTGATATTTGTGTCCCTTTTAGTTTCGTGAGAACCATTCAATATTAGAACCGTGTCCATTTGCTTATTTTTCAAAGCCTCAACAAATAAATAAATATGAGGGTGAGCTGTGGAAAACATTTTGTTAAATTTAGAATGGAATGACTCACAACTGTTGGTTGTCCTTTCCGAAGAGATTTCGAGGGCAGCCCATAATGTTACGTTACACAGGTCGTCGGATGCCTATCTTTTTACCGAGTTTCGTATAGGATTTGATATAGATTTCGTATAGGACACTGTTTCGTATAGGATTTGACGTTCAGTGGGTGGTTCTTGGTTGTGATAGTCGATCTTCACTACTTCTTAATTTCAAATACACCTTCCCCTTGCACGACTTTTTTTCACACCGCTACTTATAAGCGTCAAGAGTCTTGACGAAGCCACTCTTGTAAAATTTAAATTTCTGAAAAACTGCCATTTCGACGCCACGTTGGAACCACATGAAAGATGCAGGTTCCGGAGTCATCACGACAAACACTACTGAACCAGAATTCAACATTGCCAACTTATCTTTGATTAAGAGATAAGAGCCTCGTTGAGACCCCTTTGACCCCGGGGGAGTTAGCGATGGCCTTAGCTCTACCTGCGGAATCAACAAGCGGAGTTGACTACTCGGATTGAGACAGTTTCGATATCGAGGATCTTCCGATATTCGTTATCGATAACGATATGAACCATCAACATCGATACACCGATAATCGCAACAAAATATCGATATCGGCAATATCGAATGATATTATGCAATTTTTATGATTGCTCAAAATTTGATGACAAAACTCTTTGGATTCACGTTTATATTACTACAATCTTAAACTGATTTTATAATTAATTATAATGTAGAAAATTATGTAAATTGCTATTTTCATTCCTTGCTGTCAAATTCGGTTGAACAATTTTTTTTTCCAGGTTAGCTAATAAACTCGTGAGTTATCCGAAACAATCACACAGTGAATTTCTAGCACCAAAACAGAAATAATCATTCGTGCAATATGATTCTGAAACATTTTCTATAACTGTATGTCGCGAATATGCTGTTGGAATAGGCATAACTGAAAGACAAACATTTTCACCCAAAGATAATATTTAATGAAATAATAAGTGAGAAAAAAACATATGAAAAAAGGATTTGGATCAAACTAATACCGTTGCCATTTCGCGATTGAAAACCCGTATTTTTATAAAAATAATTAACAAAAAAAATGCAACATCAAAATCGAAAAATTTGAGCTACATTCATTCAAATTGGTGGACGTTATGCCTGTAACAAGGAAATGCGGACATATAGACTGACAGACAGACCGACAGACACGGAACCAAATTCGTTCAGTAGGCTACGAAACGCAAAATTCAAGAGGAAATTTCGAATTCGGACCACAACAATTTTT
Organism: Creontiades dilutus; assembly: GCA_031894815.1. NCBI lineage: Eukaryota > Metazoa > Arthropoda > Insecta > Hemiptera > Miridae > Creontiades > Creontiades dilutus. The sequence continues at coordinate 204,012 of JAVIWC010001349.1, forward strand.
TGGCTCCCGAAACTGAACACAAAGTTTCCGCTGCTAGCCACACGAATTACGAAGATTTTCTCATACAACTCATGTTCACTCTACATTGATTGGTACATTAGCCAAATCTGATTTACTTTTCACGGCAATTGAGTTTCCATGTTTCTAGGAATATTAAGGTTAGGATGTGACAGGTTTTGCATCCGTCTGAACATATTGATTTTTCGGGCGATCTCGCGGTTTATGCTTCCACCCCCACTGTCCCCCTCTTCTACAACTGTCAACGGTGCTCGGGGAGGAATCCATTTCGAACGGAAGAGAGAAATTGGGGAAATCCTCGTGACAGTTACCTAATATTACGGTAGAAGTCGAGAATAGGATAAGACCGTCGTCAAATTGAAAAACCCGATGTCTCCTATTGACATAGGCAGATATGTGTTCTGTCTAGTTTGCTGGTCTGGATGCTCGCATCTCAAAAACAAAAAAATATCCTACATCAATCCTTCTAGTTAAGTATAGATCAGTTGGATAAATAGATCAGAATGTGTTAACACTTGTGTCTCTGCGTATTAAAAATACTATTATCGCTATAAAGGTCGTGAAAATCATTCCATAATACATGGCAGTGGTATCGGTATATTATCCTACATATATCGATGAAAGTACACATATACATGTTCAAAAGAGCCTGATAAGAGGTAGGGGTCACCTATTCTCTACTTCAGCCAATATTACTACTGACATATTTATCTAAATTGAGCAGAGAAACAAGAATGAACTTACTGCATCCCAGAACAACTTCCCGCGATTAGAAAAGCGTCAAGTTGGACAACAGGGAACAACGGATGTTCGTAGATTTCCATTTGGGCTTCGATTAGAAGTTGACAAGAGGTGAACATGCCGAAGTGATACCACCGACTGAAGGGGGTTCGAATTTCCAGTTCATCTCTACCCTGTGACAGAGGCGGGGGAAGGGGCGCAAGCCCGAGTCAGCGGTTTCCCTCGCTCCGTGGGAAGTGTCAACGTAGAATGTTGGGATCAGCAGAAAAAAATGTGACAGACAAAGAATAGCGCCGTAACTCCCGTCTACGCCACAAAGCTGGCTGAGTTGGGCAAATTGTGACCGCCAGTACAGATACGGATTAGGGATGGGAAGCAATAATCGATATTTCAAAAATATCGATATTATGTTAACACTTCGGCCAGGACATGATTTAAATTACGGTTCGGAAGGATAGCTGCCTTTAAGGCATACACTAAACCTACACTCCAAGGGACATCTGCCTTTAAGGCATTCCCCTCGTGATTTCGCTACGCACTCTTACAGGGATCTATGCCTTTCAGGCATGTGAATTCAAAATGAGGAACCCATACCAAAAACGTCAACGGAATACCTGGCAGAGCCATGCTAAGTGAGTTCTCGTTCAGATAATGACTGATAATAATGAAGGACGATATTGAAAAAGGGTGGATAAAAATGAGAGCAGTGACAGATACTTCGGTGACTGCGCTGGATTCCAACACAAAGTAAAACTATGCGCAGGCGCGGGATTGGAACGGGTATCGCAGTTTCGCTACGTCTCTTCTAGGCGGCTCTGGCCTCAGTCACTGAATCTCATATCGGATATCTACTTACGGTCTCTGGCACCGCGTCACCGAATATCACACGGCAAAACGGTGACAGCGCCACATTTCATTCATTTCCACTCTCTGTCACCGACATGCCAGTCACCGATATTTCCTTGTCACTGGAACCGAAGTCACCGATATTTTAAGTCACTAGATCGCACATATCTGATTGCAGGATCCCAGCGGCCTTGGTATCTCGATTCAACAGTTGCTATATCCTGGTGGAATCTCTCACTTATAGCTCCAAGATTCTCTGGGAAAAAGTTGATATGCGAGTGAAGGAAGTGCATTTTTAGGGACATTCGCCATAACCAAAGCTCTGTTGGTTTTCAAAAGGTTAAGAACCAAACTCGTGCAGTTATCTTCTCTGTTGTTGCCAAGAAATCCTTTCACCACCTTCACAAATGCTTTCCAAGCAGCCAATTCTTGTTTAGTTTTTCTTCAAATTCAGCATCATGTGTGACCTTCCTGATGTCTGGTCCAGTGAAAACACCTTCCTTTATTTTCGCTGCACTAAGTTTTGGGAACAGTTCCGACGGGTCCCCGTCTGTCCATGCCTTTTACAAAGTTCTTCAAAAGACCCAACTTTATGTGCGGAGGAGGAAGCACGTTTTCGGGGTCAATCAAAGGATCGTTTAACACATTTTGTTCCCCAGGAGTATACAATTTTCTTGGAAGCCATGATTGTTTAACAAAGTGCTGCTTTTGGTCCCTGCTGTCCCATAAGCACAAAAAACAACACTTTGTAAAGCCACCCCGAAGTCCCAATAATATAGCTATCACTTTCAAGTCACCCTGAAGTCCCATTAATATAGCTATCTTTTTCAAGCCATCTCAAAGTTGCCACTTAAAATCTTCACACTTAATTGCTCTTGAACTGAACCCGAGTTGTCGTAAGTTTCCTTTATTGAAACCGAGTAAGCAACAGGAATTGACGGCTTTTTATTTCCATTGTGGAGTGAAACAGTCTTAACCCCACAATGTCAAAACGTTCGCACGTAGGCCCCTCAATTTTGAAAAAAAAAATCAACATTTCTCTTTCAAAAGGACGCTATGGTTGTGCCTTACGCTACAAGATACCATTCTTGTAATTTTGAACCAAGTAGTTCAGACGGTTGCTTTGATAAGCTCAAGTCACAGGCCAAATCATTCAGGCTCACTAGACGGAGGAACATATGTAGGATCAGTGGTATTTTCCAACAACTCTTCAGTTTCCGAATGTAAGTCTTCATTGTAATTTAGTTCTGGAATCACCAACTCTTCCCACTTCAAAGGTGGAGTTGGAATGGGGAGGCCTTCACCATGAGGAACAGGTTTAATGGCTGAAGGACCTTCTGTGAAGGTGTAGTCAGATAGTCGATGTTCTTCTTCTTTGAATAACCTTCAGTATTAGTAAGGCAAAAGTAGCAGTCATTAAAGTAGTTAGTTGGTTCACGCCAAACCATAGGTACTGCAAATGGCATACTGCTTCGGTTACCCTTTATCCACTGAATAAGTGTTGCGTGACAGCTGACACAACTACTATGTGGCTCCCATTATTATCTTGGTCTCCTATTTTGCATAAAAAATACAAAAAATATGCTTTTTACATCTTCATTCATATGCCTACCTTGAGATTTTAGTACATAACGTCCACAAATATAACAAAACTCATCTGGTGAATTTATGCAACGTCTTCGCTGCTTTGATGCCATTTTCACACAAAACTTTAAATGAAAACACACATAACCTCACTTAAAAATATAGAACTTCAATGAGAGTGACAGGAGTACACAAAGAACATCAAACTGCTCCCTCCCTCTTCTGCAGTGTTGCCAACTGTCGAGCTTCAAGTAGAGAAATAATGCGATATTAAAATATGATGGTACTACTTATATGTCGGTAACAAAAAAATGGGACGTGGAAGCTACATTTTAATACTTATTTCGTTATTAGGGAGGTAACACACAATAAAAATACTATTTGGACCTGTGTTACATAAACCTCGTTTGCCAGTGATATCAAATAATTTAAACGTCTAGAAACCAAGCTGCCAATATCCCCCTCACGTTTCACGTTAGCGCATGCGCAGTAGCTACTAATGGAGCTAATGCGTTGACTTAGAGGTGGGTAGTGAGTGAGTGACCTTGTCTCAAAGAACTTCTCTGTCAAGTGAACTTGTCCCAAATGACCTGCGGAAGGAAGACCTGCAGTTCATCTCAAGACGTTTGAGACAGCATGGCTCCCCGTGGCCGACATTCGAACTACTCAGACGGTCTCGAACTTTTCGTGGCAAGTGAAGTTCGGGACCTGCAGGTCGCAAACGTCCCTTGCTGAGGAGTCTTGGCTCAACATAACCGTTCACTCTCCCCACCTAACAACCTGGGCAGGTCGCCGTTCCTTTACAGCAGATTTCACTATTGAAATCAAAAATTTATTCACGAGGACTCTGAAAATGACCTTGTTTTGGTACCTATCATTGTTTTACTCAGAGGTACTTATGTAAGGAGTACAGTAAACGTCTGTCATCTACCGAACCCTGACTGTACACGAAGATAATAGAGGTTCCACTCATTCACAAAGTGAATTGCGGAGCAAACTGCAGGTCGCATTCATCCACAGAGTGAATTGGTGAACTTCTCCCACTGACCTTGTCTTTGGACTGAGTGACCTGCAGCGAGTCTCCTCCTTCAGGTGACCTGGGTTTACACACCTCTACGTTGACTTTGATTCGTGGTTTACAGGTTGTTCTTCTCCGACTACCCTGAAAATTTGATTTTTTCGGATCACTAGAACCTGAAAAAAATGGTGGTTGGAGTATTTCACGATGGCGCATGCGCAGACTGATTTATTGGTCTTAGACTGATGGAACTCATAAGGGAGCATCTACATCCTAAACCACATGATCTCTCTAGATTTCATCAAAATCGGACGAAAACCGTGGGAATTAGTAGATAAAAAAGGGCGGATGAGAACCATTTTGGGCAAGTTTCCTCTAGTTTAACACAGGATCGTGTCCGAAATGCAGCTCCGTCGACTATGTGTAGATCTGATGGTAAGATTAGTTCGTGGTTGGTTGGTTTCTGTAAGTTGATGTGATTTTTATATGTTAATTCCTCCCTCTTTCTCTACATAGACTCGGTCGGTTGCATCATCCGGGGCGGTGACGTGAAGTCGTGCGTGAGTTTTATATGATAATGTCTCCCTCGTTCTCTACATAGGCTCGGTCGGTTGATCGCTCGCTTTTGTTTTTTAAATAAACTAATTTAATTGTAATGCGTCCTCCTCTTTGAGAAGTTGATATGGTTCAGGTGCGTTTCAAAAGCAATCATTTTAAAAGTGAAGGTCTTTTCGCTGAGGGAAATGATAATCATAGGCTCCGTCGGTTGCATCGTCCAGGGCATCGTGAGAAGTTGTGAGTGATTTTATGATATAAACATATTATGTTAATGTCATCCGTCTCCTCTTTGAGAAGTTGATATGGTTGAGGGGAGCAGAAGAGCAACATTTCTCACCCACCGAGGGAGAAGAAGAAGGAGGAGCAGCAGTAATGCGTTAAACCTGGGGGCGATCGCCATTTGCCTCAAAGGAGACTTGCGTCTAAACTTGACGAACATAAAGCCGGATATTCAAGCTTTAGATGAAATCCACCAAGCACAAGGCAGCTATTTAAAAGGCTATTTATAACACAAAGTTTCCAAACTTACATTTTTTTGCACCTTATAACTGTGAATTTTCGTAATTTAGCTTCTTTGTTCTTAAAAAAAATCTATAAAAAATGTATGCACTTTAATTTTTTATTTTATTTAGCAGTGACCGGATAACACTACTTTGGTTGTTTTTATATACAGTAATCAAATTGTTCAAAATAATAAAATTGCTTTATTATTACATTTCGCTTCAAATTAAAATTAGGCATACAAGATGATGACAATTGGAAGATTGTGGAAAGCTCCTACTGAAAAAACTGTTTTTAAAAAACTACTGACTAAATTTGTTTTCCTAAAGACTATTAAATATTAGAAATAGGTGCAGCATTACTAATTTTCATATAATTATGTAAATGTATTTACATATAATTATGTACCAATATAGTTACGTGTCTCACGCAGTACCTATCCTGTTTTGGAATTACAGAACATTCTGCGAAATACGTGGTTATAGTCCCGGATATTTTTAGCGTTCGACTGCGCCAATGGTGGTAATCGAGCGATGGAAGTGGTGGATCTCTTTAGTAGGCTGTCCCTTACGAGGGAGAAATTTAATGGAAGCACTCGTGAGACATCCGATAAAAATTTTGAAATCGTTCTGGGTAAATGTTCAGCTCACGCATAACATCGAACGTTCCAGTCTTTCCCCCTTTTCAGCCAAAACGGATGAACCCTCATCCGTAGCTCCTCGTTTTTCGGTTCAGGTGAGCGAGTAACACCAAATCCAGAAGATCTTCGTCTTCTTCGTCACTAGATGACAAATTCATGTCAGCTTTCGCGATACTTGTTGAGTAATGAAGCCCTTTCTCCCCACTTTTGAGGGCATTGCACGGGTCACGTGAGCGCCACAAGTCCGTTCAGTGTGACTTGGGGGGGGATGAGAACCATTTCTGACACGATTCTGTGTTAAACTATAGGAAACTTGGCCAAAATGGTTCTCACCCGCCCTTTTATACCAACTGGGATTAGCCTTGTTACAAGGATCTGTGGACTCTCGAACAGACAGACCGACAGAGGCAGGGTATGAAAGTTGTTCAGAATGGTCTATAACGCAAAATACGAGCGGAAATTTTGATTTTGAAGAAAAAATCAATATCGTCTCCCGAAAGTGAAAACAAAGCTTCCGCTAGGTATACTCGAAAATAAAAAGAAAAAAGACGAAGTACAAGGAAAAATGGGTAGAAGAACAGCCGAATAGTTGGAAAATCAACAAAAAGATCCCTGCGGCCGGACAGCCGCACGTCAAAATATATGTGTACATAGATCTAGGCCACTTAGGAATTAGCCGCTTTTTTTTTTTTCAAGACGCAATGGAGATTGCCGCGTCTGCTTCGAACCCTAGTTTTTGCAGCTAAATTTGAATCATTTCCAGATGTTATTGCCTCAACGTAATTATGTAGGATAATCACATTTACCTCAACGAAATGGTTCCTGCAGCCGGATACGCGACAAAATATGTAAACATTGTAATATGTACCTACATAGGTCATCTAGGAATTAACCTCTCTTTTCAAGACGCAATGGAGATCGGCGCGTCTGCTTCGAACCCTAGTTTTTGCAGCCAAATTTGAATCATTTCCAGATGTTTTTGCCTCAACATAATTATGTAGGATAATCACATTTTCCTCAACGAAATTGTTCCTGCGGCCGGATACGCGACAAAATATGTATACATTGTAATATGTACCTACATAGGTCATCTAGGAATTAACCTCTCTTTTCAAGAAGCAAAGGAGATTGCCGCGACTGCTTCGAACCCTAGTTTTTGCAGCCAAATTTGAATCATTTCCAGGCGTTTTTACCTCAACGTAATTACGTAGGTTAATCACATTTTCCTCAACGAAATTGTTCCTACGGCCGGATACGCGACAAAATATGTATACATTGTAATATGTACCTAAATAGGTTATCTAGGAATTAACCTCTCTTTTCAAGACGCAATGGAGATCGCCGCGTCTGCTTCGAACCCTAGTTTTTGCAGCCAAATTTGGATCATTTCCAGATCTTTTTGCCTCTACATAATTATGTAGGCTGATCACATTTCCCTCAACGAGAAAAATTATATTGAGAATAATCACATTTTCTTATTTAGAAGAGATGGACGGTTGTGTTTCTAGGCGCTTATCAAATACATGCGAGATGAAATTCTAGAAGACATTTGGATCACCTCCGTTTTACAAAGCTGTAAAACATTCCTATATCTACTGATGAAGTAGTAAATAACGTGGAAATATGTTGATGAGAAAATTAACTTACTTGAAGAAAGTTCTTCTGTTCAGGGAATAGCAGGGGAAAAGGCGGACGCCACCAGTTCACCGGTCGGGCGGAGAAAAGAACAGTGAAAATAGCGGAGGGGCCGCGGTGGACGATATGCGGTGATCTTTTGTTCGGACCGAAAGATCGTTGGATGTTTTAAGTTTTTGTTATAAAATCAGGTGACATTACCGCGTTACCAGTGACAACGCAGATGAGAGGGGTCGAGGCTACAGCTGTTTCCAAAAATGGAGAGGACACGAGCCTTTACGTTAGTAACCATAGTGACCGCTCAACGCGTCGACAGGTTTCGAGGAATTACTGGAGAGGCAACAATGGATTCGTGAAGTTAGCACTCGTTGATACCCAATTTCTCAGAGTTATCTCAATTCCAACGTAGGTACAGAACCTCTGAAACTCGACAATGTGTAAAACTAGACAGGGCAGGTAATTTTTTTAAATATTTTTTTTACACTGTCCATAACGCAAAGCTTTCCATTAGTGCATACGCCGGCCGACTCGGGCTAGGTTACCGCGGTTTTCCAAGGTCAATTTAAAAATTTAACCAAAGCGCACATTAATACTGTAACATTTTCGTTTCATTTTATTGATACATATTGTGTTAAATTGTTTACAAGTTATAAATGTTTATCTAATTTATAAAATTTCCGTGTCACAATGTTAGTCACCGTACCTACTCCTCCGAAACGGCTTAACCGATCTTTACCAAATTGTATATAGTAGACAATGTAGTTTCGTAAACACTGAATATGGAATATTGGAAAAAATAACCTATATATACTATTCAAGTTGAATGATGTTTAGACATCAAAATCAACTGCAAAACCCCGTTTTATTTCCGTGTGAGGAAACGAAAAAGGACCCATATATTTTATTTTGAACTAGTCTTTTGAAAAGAAAGATCTCGTGAAAGAAAACGTGCCCAATTCTCTCAAAACGCGATTTTTTGATTCTATATATAATTAAATGGGAATATTTTCAATTTAATTTCGATCTGTACCTATTTTTTTTTAGGGATTACCTGAAATTGGTCCAGAAAGAAACGTTATTTTTTGGCCCGGTTGGATTTCAAATTCTTTGTGAACGTTTTTTTTTTCGACCGGCAATATCGTTTCGAAAACCCTTGTAAACTGACCGTCGCCTTATTGAAAAACCCGCGTATTTTAGGAGTAATCATCGATATTCCATTCTGCAAAGTGTGTTCTGTTTTCTACTTTTCAAAGTGACAGTTTGAAAATATATCCTACACTTAATCAATTGTAAACTGGTAAAAAGACCGTCAGTTTTGTCATTCTCTCACAATAGATGTCTTGAGCAAAACCCTTTAACCAGTATGATAAAAGTTTTTATTCCGGTAATTCGGATGTCGTGTATGCTCCGTTGCCCATCATCAGGATGGTTCAAAGGAGGCCCCTCTCTGAAAAGCTGGGATGCCAATCGGCAAGATTATCGAGAATGGCCCATATATTTTATTTTGAACTAGTCTTTTGAAAAGAAAGATACAGTGAAAGAAAACGCTGCAAATTCTCTCACTGGGGTTTACTATTCAATTTCATTCTATATATCTATATAGTGCACTTAAATCGGATCTCAACCAAAATACCTATTTGGATCGATCAGTTGATCATATTTGTGTGCCTCCTGAAATTCAATAATCGTTCTATCATCTGTGAAACACGCACACTCCAAAGCTTAGTAGAAATTCAAATCATGAATGAATGTAATTGAATATTAAACCCCAGTGAAAGAATTTGCAGCGTTTCATTCATATCAGAATGCTTCAACTCGCGTATCGGCTGTAAACCCTTTTAGGAGTTCACTCCAGTATCCACATTCTTTACATCACTATGTTACTGCAATAATATTTAAAAAAAAACGCTGTTGTTTTTGTTTTGATCGCAGTAACCTAGTGATGTAGTGTATGTGGATGCAAATGTTGGCAGCATAAATTGGGCCATACATCGGGAATGGTTTGAGCTACGGACCTGAGGAGGGGCTCATTCGATTCCTCATGAAAAGTTCTTCAAAAAAGTCCAAATTTAGGCCGCCTTGACTTTTTTGAGGTTTTTAGGGATTTTAAAAAACTTTGACAACCCTTAAAGGGCACTTTGAATTAAGTGAGAGAGCTGGCTAATGAATTGGGGCGTTGTCGGACCAACATGGATTTTGCCTGAAAATTTCAGATTTTTTGCTCCAGCCGTTTGGGAGGAATCGTGCGTACGGCGTACGGACGGAAAACATTTTATTGCAGATTTGGATTCTACACCCTTTGAAACGTAAACCATCAAATTTTCGGGGGGGGGGGGGGGGGGGGGTTAGAAAATTCCTTTTCAAGAGCGAGTACAATTGTTTATCATCGAATAATGAACCAAAAACCCCATTTTGTTCAACTGTTTCAAATAAAGCAGTGAACTGAACATTTTCGTACCGCTTATAGTCAGGCAGAGGCATTGTGCATAAAGTGGTAGGCTTACATACATGAAAGGGTAGATAACGATCTCGATTTTTTCCACTTTCCTAACGCTTTTTGTACCAGTTGTGACGGTTTTCATCCTCATTGTAACGAAGAAATATTGTGAGCAAATGGAGAAAATTCACAATGTGGACAAAAAACCATAGCAATTTACCTCAAAAATCACCTGTTGAGGTTATTCCAAAAATGTAACAATCCCTAAAATCCTCGCACGTGGGGGCATCACAGAAAAACAATAAAGCTAGTTTCAGATAAAGTTTGGTAATGAAATTCAGCGTCATAATGGCGACAACTTTAAAACGTACTTGAAATTATTTTTACGGTCCGTCATATGAAGACACAACCTTTTACTGTAGCGTCAACCACAACTGCCAGTTTGAGACATCCAGCGGGGCTTGAAGAGGATTTTAAAATTTCGCCTGTATCCCTCCCAGGACAAAGGTCGCCAAAATAAACTGTATAGAAAATTCTTTAGGAACCCATATTCTACATATCTTAGAAAACATTTTTTTCCATACTTTTGAGACTTGTCAAATTTGAGGTTTTGGCTTGGGCTTTTAGATAAATGTGAGTCATGCAGGCAATTTGTGTCAACCTCAAATGTACATTTCAACTTAATGTTAGGAGTCGTTCTGAAAAAAATTGGTCCCTACTGGGTGACGCAGGGGAAATCCCTGTTCGCGTATGCGTGAATACTCTGGTGGCTTTTACCACTGAACTGCGCGTCTTAAAGGTATGATGTTCAATTTTTCCAGTTGCTCTTATGGAAGTTAGCTTTTCTGAGGTAAGTTGAGGTTTTCAAAAAAACTGTCTGCTGGATCTTCTTCAACGGAACTGAATTTTCGGGCCTTAGGCTGACAGATACTCGTCGGTATCCGTATACTATCCGCAATTTGACAATATCGCAACAGGAAACGGTTTTAAATTTGAACTGATTGCTCTACATTTTTTCTTCAAACACAGCTTCAAACTGAATTCCCTGCTATAAGTGGAGTGTGGACCGCAAAAGTTATTGTTACACGAAAGGGTACATAACGATCTCGATTTTTTCCACTTTCCTAACGTGCCTCAAAAATCACCTGTTGAGGTTATTCCAAAAATGGAAAATCTCTGGAAACCTCGCACATTGGGCAACACAGAAAAACGCTAAAGCTAGTTTCACACAATGGCTGGTAACGAAATTTAGCGTCGCGATGGTGACAATTTTAAAATGTATTAGCCATTCAAATTTCGCCCGTATCCCTCCCAGGACTGCCACAATCGACGTCACAATGGAGAAGAATTTTGGGGACAACACATTTGTTGAGCCTCAACAAACATTAGGTGAAGACACAGGAAAACAAAGGTCGCCAAAATAAACTGCGTAGAAAATCCTTCAGGAATCCATATTCTAGATATTTTTACAAACATTTTTTTCCATATTTTTGAGACTTGTCAAATTTGGAGGTTTTGGCTGAGATGTCGTATCCGTCAAGGATGGATGACTGAATAGCTTATGGGCGATTTTGTGTAAGACGAGTAGACGAAATTTAAGGGGTACTGACGGGTATTAAGGTACTCACAAAGATGGCGCACAGCGGATCGTTGGTGAAGCTGAAGGAATCTGAACACAACTAACTTTATGATTCTCAGCTCGGTTTATATATCCCGGCCGATGCTCTTCGGCCGGTTCTCTGAAAACAATCAACAAGCTATTGCGACAGGACGTCCGGCTCGGATCTCCGGGCTGGCTAACGTAATGCACCAGAAAACTCTCAGAAACATATGCTGACGCGTAAGATTGATTCGATGTGTATGATACGAATTTGAGGTTTTGGCTGGGGACAATCACAATGTGGGCCCTTTTGTATCTTTTGAATTTAATAACACCATCCCAAATTTAGAAAATCGAAATTTTGAAACACGCAAACATTCAGCACACTCTCCCGCGCAAGACTTTACGAATTATTTTTACCTGTTTTTGTTTGGAAGATGTGAATTTTTGAAACTTGGCGTCAATTTCATTTTCTATTGGACAGTAAATTGCTGCTATCTTAAAGCATTTGTTTTTGAGCTGCACATTAACAGTGATTACTTGCATTTTTAGTTTATTATTCAATAGGTAATAAACCATTGTAATCGCTCTTGAAAAAAAAATTCTAACCCCCCCTGAAAATTTCATAGTTTACGTTTCAAAGGGTGTAGAATCCAAATCTGCAATAAAATGTTTTCCGTCCGTACGCCGAACGCATGTTTTTTCCCAAACGGCTGGAGCAAAAAATCTGAAATTTTCAGGAAAAATCCATGTTGGTCCAACAACGCCCCAATTCTTAAGCCAGCTCTCTCACTTAATTTAAAGTGCCCTTTAAGGGGTTTTTTAAAATTAAAATTCAAGGCGGATTCATTTGATTTGAACTTTCCATGAGGAATGTTCAGGTGTTTCAAACCAGATGTATAGAGCGATTATTGAATTACATCACTAGGTTACTGCGATCAAAACAAAAACAAAGTATGATCAACTTTTTTTGTTTCAATCCAAATAGTGATATTTTGGTTGAGATAGCCGATTTAAGCATTCTGATATGCATGTTCCGTCTTACGAAATTCAATTTTAATAGAATATTTTTCCTAATCACCTGAAAAAAAAAACACGCAAACTCCAAAGCTTAGTAGAATTTCAAATCATGAATCATTGAATAATAAACCCCAGTGATTTTGGTTCTTCGTGATGCGAAATGTTTTGAAATTTTGGTTGAGAACCTCAATAATATCACCTGTGAAACACGCAAACTCCAAAGCTTAGTAGAAATTCTGATTGCCGAGCCTCGTGATCTGGCTTTATTGCTCTGGATGTAATGTATGGTAACAAACATACCCTCTAATTACCCTACGCATAATTTGAAGAGAGCGGACTATAGAAGACTTTTTCATACATTAGGAAACAATCGCATCGTAGGAGGAGACTATAATGCCAAAAATACTTACTGGGGCTCGCGTCTAACAACAACGAAATGTAAAGAACTGTACGAAGCGGCTACTCCATGAAAGTGCGAGTTCCTCTCATCCGGGAGACCAACATACTGGCCCACGGACAATAATGAAGTCCCAGGCCCAACCGACTTCTTCATAAGCAGAGGTATCTCGCGCGGATATACGAATGTGGAGGACAGCGACGGCCTACTTTCAGACCATTCGCCCGTCATATTGACTAACAGCGAAAAAGTGATACGCAAACAAAACAATCCAAGTTTATTCAACATCAAAACTTGCCAGTCCTGTTTTCCACAGCAATTGGAAACAAAAATTATTTTGAAAGTGCCTTTGAAAACTCCACAACAATTAGAAGATGAGCTTGACCTATTTATTGATTATATACAATAGGCAGCTAGGCAAAGTACTCCGTCAAGCCCGAAAGTCAATAGTGATAACCTAAAATTATATCCATTACAAGTAAGAAACCTCCTGTATGTGCGTGTTTCACAGATGATAGAGCGATTTTTGAATTTCAGGAGATATGCATAGAGCACGTAAATCTGTTCTCAACCGAAATACCTATTTGGATTGTTCAGTTGATCATATTTGTGTGACTCCTGAAATTCAATAATAACTCTAACACCTGTGAAACACGCACACTCCAAAGCTTAGTAGAAATTCAAATCATGAACGCAAGCCAATTGAATAATAATAAACCCCAGTGAAAGAATTTGCAGGGTTTCATACGTATCAGAATGCTTCAACCCGTGTATCGGCTACAAAGTCTTTTAGGAGTTCACTCCAGTATCGACATTACTACATCAATACGTCACTAGGTTACTGTGATGAAAATATAAACAATAATAAACCAAAAAAACGCAAATGTTGGCACCATAAATCGGACCGTATATCAGGAATGGTTTGGGCTATGAACCTGGGGAAGGGCTCATTCGATTCCTCATGGAAAGTTCTTCGTAAAGAGTCCAAATTTAGGCCGCTTCGACTTTTTTTGAGGTGTTTAGGGATATTACAAACATTCGACAACCCTTAAAGGACACGTATCAGCAGTATGGTTCAAGATTATGTGCTCTCACTTGGGTAATATGCCAAGAGAACGCAGTGATTGATTTGGAACAAGAAAATTGATCAAGTTTCAAAAATTGTTTTTTAGAAAAGTCCAAATGTGACCGAAATTTTGAAATGACTCAACTGGGAGTTTGGAGAGAATCTTAACAATAAATCAATATACCTACCTCGAGGTCCCTGATGTGAGCAAGGAGTAGTTGTTCTCATTATTGCGAATCGTGGAACTAGAGTAAGAATAAGAGTGGACAGTGATAGAGGTACATATCGAATGACAGGTGGGAAAGAGTATGCGATGGTATTCAGACAACATTACGCGGCTTCAAATTCGAAGAGGATTTCACGGAAATAACGTATACGAGTGTAAGAAGAAACACGAACAAGAACTAATGATAGAAACAGCGTAGCTAGAAGGGTACACTAGTTTATGGTGTACCCTTATCTTATACTTCAGAAGGTCGGAGGACTAGTGAACCCAAGAACTCACAGCTGGAAGAGCGGACAGAGGTCAAACTGAAACCAACAGAACGAATTACGTTCTACCTAATCGATAAGCTACAAATTCCAACCATCGATGTAGTGAACACACTGGATTCCTCGCTAGAAAACAAGGTCTGGGACCCAAGCCGTCTGCCTCTCACTTCCCTCATCCCTGGCCGTCAACCCCGGCAGTGCACCCTCACTTCAATTCCAGGTGCCGCTTTTACCGTTGCAATTTTCGATTCTAGTCTTTCAGTTTCAAATTTCATGCGTTATTTTCAAGCGTTCGCATAAACGAAACTCATTCAAAGAAATAGTGAAGGCCTGCGTAGCGTTCAACTGTTCAAATCGTGAGAAGTTTCACCAATGAGTCATAATATCTGATGAGTTTGAAGCACGTTCGTATTTTACTCCCGTACAAACGTACACAAATGACTGGTACGTGCAGGGATGTAACCAACCCGTATTTCACCCGGGGCAAGAAATAAATTTGCCCCCCCCCATAGACCCGATATCTCATGACTCATACCATCTTAATATACCAATGAACCAAAATATAAATATAATTAATTTGATTTATTCAGAATGTATAAACTCTTTTACTAAAAGGAGGAAGGTTTGGTAAGTAAGTGCTCAATGTAAAATACCATATACGATTTTTATTAAATTTAACAAACTAATAGATGATAAATGAATTTTCGTACGAAATGGAAGCCCTAAACAAGCTTTAAAATGAAAATGTTCGGGCTTTTTTTGCTGCAAATGTTTTAATGATACCATCAAAAGATAGTGCTGAAGCTGTTTTGTGCTCTATTGATATGATGGCCAAGTTGCTCAGTCGTTGTTGTCCTGTTAAGTTCCTGATGTAGTTTTTTATTATCCTCAGTTTTCTAAAACTTCTTTCATTCGATGCTACACACGTGGGTATTGTAAGAAAAATTCTCAAAGCTGTGGTTATATTGGGATAGGCGTCATGAAGGCCGTTTTGGCAAATATAAACCACCCCCCAAGTTACGTCCCTGGGTACGTGGATCATTAAATCAGGTAATGACGACTTTCGTTATGGATTTGCCTTTTGGCTGGGGTCAAAGAACTTTTCAAGACCCTTTTTTTGCCACAATCGACAAATGCAACGCAATACCAGTAAACAACTAGTATTTAGGTTGCACAAAATCATAGCTAGTTTATCCGTAGCTATGAAGTAAGGTTCTCTAGAATACTGACAAACGAAATCTAGCTTTCTAAAATAACGAATACGGTAGTTTTTCATCAATTTCATCATTTTAATTTTCGAATTACACGTACAGCAATGAACATATCCATGAAATATGGGTTTTTCATCTACTTAAGGGAGGAATTTTATTTAGAGAAGCAAGAGGAGTTCTTACCTTCTTGTTTTTGTGGTGTTGGTTTATTCACAATCGAAAAAGCGATACTAACAAACCTTTTTACTAGTAATTATCAGTCGGTGTGGAGCAATATTATTTCAGCTATACTTGTGAGAATGATGCGACGACTTTGGAAAGAGTGATATTCTATGGAGCGGTGAAAACTGCTCACTGCACCTGCTCACCTTGGGCAGGTCTCTTAATATTCCAAAATTGTAGGTCGTCCACGTTTCCTGTCCACCTCTAGAATCAATGAAAACAAGTTGACCTTCAAGAAACCAATTATATTCAGCTGATTCCTTCTTCTCTTGGTATCTCATTAAAACGTTCGCTTCTCAACCTGTGTGTTCAGTCCAATGAATTGAATATTTAAGAAGTAAAAGGGGTTTTTTCCATTCGGCGTTCCCCATTTCCACAAACCTTCATTCTGCTCTGTACTGAACAATCAACTTTGCACTTTGGATGTTAACTTCACGCCACTCCGCACCTTTCCTGTTATCTGCCCAGCGCAGTCCGCCAGCCTTAGCTCGGGTGCAGTTCTTGCTCCTTCACTCAAGTAGGTACTCGGTACAATTGCACCATCTTAGTAAAGTTGTGCTATACACACTTAACCGTCGAGCATTCTGCTAATTTCTTCACTGACCCGCGAAATGGAACACACACGCAGTCATAGGGAGCTGTGGAGCAAGCCAGGAACAATAACACATACCGTTCCTCACTAGCCAGTTATGTACGTATCGCAAACATTTTGTGAAAGCATCTTTTGTTCATTAGTCCGACTCTTTCACTAACAGTAGCCACTGCAGTTTGTTACTCAATGAAGGTGAGCCGGATCTTCAGGATATGCCTTAAGGTGGTGCCGGCGCTGGTATAACCTACGTCGGAGGAGACCCATTTTCGTCAGATCGGGAGTTTAACAGTTTCGAAGAGGTTGTATGCATCCAGAAAAGCGCAAAAAGTCTCCAAATTTGGCGACGTCGTTAAAGATTTTTAGACGTGGACAGCGGTTGTTAACATATTCCGAGAAATGGCTATTGGTCTCGATTGGAAACGTGTTTTGAGGAGCAGGGTATTGCTGTAGATTGACCTTGTTCAGATGTATCTGAAATGGTTTTGGATCATGAAGAGATTTTCGGTGTTTAGGTCATTACCTCTTGAAAACTACACCTGACTCGTATTCAACGCCCGCAGCTAACGGGACCATACTCGCCATTGTTGATACCTCTTTGTCAGTGAAACCCGTTCCTATGGGAAAATATTTAAAGCCTTTAATGGACTCCAAATTCCCCAAGCTGCTTTGTGCCGTAGGTTTTTCCCAAGCCACCCTTTTTCTGGCAAACGGTCAGTCACCTGTAGTCTCCCCCCTAGCACCCTGGGGTTTCCTGGAGTAGTTGTAACCCCGTCCCTTGTTGGTTTCAACTATCCCCCTCTTAGGGGGACTTCACTTTCCTAACTAAGTAGTGGCAAAGCAGCATATTTTGTGATATTGTTGACTACCCGTGAAACCTCAACTTCAGCAGAAGCACCCTAAGGTTTTTTTCAACAACACCTGTATTTATTTGATTGGTTCACTTTATCGACGAATACTAATTGAATTACGTATTTCCATACTCGTTGATTGAGCATGTACGCATTGATTTGAAATACAACCTCCATCAGTTAACTGCGCAACCATTTATCTCTTCCTTGGGTTCACCTTAACAGACCTTGATGACAATATTTTCGAAAGCAATTTCGTAATGAGGATGCCGATTTCCTATCCACAAGTTGGATATATTGCAATAGTTCTGCTTACAGCCGGCTGTGATGGGTGGTATTTACCTACAATTCCAGCGAGGATTGTCAGCAACATCAACTGCCAACTTCTGAAAGCCATCTAACGGGACTATTTGCAAACTTCGTAATCGCAGGACGTATCGATCCACCAGGATTCTCCTTCTCTTCTCCAATGGTAGTTCACCAGCTTCTCCAAGTCAGGCGTGAATTGGTATTGTTTTTACCATTCCTTGGCATATTAATGGTTCAATCTGGATACAACTCAATCTATGGTTTCTAGTCAGAAGCCTATGTCCGAAATGACAACATTCTGAATGTTTATCTAGACAGAAGAATGAGCTTTCAAGCTCACTATGAAAAGTTGGAAATATATACCAACGGCAGTGTATATTTAATTCGTAGGAAGACTTCATTTGTCTAGTCTTACTGTTTTAATTGCTCATCATGCTGTCCAGAAAAGGCCTGATATGGGATACTGTGCTAGGTCCTTAAATTTTCAGTGCTCAGACACTTGGAATTATTGAAACGGCTTCATTACTTGGCAGATTGCGAGCTGGCTTTTATTGACTTCTGACCATCCCAGCTGAACAGGTAATGTTCATTTTATGTACTCAGCACTGATTGACCCAGTAATATCCCTTTATGCAACCAGAAGCCTGCAAACTCATCGCCATGTTCGCGTTCTTGCTGCTCAGAACTCAGCCAAGTGGGGGAGTATTATATTTTATTACACTTTGCCGGTATCAGTTTTATAACTCAAGGCACGTGTTTTTATAGGCGTAGAGTTACTGCCTTTTTAAAAAGTTGGCCCTTTTATCTTCAGTGAGCTTAAAAATCACACTCCGCACATTAAATGTATTTTTGTAACTTTTCGCTTTGTTACCTTGATTGTTCTCGTGTTCAGTTCTCAAGTTTTATTTTTTATTTATTGACAATTGCAATGAATTTGTGTAAAGTCAAATAAAACTCAGTGTTCTCCTATATACATTATTAGTTTCATTTTTTGTAACCTCTTCATGTTTATTAAATTCTCCAATTGGCTGCGATACAGAGAAGTCTGTGATTCACGTTTCATGTAATCAATGTGGTTAACACGAAGGAGAGTTAAACTCTAGATAATGGTATCAGTAATTTTTGTCGGTCCTCTAGATAAGGGCCTATGCAGAAAGAGATATGAACAGAGACAAAGGAAGATTGCATCCACTCTTTTCAATAAAGGACAGATTATTTTATATATTAACTACTGTCTAGAGAATGATATTTAATGACATAAGAGCCAAGGTGATTTAAAATTAGCTATCGAAAACGTTTCGCGGGTGTACGGGGAGTCAGGCGGTGAGTCATGGAGGTCCATTGCGCAATGGAGTAGGGTCAACTAGAACGGCATCTTTAAATGTAACCATGCCCCAAATTTTTTACAGATCATTCCTCTCGTTGAATTATCATAGAATGCGTTCTGAATTGGCGTCAGTAACACAACACAAACAATCTTGCGGTTTATTTTGTTTACAGTGATGTTGATCAGTTGGCTCTTCAACAAGCCATCACCATTGACAATCCCACGACAATAGAGAGCTTTCACATTTTCCCCCAGGTGTCAATGGGTTTGGATTGTGGAAGACAGTCGATATCTTTGCAAAGGGATTGATGGAGTGTTCTTCATTTTAGTTCAAAAGGAGGCACTTTATCATCTGGTAAATGATGGGAAGATATCTCTCAATACATTTTACCACTTATAGGTCCATCTGTACGACGCTTGGAATTATATCTTCACAATATTCAAAAATTGAACTTATCTGCAATTCCACTTCTCTTTCTCTTTATTTGCATTTGATTGGTTGCATCACCCAGCATTTTCATTTCACTTGACCAATGGGATCCAAGCTCTCACTCACCTGGGACAGCATAAGCTACGCCATTTCTATTGTAAGCTCAGTTATTATTTGTTACTGTTGACGACATCGATGCAACGTTAAAACTCATTTATCCCGTGGAAATGGACCACATTCTTCATGTGACTTCCGTTATCTCATTTTAGGTTATTCAATTAGGTACTGTTAGAAGAAACAATTGTAATATAACATGTGGTTAACCATGAACTGAAGAAGTACGACCCGAGAGTCGAGGATTACGGTAACGAAGGAAGTGATGAGAAATCCCACACGGGGTTCACAACACCCGTACAAATAAGACCGGACCAGCCCAAGGTGATTCATTCAGACCCTATCTGTTGATTCCGTCACTCTGTCCTAAACCTACTCTGCTCTTTTAAAATTTAGCCATAAATTCACAGGTGTCGTAGCTGCTCTACTTATCTCTTGAGGTCATAGCTGTTATACTCGCTCCCTCGTACTTACATTGCTGCTGGGTTCCTCGGTACAAACGAGTTGCAGCTGTATTCCCCCTCAGAGAATTACTTGAAATTACTTCGGGTGATCTTGCTCCACAGTATATTCGTCACATAAATCACCATCATGCTCAAATGACTATTGCAGGGAACTACGAGTAGTTATTTTGGTTCCTCTACTAATGTTACTTTCTCTTTCGAAGGAAGATAGTGGATTTTAGGAAAAGTTCTGGTTAGCGGATCAGTTGGAGTTGGCAAGGAGTATTTAGGAAGTTTCCATAGTGTAAACCAATGACTCCAGGTGGTGGTACATCTGCAGCATCAGGCTCAAACTGACTGAGAGGATGGAAGTTGAGTTACGGGTGACGGTGTTTCCGTGGCATATAGTCCTTGCACCCCAGTCTCTAACTTGGAATAGGATGGGTATTGAGCAGAGGAAGTCGATGATTCCAGACCTATGTCTGCAGCATCAGACTTCGTATCTCAGAGGTGAAGAGAGGAGGTTGAGCAGGGGACTCGATGTTCCCGGAATACAACTTCTGCAGACATCAGAGTTCTTACTAGAGGGTGAGCCTAAAAGGTGTACCTACTATAACCTAATCGCAAGAGGGGGTTATTAGGGGTTTTTAGCAGTAATAAGACTAAGTTTTCAGCTTAGGAGAGAGCTCACTGACCAAGTGAAGTCCTGGCTCGTTGTCTGGGTTTTTATATCTGGTCATATCCCTTCTTCCTACTTCCCCTTCCCGAGGAAGAAGGGCCTGGCGCTTGCGCCTTGGTTCCTACGTTACTCCCGTTTATAGGAATAATTATGAGTCTTTCGGGGTAAGTTCCCTTACAACTATTTATAATCCAGATTTAACTCTTTCAAATAAGTTCTCCCGTTCAAAATTGATATGTTAAAAATTCTGCAACTCAACACCAAATTTTCATCCGTCCGAATTTGATGTCACCATAAATTGAAAAATGCTGAACAAAACATTACAATAAATTCATTATTAGTATCCATTCATACTATTCATCGATGATTTTACTAGTAGCATAGGATCCCTCAAAGAGGCGATAAAGTTGGGATTTTTTGTTGTTATGAAGGATTGAAGTGAATAAAACAAGAACCACTAAGCAGCAAGAGAATGAAAAGCAGGATGAAATCCCAAGCTCCAATTCCTTTCTCATAGTCCCTGGTTTTCCAAATACCAAAATGTCGATTAATGTTTCACCACTCTCAACTCTTTTCTTCCGCACAAGTATTATTCTTCCACATCTCAGCATGTTCATCACACGTTGTCTCTTATATTTAAGATTCCGCATGCCTCTAAATTAAATTGTAATTCCCAGAGTCGCTCGAATTCAAGAAAGCTGTGACAAATAGACAAAGGCGCACATGAGTTTGTAAACTTGTTCTCTGTTGTTTGTTGTCTTGATTATTACAAAATCTTCCTTTCCTTCCGAAGGAACTGTTAAAACTAGAATTGGTGCACTCATTTATTTTACTTGCTTCGCTTCCTATTAATGACAATTCGACTCTTCTCATCTCGTATGTAAATCATCTATAGCTCCCCATTAAGCGCGGCACTGAGTACCATGTGGAGGGAGGAGCACGGCGATTTTCTTTTCTGTTTCTCCAAGCTGTTATTCTCGTCATACACTTGAAAATAAATTGTTGTATAACACGTCTTCAGTGGAATAAAATAATTCATTCTTTCTTATTTCTATGAGCTTAAAACATTTCAAGCCTTTTCCCAAGGCGCCTCTCCCTAAAAATTGGCCTGTATATCCAACACAATGACCACCAAAAGCAGGACATTATGATCACAATATAGGTGAAGCAATATTATTGCTTCAATTAAATGTTTATCATGCTGAATTAAAGGACATACTTCAACTTATTTGACAATCAGAATCAAATAGGTGCACCTACCTATGAATCAATCTCGGGAAGAATACCGTACAACCCTCAAGGAGTGATCATTCTTCCTCGGGAGTGAGGATTCTACATCTAGGATGGCAGACGGGAGTCGCTATAAACAGAAAATCGGTAGAGATCAGTGCTCAAGAAGACTGGGATGCGCTACTATGCATTCTACGAGTAGAACTTGGAAATTAGATGTAATTTTCCTCATTCAAGAACGATGAAAGGTGAAAAAAATATAATTGGACAAAACGAACCATCCTTTATTCAACGCAACTAAAATCAACAATTGTGATTATGCACAAAACATCTGTTTAGTTTGGAATTATCAATAGTTAACAAAAAAAAGATGAATGCTGGGTTGAACAGAAACTCAATTCCCTCAATATAAAACAGCTTACTGTTCTTGAGATGAAACAATATATGGAAAACTATTTATTTTAAATATTTACAAATAACTTATGAAAATGAAATCTTGAGTGTTTATGTGGTTGTTTGTATCGTATTGTTTTCTGTTTATATTGATGTTCGATGAGCCGCGTGAAGGTGGCCACAAAGATGGAAAAAATACATCGATTTTTTCAAATGATGATTATTTATCATCAAATGGGCGCTTTTTGTAGGACATTATTGTTTAAATATTGAATTTCGATAAAAGAAGCAACAATTTCTGAAAATTATCTAATCTAATCTTGTTTACAAGAATCGGGATGGCGTGATTCGGGGTCACAGCGTTTATCGGTTAAAGGTTTTTGTTCCTCGAAAGGAAGATATAATTCTGACGACGACAAATGAAATCGAATAAAATCGCCATTGAAATCGATGAAGAAATTCCTGAAATGGATTGTTCTTCGGTACTCCCCCCCCCATTTTCAAACGCTCGTCGCTTCATGAAATTCTAACAAAAATTTGATATTGAGGTGATTTTTGGGAACTTCAGTTTGTCTACTTTCATGTCTAGTGAACCTCAATTTACCAGAATTAAATGGTAGTGGTGAATTATTCAATCGAAAAAAGTGGGGGGGGGGGGGGGAGGGGAGTACCGAAGTATTGCCGTGTCAAATTCTTCGGTCCTCCTCCAGCACGGTGAAAACAGAATTTCCGACTACCAATCTCAAACTACGCGTCTCAAACTCTCAACTTTCCATCTAAGGATTTCATCGCTCTATAACTCATACCTGTACGTCCCCAAACACCCCTGCCTGTTAATTCCTCTTTAGAGGTAAGTTCTCACCAGAATTGCGACTTCCACCCCTTCCACAAATCACACAGAGAAAGGCTGATAAAATGTTAAGGATTTGTATACAAATTATTAAAAGTAGGACACAAGGGTGGTTGTATTATTAATCCTTTTTCCTGCAGCCATTTCGCCGCTTCTTCTTCCTCCCTGAAAATCTCCAATAGCGCTCTGAAATTCCACATTTTTAAAGACAGGTCGGTAGGTAACGTGAACGCTTTGAAAGAACGTGCGACTGACGAAGAAATCAAGAGCCGCGAGTACTTCGAAACGTTCACGATAGGACCTCCGAAAATATTGCAAACCCACGCCTCCCGTTCAAGGTTCAAAACGCTTTCAAGGCCCGTGAAGGTAAACGTTAAATATCAACTAGTAACCCCCCTATCCCCCCCCTACATGCCTATCTCTAAACAACAATCACAGGAACGGGGATGTGAGGACGTGCAGGTATGAGATATAGAGCGATGAAATCCTTTTATCGAAAGTTAAGAATGAGACGCGATATCGGTAGTCGAAAATACTGTTTTCACCGTGGGAGGGAGTAACGAGGAACACCCGATCCCAGCTGCGCATTTTCGGCCAAACACAGTTTCCACATTATTACATGATTTTATGGGGAAATTGGGTCCCTTCACAGCCCCACAAAAAAAGTCGAGATCCGTCAAGTAGACTAGGGTATCCCTAAGTATTTTTCGATGCTGAATTCGAATCCAAGATCCAAAAAATTCCCTGAGCCCCAAAATTTTGAGCTATGCCCAAAAAACAACCCTTAAATTGATGTTAGAACCTTTTTTTTTTTTTGAGTCATGAGATTGGGATGAACTACGACATCTTTTAAAGTGAATTTCTACATTTTTTTTTCAACCTCAGACAAGAAGAGTACCTGGGGAGACTACCTCCCCCTCAATCACCCCCCGCCACCCCCTCCTAGGGGTTGAAGTTTGAGTTCTCACGCCAAGTCGAGTGGGATATGGATTTCTATGTTTTTGGGGTTCCTGAGACCGAATTTGAACTTCCAAGAGTCCACAGACACCTCTTCTTCCCTTAATCACCCCCTCCTAGGGGTTTGAAATTTGGTTTTTCGCGCCAAATCGAATGAGGTAAGGATTTCAAACTTTATTGGGGTTTCTTGCAATGACTTTCAATTCTTTCGAATATCTCAAGAAAAGAGGATCAAATCCGAAAGAACACAGAAATCCTTACCTTATACAACTTGGCTGAAGTTGAAAAGAAATGTAGGAATTCACTTTAAAAGATATCGTAGTTCATCCCAATCTTATAACTCAAAAAGGAGGTTCTAACATCAATTTAAGGGCAGTTTTTTGGGCATAGCTCAACATTTTGGCGGTCAGGGGATTTTTAGGACCTTTGATTCGAATTCAGCATCGAAAAATACATAGGCACTACTTCACGGATCTTGACTTTTTTTGGGGGGCTGTGTTATTTATCAGTTTATGGTTGTGACAAAAGTGTTTGTGTGAAAGTTATGTAAAAAGCAGGGGTAGATTCAAGATTGAAAATTGAAGATGATAATTTGTTTGTGGAATTCCAAGTTTGAAATTCCGTGAAGGGAGGGATGAAATGGTCGTTTTGCCTCAACAAAGAAAGTTGGAGGTCACTGGCATCTGGTAGAGAACATAATTTGGTGCACTAAAAGTGACTGTACCTACTTGGTTGATGTAAGGTGAGACACTGTAGCAATTTTGATTGGGTGTCCTACAGTGATGTGTTTGAATTAATATGGCGCCACGAAGTGAAAATCATATTATACCTATTCGTGAGAAATGACGGGAGATGCAACGTTGACTGTTGGAAGACTTGTGGAATTATGTACAAAAGGTCTGGGAGGAGGATTGAAATGACGTCTCATGGATGCTGGATGGGATTGGAGAAAATAACGGAGTCGGGGGGCGAATCGCGATTAGAACGTGGGATCCCGGCCGCGGTGGTGGTTCCGACTCGAGTGAGGAGAGCAGGCCGACGCGAGCCTTTTTATACGGAGGATCGAGAATGTCGGCCGCGAATGGTGGGAGAAACCGGGTCGCGGAAGGTCACCCGATTTCCGCGTAGTTAGCCTTCGCTAAGGCGAATCGAAAATACTCGTATGACGAGGTCTCAGGCTAAATAAGAAGACGACGTCTCCCCCGCCGTGTGCACCCGACTTTCTTTAAATTTCGAGGACGACCACATGCAGCTGTGGAATGCACGGACGACCGCAGGGAACACACCCGCTTTCAACGCGCCCAGAAACGGGTTCTACTTCCAGGGAGGTCTGAAAATGCATATTGGGCATTTAGTGCATGCATAGTGGACCTGGAGCTTATCGCTCCGCTGAACGCCTCTCATTTTAAGAAAGCCCCTCTTGCTACCTCAATGCGCTATTTAATTTCTTTGAATGTAACGCCATCGCTATTGATACACTTACCCAAGTATAGGGTGTTTCATTTTCTACGCCGAATTTGATTATCTAATACCTTTAATCCAAACTTTTTTTTTTTGTTATGTCAACTTGTAGCAAATATTCAGCATTTCAAGTGTGAAAAACAATATCTGGCATATGTCCACCACGAGCACGATCGCACGCATTGATTCTCTCAATGAAATTCACCAAGAATCGTTCACACATCTCTGGGTCAATTTCATTAATTTTACTAGCGATTTCTTCTTCAAGTTCCTGAATGCTTCGAGGCTGGTTCCCGTTCACAATAGACTTCACATAGCCCCAAAGAAAAAAATCAAGTGGGGTAAGGTCGCGAGACCGGCAGTTTTGATCGCCGTTGCGAGAAAGAATTCGGTCTCCAAATTTTTCCGCAAAAGATCGATTGCTTCACGAGCTGTGTGACAAGAGGCCCCATGTTGTTGGAACCACATTCTTTCTATATCCATACCCTCTAGAACTGAAAACAAACGTTCATTTGGCATGCTGCGGTACCTTATTCCATTGTCAGTTAAGGCATTTCCATTGTCGTCTTCGAAGAAAAATGGTACAATGGCACGTAAATCTGTTCTCAATCAAAATACCGATTGTTCAGTTGATCATATTTGTGTGCCTCCTGAAATTCAATAATCACTCTATCATCTGTGAAACACGCACACTCCAAAGCTTAAAAGTGTGCGTGTTTCAAAGGTGATAGAGCGATTATTGAATTTCAGGAGGCACACAAATAAGATCAACTGATCAATCCAAATAGGTATTTTGGTTAAGAACAGATTTACGTGCTCCATGCATATCTCCTGAAATTCAAAAATCGCTCTATCACCTGTGAAACGCGCACACTCCAAAGCTTAGTAGAAATTCAAATCATGAACGCAAGATAATTGAATAATAAACCCCAGAGAAAGAATACTTATTTACCTCAGTAATAATTTGAATAATATTTACCTATATATTATCAGCGTTTCATGCATATCAGAATGCTTCAACCCGTGTATTGGCTATAAACTACAAGTATCCACATCGGCTATCACTCCAGTATCCACATTCACTACAACTCGACGCTATCGGCATCACTAGGTTACAAACAAACAAACAATAATAAACCAAAAAACGCAAATGTTGGCACCATAAATCGGGCCATACACCGGGAATGGTTTGACCTACGGACGTGGGGAGGGTCTCATTCGATTCCTCTTGGTATGTTCTTCAAATAGGTACAAATTTAGGCCGCTTCGACTTGTTTTGAGGTTTTTAGGGATTTTACAAAACTTTGACAGCCCTTAAAGGGCACTTTAAATTAAGTGAGAGGGTTGGCTTAAGAATTGGGGCGTTGTCGGATCAACATGGATTATTCCTGAAAATTTCAGATCTTTCAGAAGCATTCTGATATGCATGAAACGCTGCAAATTCTTTCACTGGGGTTTATTATTCAATTGGCTTGCGTTCATGATTTGAATTTCTACTAAGCTTTGGAGTGTGCGTGTTTCACAAGTGATAGAGCGATCATTGAATTTCAGGAGGCACACAAATATGATCAACTGATCAATCCAAATTGGTATTCTGGTTGAGAACTGATTTACGTGCTCTATGCATATCTCCTGAAATTCAATAATCGCTCTACCACCTGTGAAACACGCACACTCCAAAGCTTAGCAGAAATTCAAATCATGAATAATTGAATAATAAACCCCAGTAAAAAAATTTGCAGCGTTTTTTTCCCCCCAGAAGAGCGATTACAACGGAAAAATATTCTATTTGACAATTTTAAATTTCGTGAGACGGTGCATGCATATCAGAATATTCCAACCCGTGTATCGGCTATAAACCCTTTTAGGAGTTCACTCCAGTATCCACATATATTGGGGCGTTGTCGGACCAAGATGGATTTTTCCTGAAAATTTCAGATCTTTTGCTCCAGTTGTTTGGGAGAAATCGGCGTACGGCGGACTGACGG
The DNA here is from genome assembly GCA_031894815.1 of Creontiades dilutus. Classification (NCBI taxonomy): domain Eukaryota; kingdom Metazoa; phylum Arthropoda; class Insecta; order Hemiptera; family Miridae; genus Creontiades; species Creontiades dilutus. Next base: position 231,619 of record JAVIWC010001349.1, read on the forward strand.
AAAATTGTTTATTGCAGATTCGGATTCTACACCCTTCGAAACGTAAACCATGAAATTTTCATGGGATTTAGACTTTTTTTTCCAAGCGATTACAAAATTGAATTATAAACCAAAATGGATGAAAATATCTATTTATGCTACGACAAAGTCTCTATGAGTCTGATCCGACGCAAATAAAGAGCCCATACAAATGAGAGCTCCTCAAAATTGTAGCGCAAGGCAAGTAGGTAGGTAACTTAAAAGGTAAGTAACTTTTGAAAAACTATCACACAATGGCAAACAATATCAAAACTCTTATCATATTACTGCAAGTTGAAGTTGAAAAAGTCAATTTTAAAAATGAATTCCCCCTCCTACCTACTGTGCACTTTCCCTTCAAGTCTGGATGCACTTGCCCCAGGATCAGATTTTTGTGGGGAAAGTGCACAACTGGGTCCAACATTTGAGCAAAAACAATATCAGCAAAAAATCAATCCTACAGATAAACTGCAACATCAGATGTATTCACTCACCTCTTCAAAAAGCAAAAATCATCACCATAGTAATGGGCAAGTCCATGTCACCTAGCAAAGGTCTCACTTCACATGCCTAGCAAAACAGAAGCTGGAAGTTTGCAACCTTCTCAAGTGTTTACTTTTCTCACTAGCTCCAACTGTTGCATTCACAACTAAGCACATATACTTCAGTCCTAGCTCACTAGATGGCAGCTTCATTCTCAAAGGGTTTATGATAATTATGGCCTGCTTGAGCACTTGCCCCACTAGTGCACTTACCCCATCTTACCTTACTCAATCCCTTGAATGTAATGCAGAAATCTATACTTGAAATAATATTTTTTTTAAACCGTAGATTTCCCACAGTTGAGTTGTTCGACTGAGTTCGAGTATTTTCACTGCACCAGCTTTACATTAAGTCATCCCTCATCTTCTCCCATAGACATCCTGATCACTTCGATATTTCGGGGACTATGGGGACAAACCGCTTTGCCTCCTTTTTTACTAAACCTACTGGGGGGGGGGGGGGGGGGGGCTGAAAACGCATATGATTACACAACTTACAATTCATGGAAGTGCAGTTTATGTAATAATTTGCAGCCTTTTGATTTTGAATCATAGTGTAATATCAATAGAAATCACTAGCAAAAATCATTGAAGGAGATATCAAGAAGAAACGAAACGCGCGACTGACAGCGAGTCTCAGTGGCGTAACAGACGGGCCCGCAGGCCCGGGAACCGGCGATCTTGAGTTTACAGTTTCGGCTTACAGTTTATTAAATGGAAAAATACAAAAACACAGTATTTTTTACTGGGAAGATAACAGTATTCAGTACTTGACTTATTTTCTAACTGTACCATTTTCACGCGCACCAGTTGACCATTGTTAAAAACTAGCCCAAGTAAATAAGAGAGTTTTTTCACTGTACATTAAATCAGCTGATTTTCCATATTCAATCCTAAACAGTAACGTAACATGGGGGGGGGGGGGGGGGGCGAAAAAAATGTTACGCCACTGGCGAGCCTATAACCAGTGACGTCACAGTTTCAACGAAAATTTATCGCAATCATTACAATTTATCCAATTTACGCAATAACTACCTGCGATCATTACAATACATTGCAATCACTACAGTTATGCAAAATTTATAGCAATCATACTTAATACGATGGAAAAATGAATTCATAATACACGACACCTAAGTATAGTTTCGTGCCTCATCAGAAGGATTCACAGTGGTTCATTGTATTGAAAACAGATAACACATTCGACGACGCTCTTCAACTCTGTTCGATTGGAAGCACTCAAAGGCTAACTTCTGATATTCGTCTCCCTCACGTTTATCGAACTTCAAAATTCTCGGAAAACGATTCCAGGCGACCAACAAATGTTTACCGTATTTTCTCAGGAACTGCTTTCGGAAAAATAAAATGAAACCGACCGGTGGAGTATGCAAAATGTCTTTTTTCAAAAAAAGACGGAAGAAGAAAGGAATGAAACGTTATTACATTTAGACTGGAATATTGAGCAAATTTGTTAATTCTGTCTACAGACTATTCTCTCTGAATATTTACTCCTGCTGAAATCGTCCTAGCCTTCCACCTTTGTGACCAGAACTCTGTCTCCCAACATATTCGCCGCAACCTCCTGGTAGTTCTGCAGTTCCCGTCTTTTTCCTAACTGCTCCGCAAACGAGTTATACCAAAAAGAAAAGTTGTAAGGTATTGTTTAAAATTGTCTTCCACGGCCGTAGGGACAACTAGGCAACAGGTAATTAAGTTCATTCATTATTTTGTATTTTCTCACCCTCCATCAGGTTAGTGAACTGTTTCGAAACTGTTTTGGTTGTATTTGTGACTCCCTGATAATTTATTTGTTTCTTTTGATAATTACTGTGGAACATAATAAACAATGATGATCCAAATAAATTAGATTTTCATAATTACTTTTTTGTCCTTAACCTGGTTGGTAGTCGGTTCATACTCAAGATTTCAAATTTTCGGTTTATATGTAATCTGTACCGTCTCAAATAATTGACAACAGAGTCGCCTTGTCACGTGGGAAATATCGACAACTGTTATCTCTTATCAGACCGAAACCCCGGTTCCGTGGTTTATGTAATTCACCACTTCCGCATCTGCATCTCCCGATGAAGTAGGTTCGTTTCCGGCTAACAAATTTCCTCGGTGGCAACCATTTTGCCTTTACCTGAAAAGTGCAAATCAAATAAGAAATCAACTAGACAACGAGCGGCTTTTTACTGAAAATACAAGCTAGTAGAAAAGCCTATTTTAATACATTTGCAAAACCCTGTTGAATTTTGTTGAATCATGAGAAACAGTATCCCTAACCTAACCCAAGTTGGATACAGACATGAGATGATAGGTCCGAAAAAGAGTCTTTAAGGAGGATTCACACTAGCGGTAACGGGAACGCCAGATCACAGTCAGGTCAGAGTCACCCAGCTCAGAGAAAATCAGCTGAGAGACGAGATTTGACTGTTTGTGATTCACATTTTCCATTCAGTCAGGGACAGTCAAGATCACGTCAGACAGACAGGAAGTGACTGGACGAAGATTTGAGCATAGCTAGGAGCATAGCATCATCTTGTGAAGGGGGACGGGGGCCTCTATTACTAGTACACAAAAACTAAATATATTACAAAAGTATAGGACAATAATCGTTTAGGGGGAAAAAGGCCATGCCCTCTCCTAATCATTCTGTAAAAAACAGAAAACAAACTTTACTATTTTAGCAGGAATGAACCCTTTTTGCTGTTGCGAACATTTATTGTTCACATTTTGAAGAAATCTAATTTTTTTTTTTTTATGAAAACAAATGGTGGAACTAAATTTTTTTTTTTGTCAATAACATATTTATTTTTTTATTTATAATAAACGGGCAAGCCCAATCTACAAGAAGAAATATGAGAAATTTCTTTTGAGAAGAAGAAATATGAGAAGAAAAAAGAAAAGTGGAAAAAATCGAAATGAAGGTTCATGGCCAGAAATAAATTTGCACTGCGGTTATAGTTGGGGGCTGAGATCGGGACGAAGAACAGTTGTGAAGATCGAGTGGACGAACGGGAAGCGGCCAGATGGACCCTCGAGAGCAGTGGGGGGTGGTTTTGTAATATTGGCGAAGACGAAATCCATATCGTTATGGAATGCCCAAAGTATGCGACAAACCGCACCAAGCTTTTTGACATGGAGTCGAAAGTTTTACCCCAGCCCTTCGATCTCGACCTGATTCTGCAACTTCAAGACGTCACTATCTATGACGCTATTATTGAGTACCTCAAAGACATCAAGCTGGTGTTGTGATGTGAAGTATTTCATGTTGAATCCATTATGATTTTATGTTTTATTCATGCTTCTCGTAAATCGTAAAATTGTCTGTTATTTCTGAACATTTGTATTACATACATATGAACATGAGAGGCTGAATAGTTTGTACTGAAGCCAATTAAAAAATAAAAGAAAGCAGAGGGGGAACACATGGACTTGACGGTTTTTTCTCGGGAATTTACATCGGCGTCAATGGGAGTACTCGTTTTCATCAGAGTCTCCATCCACCGGCGGTAGTTTTTCATAAAACTCTGGATTCTGGATGAGGCAGGAACTGTTTGAGGTGCTGTAGGTCTTTGAATTTACCAGACTTCGGTGGGAGTTAACAGGCGTACAATGGCATCGGAGTAGTGGCTGGAGAACTCCGTATTCGAACGTGGCGGACACGATACGAATATGATGCCACGTTGAGTCTTGAGTTGTTATCTTTTAGTTTATTATTCAATAATAAACCATTGCAATCGCTCTTGAAAACAATTTTTCTTATCCCCCCGAAAATTTCATGGTTTACGTTTCAAAGGGTGTAGAATCCGAATCTGCAATAAGCAATTTTCCGTCCGTCTGCCGTAGGCCGTACGCTCGATTTCTCCCAAACGGCTGGAGCAAAAAATCTGAAATTTTCAGGAAAAATGTTGGTCCGACAACGCCCCAATATATGTGGATACTGGAGTGAACTCCTAAAAGGGTTTATAGCCGATACACGAGTTGGAGTATTCTGATATGCATGCACCGTCTTACGAAATTTAAAATTGTCAAATAGAATATTTTTCCGTTGTAATCGCTCTTGGAAAAAAAAACGCTGCAAATTCTTTCACTGGGATTTATTATTCAATTGGCTTGCGTTCATGATTTGAATTTCTACTAAGCCTTGGAGTGTGCGTGTTTCACAGGTGATAGAGCGATTATTGAATTTCATAAGATATGCATAGAGCACGTAAATCAGTTCTCAACCAGAATACCAATTTGGATTGATCAGTTGATCATATTTGTGTGCCTCCTGAAATTCAATGATCGCTCTATCACTTGTGAAACACGCACCCTCCAAAGCTTAGTAGAATTTCAAATCATGAACTCAAGAAAATTGAATAATAAACCCCAGTGAAAGAATTTGCAGCGTTTCATGCATATCAGAATGCTTCAACCCGTGTATCGGCTACAAAGCCTTTTAGGAGTTCACTCCAGTATCCACATTACTAAATCACTACATCACTAGGTTACTGATACCAAAACAAAAACAATAATAAACCAAAATAACGCAAATGTTGGCACCATAACATCGGGAATGGTTTGACCTACGGACCTGGGGAGGGGCTCATTCGATTCCTCATGGAAAGTTCTTGAAAAAAAGTCCTGATTTGGGCGTTGTCGGACCAACATGGATTTTTCCTGAAAATTTCAGATCTTCTGCTCCAACCGTTTGGGAAAAATCGTGCGTACGGCGGACGGACAGAAAAATTTTTATTGCAGATTTCGATTCTACACCCTTTGAAACGTTAACCATGAAATTTTCAGGGGGGTTAGAATTTGTTTTTTTCAAGAGCGATTACAATGGTTTATTATTGAATAATAAACCAAAAACGAGTGATACTAAGACCGCAGAAATGTCAAATGACGGAACACGAATCAAAGTGGTTCTTTCTTTTGTTAAGAAATCAGTAATTCATATAGAGGCGGAGGAATTTCTTAATTTAGCTCTCGCCTGGCATACAATTTATCATTCCTTTCCGAAGCATTTAATCTCCCTTTTTTCGAAAATCCATCACCCTCACTGTGTCCTGACAACAATGGAGATCAAAAAGAACGAGACTCAAGAATTTTGCAACATCAGCAGCGCGGAACATGTGGAAAAAACCTTGAAGCTATTAAAAGACAGTACAGTTGTAATCGCGAAGCTACACGTCCATCGCCACAACTAGTACCCTCATTAGTAATTCCGTAATTGAAAATGGCGACGAAGGTGAGGTCAATGACCATTTCATAGTTAAGGAGTTTCATTTTTATCTAAATTTCTCCTAATCTAAACTTTTTATGCTTCCAAAAACGAGCATTCAAAACGATAAGGAAGTAGCACGAACTACAACGTAGAGAGAAAATTAAAAAACAAAACTGATGAACAACCAACCAAGTGTACGTCAATATTTTAAAATGTGATATTGTCTGAAATTAGAAGCCCCAACAATTGTAATGTAACATGTTGTTAACAATAAAACGACGAAGGAAGGCCCGAGAGTCGAGGATTATGGGCTTTTTTCCAGTCCTGGCGGAAGGGATGGGAAATCCTACTCGAGTATCCAGTAAATGTCAGATCTATGATACGACTTCGGTTCTATACGACGTAGGTATGAGCACTATTCAAATTTACAACACTTGCGGTCTGATTGTGACTTGTCAGATCTACTATAAGATTCATGAAAAATTGTTAGCCAACTAACTTTGGTGGGTATTAGAAACTGCTCACCGGGTGGTCGGATGATTACACGTCAGATAGTCTTGAAAATTATTGAGTACTTATGTGCCGTTTTCAAATTAAACTTCCAAGTGGGGCCCCTTTACGAGGGTGAAAGTGGCCGCTAACATTGGAGGTCCATGATCGCTGCTCTCTCCTGGTATTTGGATATCATACGAAACATGCAAATGATCTCTCGAGTGGTGTAGCTACGGCGGCTAAACCGTCTATCTTCAATATCCAAGATTACTATTTCAAATCCCGGCGTCAACGCAATTTTTTTTCGCTCAAGACCGCGGAGGCACTCTCCCCCCTGTACGGCGCTTAGCCCCCGTATTATACCTACTCACACAGGGTTCACAACACCCGTATAAATAAGCCCTGACCAGCGCAAGAAGATTCATTCTGATCCTCTCTCTTGATTCCGTCACTCTGTCCTAAAACCTACTCAGCTCTTTTGAAAGTCCGCCCTAAATTCACAGGTATCGTAGCTGCTCGCTCGTTGTATCTCTTGACTGATGATTTTTCCATTCCCGAAATTCTAAGTTCCTTCCCTTTTCACTTTTATTTACAACAATTCAACAAATAATTGAAATGCTTTCTGAAGGAACTACATTTTTTTTTCGAGGTTTTATTTATTGCATCTGATTGTAAGATACATCATCTAGCAATATTTCATCTCATAAGTGGAAACGGTATACGGGATGGGACTTCAGCAAACCTACTCCTCAGAATAGGACGGTAAAACTGAGACACTACAACTAGCTTGCACTATAACTTGCACACTGTGCAATGCACAGCACCATCAGGTCCAGTGGCTTGTTTCGCTTGAGGCGCCGCAGTTCTCCTGCGTTGTCCAAAACGTCGAGCATCTATGGGTTCCGTGCTGGTGGAGGCGTTTTTAGTGCTTTTGAGCATATTTTACGATGATTTCGTTGACTGTTTCCATCCTCAGGTCTCGATGAAGAACATTATTTCACACTAGTTCAAAGGCCCTGCTACGCAGGTAAAAAGAAATAAGGTGAATAACAAAATGAGGGAGTATAAAAACAATACGCAAAGTAAAAAAATCGACCCCGAGGAGGGGAGCACGTCGGTTGCCCTGGGGGACGCTCCGCCCAACTGGGGCCCTCTCCCCTTTACTAGCGGGGTGAATTCCACCAGCCCAGCGCCCAACCACCCCCTGGATGAAAAACGGATAACCTTCTCTGATTCTTTCATCTGATACTAAACCCAGAAGTTCCCCCCCTCAAAAAACGTCCAAACGAATCAAAAAAAAATTTCTTTGTCATAATTTTTTTCCAAGGTCAAATATCATTTTGGCACCCCGCGCAACTGCGAATCTTGCGCAACTGATACTTTCTTATTTTAAAGAGAACAATTTTATTGAACAGATTCGGATTTACTCAAAATTTCATGAAAATGTGATCCCTTAAACATTTTTTTTGATAGCTCGTAACCGGTTCAGCGAGCACGCAAAGTTGCGCCCAAGATTGTCAAATAGTGGATGAACTCTGAAGTGTGGCACATGAATTTTCATTGTTTTTTAACGCTGATTCGTGGTGCTATCCGTTTCTTGATTTCGCTCAATTTTTGCGGAATAATGACCTAAATTTGGTTATTTCAGTGAAAAAATCATCTTTTTTCGCGCCTGTGTTTGCACATGTAAATTTCAGAGGTAATTACATTTCCTTTCCGTCCTTCAGGTTCTCAACCGGATCGAAAACATTAGTAAAAATCTAGGCGCCTAAGATTTTAAAAAAACTTACGAGAAATAACCGAATTTAGGTCATTATTACGAAAAAATTGAGCGGAATCAAGAAACGGATAGAAAAACACGTGAATCTTCGTTAAAAAACAATGAAAATTCAATCGTTACCTGATTTGAAATTTTCAAGTTTGGTGGGTATTATCGTTTTAGAATCGAACTGGGTGGTGATGATTAACACGTCCAATAGTCTTGGAAAATTATGAGTCAAAAAATTTTGTTTGCCGTTTTCTTAGGAATCTTTCGGTATATACGATAAACCAGGGGGCACCAACCGTACCTATCAGGATTTTGTTCTGAGAAGTTTGCGTTTTCTTTGCGTTAGACTTTTTGGCACAACCCCAGAGTTGAATCCCGTAGGTCCAAATAGGGCGTAAAATTTGCTTGTAGATGAACAGTTTATTGCGAAGTGATAGACGGAAATCCGCTCTCAAGAGAAAACACGGTTTCCTGAATTCAAGTTATAGTTCTTCCTTATTATTCAATAATAAACCATATAATCGCTCTCGAAAAAAAAAATTTCTAACCCCCCTGAAAATTTCATGGTTTACGTTTCAAAGGGTCTGGAATCCAAATCTGCAATAAAAAATTTTCCGTCCGTCCGCCGTACGCCGTCCGCCGTACGCAAGATTTCTCCCAAACGGCTGGACCAAAACATCTGAAATTTTCAGGAAAAATCCATGTTGGTCCGACAACGCCCCAATTCTTTAGCCAGCTTTCTAACTCAAATTGAAGTGCCATTTAAGGGTTGTCAAAGTTTTGTAAAATCCCTAAAAACCTCAAAAAACATCAAGGCGGCCTAAATGTGGACTTGTTTTGTAGAACTTTCCATGAGGAATCGAATGAGCCCCTTCCCAGGTCTGTAGGTCAAACCATTCCCGATTTATGGCATGATTAATGCGGCCAAGATTTGCGTTTTTCGAGTTCTGTTATCGCCTTCTTGATAACTGGCAGTTTCCCATCTGGCCGTTCCAAGCGCCCTCAACTCGAATATGGGAGTGAGCCCATTTCCTTTAATTTGATGTAGGTCTGATATGAAATCAAGAGAGACTTTGGGTAGTATAAAGGGAACTGCAAATATGGAGCGCAGTTTAAATGATATAAGGTAGCAGAAGCAAAACGCTGCAAATTCTTTCACTGGGGTTTTTTAAATCAATTTCATGAATTCTTTCCAGTAGGTAGCACTGCTGCGAGGGAACGTTTGAATGAATGAAATGAATGAAAAAAACGCTGCAAATTCTTTCACTGGGGTTTATTATTCAATCGGCTTGCGTTCATGATTTGAAATTCTTCTAAGCTTTGGAGTGTGCGTGTTTCACAGGATAGGGCGATTATTGAATTTCAGGAGATATGCATGGAGCACGTGAATCTGTTCTCGACCAAAATACCTATTTGGATTGATCAGTTGATCATATTTGTGTGCCTCCTGAAATTCAATAATCGCCCTATCCTGTGAAACACGCACACTCCAAAGCTTAGAAGAATTTCAAATCATGAACGCAAGCCGATTGAATAATAAACCCCAGTGATTTCTTCTCGATTTGTATACCACAGTAATTTTGAGTCAAGCGCAGATATTTCACTGTGACAGAGTAGGGGACTTGAGTTTATTACAAGTTCTGGGGCAGAGACTTAGGAACTACGTGAACTGGAAATATTGTATGAAATTACAAACGGTTTAATTACGGCTAGGCGAAATTTTAAAATAAAAAATCGTTGTTCTTTCGTTTACTCGCTAGCGCTAGAAGTAGTACGTACATTCAATGCTCAAAACTTTCAGAATGTAATTATAAATTAAATGGAGTAATCTCCTCTAACATTGTGGTGCAAACTTAATTTTCTTCTTTTAATTTCTTATTTTTCAAAAGACCGTTTTCAATAAATTTTCAACAAAAAAACCATTTTAATAAAGTTAAAATAAAACAAAAACGAAAGTCTCGCTGTGAATTTTGTTTTAAAACTAATAAAATGTTTCGTTACGTAGATCTCAAGTTACTTCTTTTTATCTGTCCCCGGCCTTCGGGCCTCTAATGAGTATAAGAAAGTAAAAAAAGTGTATTATCATACGCAACCGTTATGACCCGCATGGTAGTCATCGACCAGATAACGTGGTTATCTCTTGCAACGGCCTAACTAATTGACAGATGTACTTAATTTTAGTTCCTCGCCAAACAAAAAATAAGACTTTAATAAAAAAATATATGAGGGCCAGTTGAACGTTCGATATCATGGTTGGCCGAACATCTGCCCTAGGTGGTCACATTTAACGAGAATAGTCCTTCCACGACAGCCAACAGGTGTCGTCAACTAATCCCAGGTCCTCTTTCTTTAATATGCAGATAACGATTCAACCAAGATTTTTTTCTTGGTTGACTTCGGAAAGTTAAGATAACAGCCAAAATTTACTGGCTCGCATGTACGGGAGCGGTGGCGTTGACGCGTGTAGGAAACTACCTATTTAATTAGGAAAACACAACCGGTAATCTGCGTTCTTTGTGTCACGAGGCGAAGGCTGGGAATGCTACGCGAGAACGGAAGGAGATAAATCGCAAATCTCTAGGGGTCATTCTCAAATTATTGGGCAATTCCCCCTCAACCAGTAAAAAAATGTTCCTAAATAAAAATTGTTTAAACTTATTTGGATTTATGTTGTTCCGATACAGGAAACAATTTTTACACTAATAGGACTGATATTTGCGAGTTCGACGATGGGTTAACTGCCTTTTTCATAATTTTGTGGCAATTGAAAAACATGAGTGTTCCCAATATTTATATCATGATTGAGTTTAATTCAGGTACCGAACTAATAATTTTTTGTTTTGTGCGCCTGCTATATGTAATTACATCATATAGATTTCAATAAGTGTAAACGGTAAACATGAAGACTTCAGAAATACATCGTAATTGGAGAAAATCCGAACATTGTTACTATTTGAAAATTTCATGAACTCATCAGAATGTCCAAAGACAGTCTGGCTTGTTTCGCTGTAATGGAAGGGGCGACAGTTTTCTACGTTATAGTTGTCAATGGACGAACTGCGACCCAGATGGAGTGGACGTTTGCTGGGTGGAGAATTCGTATAGACTATTTTGATGATTCCGGGTGATGATGGAGTCCTTCTCAGTTGGTTAATCTCTACGCAGGTAAAGCTTTATTATGAATAACAAATTGATGAGTATCTAAAAACAATGGAGATTCGCAAAGTAAAAAAAGACTTCATCTGTGAGGAGGAATGAGTCGTTGCCACTCAGGTTGCCCTTTGATGACAGCTTACGGGCGCCCAACTGGGGACCCTCTTGAACATCATTTACTATGCGGGGTGAATTCCACCAGCCCAGCGTCCAACCACCCCCTGATGAAAAAAAAATATACATGGCTAGAGTTCTATTTCATCTTTAAATTTAGGGGCAAACCGTACCTATGAGGATTTTAACGTGAGAATTTTGAGTCAAGCGCAGATTTGCGTTGAGACTTTTTGGCACAGAATAGGGCAAATTCCATGAGTTGAATTCCAACGAAAAAATTAATATTTCAGTTTACTCGCAAGCGATGATGGAAACCTCTAGAGAAAACATTGGTATTGAATGTACAAGTTCATGGCCCTGATCGAAAATTGATTATATAAAATTTTAGTCAAGTTCTGCAGACCTTTTAATTTGGAGTGACAGAATTGTAAAATGCAAATCTATTGACAATTTAAATAACTATTATCATTCATCAATTGGAATATGAAATTACACAACTGGTTTAAATCAAGGAAAATTTTCAAAAATGACCGAAAATCGTTCTTCTTTCGTTTACTGAAAGCACCAACAGAAGCTGTTACATTCAAGGATTTCTTTCAGAATTTAATTTAAATTCAATTCTTCATAAAACAAACTGGTTTTCTTCTTTTAATTTCTTATGGGGTCAAAAGACCGTTTTCAATAAATTTTCAAAAAAAAACCATTTTAATAAAGTTAAAATAAAACAAAAACGAAAGTCTCGCTGTGAATTTTGTTTTAAAACTAATAAAATGTTTCGTTACGTAGATCTCAAGTTACTTCTTTTTATCTGTCCCCGGCCTTCGGGCCTCTAATGAGTTAAGAAAGTAAAAAAAGTGTATTATCATACGCAACCGTTATGACCCGTATGGTAGTCATCGACCAGATAACGTGGTTATCTCTTGCAACGGCCTAACTAATTGACAGATGTACTTAATTTCAGTTCCTCGCCAAACAAAAAATAAGACTTTAATAAAAAAATATATGAGGGCCAGTTGAACGTTCGATATCATGGTTGGCCGAACATCTGTACCTTATATATATAGTCCTTCCACGACAGCCAACAGGTGTCGTCAACTAATCCCAGGAACTCTTTCTTTAATATGCAGATAACGATTCAACCAAGATTTTTTTCTTGTTGACTTCGGAAAGTTAAGACAACAGCCAAAATTTACTGGCTCGCATGTACGGGAGCGGTGGCGTTGACGCGTGTAGGAAACTACCGATTGAAACTACCTATTTAATTAGGAAAACACAACCGGTAAACTGCGTTCTTTGTGTCACGAGGCGAAGGCTGGGAATGCTACGCGAGAACGGAAGGAGATAAATCGCAAATCTCTAGGGGTCATTCTCAAATTATTGGGCAATTCCCCCTCAACCAGGCGAAAAATGTTCCTAAATAAAAATTGTTTAAACTTATTTGGATTTATGTTGTTCCGATACAGAAACAATCCCTTTACACTAATAGGACTGATATTTGCGAGTTCGACGATGGGTTAACTGCCTTTTTCATAATTTTGTGGCATATGAGCATGAAAAACATGAGTGTTCCCAATATTTATATCATGATTGAGTTTAATTCAGGTACCGCAAGCCTAATAATTTTGTTGTTTTGCAAAATGCCCTGCGCCTGCTAATACATGGTAAATCATATTGAGGAACTTTTGTTTCTGTATAGCATTTTTTCCATACCTTGACACAAGACTGCTACCGACAGGTACGATATCAAACTTTTAGTTTCTCGTTTCAACTACGTGAATAAATTCAGAAAATGATATATTTTATTGGCACGTGATGAGGAGATATGAAGTTACAAAATGAGATAGTATCATAATAATAGATTTGTGTGAACTTTTACATAGCCAAAACTACAGCAACACACTTGTCGCGCAGTAAAACTCTTGACGACTTGGTATCATTCACGTTGAACATCATGTTCATGCTTACTTTAGCACGTAGCCAACCCATAGAAAGAAGTCATTATAGAAAGAACTCAAATTAAAAAAATAGTACAAACTTTATTTACTTCAAAAAACAGGAATGGAAAAATCACAAAAAAGAACTAAAGAGAAAATGTCAGTTCATGTTAAGTAGGTATTGTCGCACACATTGGAATCCAACGAATAAAGTAATATTTCAACATAATAGGTAACTATAGAGAACGAAATATTGAATCAATACCGTTCATTAACATTTAAATTGATTGGAAATTTTAGCAAGATACGCAGCCCTTTTTTTACAATGCTGGAATTAGATAGGATGGAGAATATTAATTGAAATGAACGATACGTCCTTATCATCTATTTGGAATAAGTTCCATCTACTTCTAACATATTAAACAACAAATATGAGCTTATTATAAATACCGTTATAATCCTATTATTCTACCAACCATGGCTTGTTTTTCTCTTGGTAAGCTTCATCTCTAGCTGGGTCATTCCTTCTTTTCTCACGAAAACACTTTTGTTTTTCTGCATTGGTTAGTACTAGTTATTTAAAAAAAAATCATAACAGTCAGATATGGTTGTGATTCAGACAGCAGTAAAAAATAATAAAATTTAATTATTTAATTAATTAAAATGTTATTAAATCAGATATCCCTACTAATCTCGCATCAGTGTTAGTTACAGTACAAGAGTTTTACAAGTAATCAGGAATATTCTAGTATGGTAACACTCTGGTAAAACTGCAATGTACAGGCTTAAAAAACATTCACTGGGGACTTTCACAGTTTTGATCAATTCTCCGAAAATATATACGTCATTACTTATAATAATTATCCACGTAATGACGTATATATCATCTATTATAATCCATCACAAGGCTGGAGAAAAAAAAGTCCAAAAGTACAACAAATGTGGCAACACTCAGGTCAAGGAATAAAAATACTCTCCATTTTGTAGAGGAACAAGACACACCATGTCCACAAAACACGTGGTAAGCAACTGATGAGGTTAGGTTTGATAACAACGTGGTTGCTGTATGGATTAAAATTAGAAATAGCAGCTGGAATTACGGGGCATGTGGAACAACTGTATAGAAATGAATTTCACTTTTATCTGCTAGCCGAACAAATTATTTTCTCTCAAACATCAGTAAATAGTTTGGGGGACGGTAACACTCTAGTCAAAAGAGGCTGGTTTTCATCTTTCTTTCATGAATAATGTCATTTCTACAATTATTTTGTTTCTAATTTTCACTCAACAGTTGACAGAATTATTTACTTACCTTCTAGAGGCTTGATTATTGAAAAAGTTTCAAACATTTTTATGAAATAGAGAGGGGACCGTGAAAAGCCAGGTAATTTGAGAATGACCCATTGGTTACTACCTATCTAATTAGGCAAACATTAACCATAATTCGCGCTAATTGGTGACCTGCAAAACACGAGGTTGTTAGCGCCTCAAGGACATGACCTTAAACCCTGCTGCTGTGCGATATTTTTTTCTCTACCCTTATGAATATCGAATTTTGAATTCTACGCACCTCAGAATTTGAGACCACAAGATTTCAGACAGCGCTGCTGTATCGACTGTTGACCTCCCCGATTGCCAATGCATTACACCGTGCGGAGTTCACATATTCGTAAGGGTGTATTGTATCTAACTCATTCTCTCTATATTTGTATTTAAATACATCTATATCTTCATTTCTTTGTACTACCTTCGATCTATTCTAGAGGGAACCTTCTGTCATCCTCACCTGCAACAAAAGACAACAATTTTAACCATAATTACATGCGGGACATGATGGATCGTAAAAGGTAAATCTGAAAGCAATACAAAACAAAATAAAAAAACGAAATACAAATACATCAGTAAGTAAACAAAGAACAGAGTAAGAGAAACGTCAGTCAAGTTGAGTGCGGCACTCATCTTCCTCGTCTAACCTAACATGAACTTGGAGATCTTTTGAAAAGTTTCATAATATCGAAAGATGCAGGAAATGAACTTGTTACAACGATCCACGGGATGTTTTACGCCTTCAAAAGGATAGTTGACGTGTTTCACCGGAGTGTCGGGATGGATGGAATCACTAAAGCCTGAGAAAATTACGCTTACTGAATATCACATTTGCACAAGCACAGACTGCTATATCGATTTCTAAGCAAATGAACATTCTAGCGCAATAGAATCACTAGAACCTGAAAAAATTATGCTTACTGGATATCACGTTTGCACAAGCGCAGGCTGATGTAGCGATTTCTGAGCAAATGAACATTCTAGCGCAATAGAATCACTAGAACCTGAAAAAATTATGCTTACTGGATATCACGTTTGCACACGTGCAGACTGATATATCGACTGATAGACTGATGTATTGAGCAATGGAACTCACCGGCACATTCTCTGAAAATTTTATCTAAATCGGATGAAAACTAGGAATTATGTCCCATACAAGGATCTGCAAACACACTGACAGTCGAGAAATGACATTTGTTCAAAATGGTTTAAAAAGCAACATGGAGGTGTAGTACTTTGCAGTATTTTGATTTTGGAGAAAAGAAACTTCATCTCCCAAATCAAAACACATTTTCCGGAAGTTATTAAGCATCTTTGAATTCAGCTGGAATCGGAAGCGTACAATGTCACTTATGTCGTAGAAACGTCGGATTAGGGATGCAAGATTCCTAAAAAAGAATCGATTTAATTCGTATCGATCTTTTTGGGAAGAATCTAAAAATATCGTATCGATTCTTTTGAAAAGTATCGATATTTTAAAGAATCGATACTTTGTTGAAATTTTGGTTTATTATTCAATAATAAACCATTGTAATCGCTCTGGAAAAACAAATTCAAACCCCCCCCCCCCCCACCTGAAAATTTCATGGTTTACGTTTCAAAGGGTGTAGAATCCGAATCTGCAATAAAAAATTTTCCGTCCGTCCGCCGTACGCACGATATCTCCGAAACGGCTGGAGCAAAAGATCAGACATTTTCAGGAAAAGTCCATCTTGGTCCGACGACGCCCCAATTCTTGAGCCAGCTCTCTCACTCAATTCAAAGTGCCATTAAGGGGCTGTCAAAGTTTTGTAAAATAACTAAAAACCTCAAAACAAGTCGAATCGGCCTAAATATTTACCTATTAGAAGAACATACCATGAGGAATCGAATGAGCCGTTCCCCACGTCCGTAGGTCAAACCATTCTCGATGTATGGCCCGATTTATGGTGCCAACATTTGCGTTTTTTGGTTTATTATTGTTTGTTTGAAACCTAGTGATGCCGATAGCGTCGAGTTGTAGTGAATGTGGTTACTGTAGTGATAGCCGATGTGGATACTTGTAGTTTATAGCCGATACACGGGTTGAAGCATTCTGATATGTATGAAACGCTGATAATATATAGGTAAATATTATTACAGGGGTAAATAAGTATTCTTTCACACGGGTTTATTATTCAATTGGCTTGCGTTCATGATTTGAATCTGTACTAAGCTTCAGAGTGTGCGTGTTTCACAGGTGATAGAGCGATTATTGAATTTCAGGAGATATGCATGGACCACGTAAATCGGTTCTCAACCAAAACACCTATTTGGATTGACCGGTTGATGATATTTGTGGGCCTCTTCTACATCAGTCTACCTTTGGCTACATCGTTTAAATTTGGGTTTGGGGAAGTTTTAACGCAATACGAGCGCTAAAGGACTTGATAAATTATGGATGTTTTTATTGTGGGGGGGGGGGGGGGGTGTTGAGGTTCAATAAAAAAACCGTTCATGATTTGAATTTATACTAAACTTTGGAGTGTGCGTGTTTCACAGGTGATAGAGCGATTATTGAATTTCATGAGATATGCATAGAGCACGTAAATCTGTTCTCAACCAAAATACCTATTTGGATTGTTCAGTAGATCATATTTGTGTGCCTCCTGAAATGCAATAATCGCTCTATCACCTGTGAAACACGCACTCGGAAGCCTAGTAGAAATTCAAATCATGAATCATTGAATAATAAACACCAGTGAAAGAATTTGCAGCGTTTTTAAATGAGTCTTATTAGAATGAGAAAATTTATTTAGATTCGATTTATTAAGAAAATTCATACATAATAGATACTTTTTTGTAATTTTTAAATGAGCCCTATTAGAATGAGAAAATGTATGATTGATAAATTAGAATCTTTCATGAAAGTATCGATTTTTTTCAAGAATGGATGCGTCTTCGAATTTTGAAACGAGTCGGAGTAATTTAAATGCAGTATAAATTTTACTAGAAATTTCTAACGACTTCTCAAAAATGTACCTATTTTAACTGTAATTGTTTCTTTCATTACCCCAATAACTATATCTTTTGTATTGAGTTTAATTCGTGGCATAAATTATTGATGTCACCCACCTCCACTTTACCTATACATTTTTCTTGATGAACTGTCAATCAACCCATCAGTTGTGTAAAAATAGGGATAATTGAGGACGATTTGAACTATCGAAATGTGTTCATCTCAATTCAATAACTTTATCGCGTATCTGTCGGCTTGTTCTTACCTGGTACCCCCAGGTGAGATGGTACTCACTGAAGGTGCACAGAACAAACTTGTTCATCCCTTGTGGGCACAACTTGATTGAACTATTGAATCGATTCTTCGATACTTGGGGGGATCTAAAAGTATCGATACTTTTTTAAATCGATTCTTTAGAGAATCGATACTTTTTTTGCATCCCTACGTTGGATGCAATTGACCCTCCCCCCTATAAGTTAATCGTTGAATGGATGACGTATGTTCAGTTTCTATCGGAACGCGTGGCACTCGCATCAACGAGACTGTTGTGCAGGATATTTAATCTCGACCGACAAAGTTATCTCAAGAAAAGTGCGGAACTGCAGATTCATCAAGGGCACTGCGAAGAACAAACTGCGATAATTCCCCCTCGTCGGACTACGGGCACCAAGAATTTGCTGGCAATTCATTTATTTTGCCTTCGATATTTCCCATTAATAATAATATGAAAAAGATAAGACAAGTTACAAGAAAAAGTGTAAAAAGGAAGAACAAACGTTTATCAGAGGACTATATATTATATAAGAGGCAAAAATGCATGAACCTCGAAATTTAGACCACGGTCATCAACTTTACGAGGGAGACCCTCCTCGGGAACTATCGGTCATCGGACAACTCATTGTAAAAAGAAGATGAAGAAGATAGAAAGAACGTGTATTTCACTCAATGCAGGTTCCAATTTAAGATATGAATGTAATACGAATTATGTGAATATATTAAATGATACAATGGAATTCGTGTTTGCCATACTCTCATGCCGAACACTTGTAGCGGTTGAGAGGAGGTATTTCTATTGGCCGTCCCTCATATAATTTTTATTGGTCATAAACAATGATCATTCGAGCATTTTCGCCGTAAGGCCTCGTCAGGGGCTTAAGGAAATTGTGTTCGTTATCTTCTCTTATTACAGGGCGCTCGGCAATTGAGATCGACTTTTCTCGTGCGTACTAGAATTCTCAGTCGATTTTAGTGATTTATTCTTGACCTATCAAGGATTTGGTCTAGTTTGACATTGTGAATTGCCGGGGTATGTTGCACAACTACAATAAAAGTGGGATCGAACAAAAAATGATCATGACATTGGTCAAGACTTGTTGGCTAGAACAAATTTGTCACACACATCTATCGTCCTAAAATGGTCTGCCACGGACTCGTATTGAATTTGTTTTCTCCATGTTTGGGTCAGGTAGGGGTGGGAATTGATATTTCAAAAATATCGATATTATGTAAAGGAGAACCGATCATTTCACATTGATGTTGGGTTGTCGATTTTTATCGACAGTCCATTGATTGTTCTTAACCAATATATCGAGAAAAACGCTGCAAATTCTTTCACTGGGGTTTATTATTCATTGATTCATGATTTGAATTTCTACAAAGCTTTGAAGTGTTCGTGTTTCACAGGTGATAGAGCGATTATTGAATTTCAGGAGGCACACAAATATGATCAACTGATCAATCCAAATAGGTATTTTGGTTGAGAACCGATTTAAGTGCTCTATGCATATATCCTGAAATTCAATAATCGCCAGTAAATCACGCACACTCCAAAGCTTAGTAGAAATTCAAATCATGAATCATTGAATAATAAACCCCAATGGAAGAATTTTCAGCGTTTTTCAAGAGCGATTACAATGGAAAAATATTCTATTTGAAAATTTTAAATTTCGGAGTAAAAGACGGAGCATGCATATCAGATTGCTTCAACCCGTATATAGGCTATAAAACCTTTTAGGAGTTCACTCCAGTATCCACATTCACTACGTCACTAAATTACTGCGATAAAAGAAAAAAATTGTGTTTGTTTTGATCGCAGTAACCTAGTGATGTAGTGAATAGGGATGCAAATGTTGGCTGCATAAATCGGACCATACTGTATGGCCCATACATCGGGAATGGTTTGAGCTATGGACCTGGGGAGGGGCTCATTCGATTCCTCATGGACAGTTTTTCAAAAAAAGTCTAAATTTAGGCCGCCTTGACTTTTTTTGAGGTTTTTAGGGATTTTACAAAACTTTTATTTCATAATCGACCTTTTCTTTCAAATCCATCATCCTTATGGTAGGCAATTGAGGTTTCCTACCGTTTTTGGAATTCAATTTTTCTATGATGTTTGACATCTAAAAAATAAATTAAAATTATGATTAATTCGAGCAAAACGATGGACTTCATTTCCATTATTGAAAAATATAACATGATGCATTTCCAAAAAAGAATGATGTTTGACATCTAAAAAAAATGAATTAAAATTATGATTAATTTGAGCAAAACGATGGACCTCATTTCCATTATTGAAAAATATAATATGATGCATTTCCAAAAGAGAATGTGGTACTTATTGTTTTAAGAAAGAGGGGGAGTTGCGCTGCACAGAGTAAGGTTGCAAACTTGTGAAATCCTTTCGAAGAAGATATATATACACTCTCCACCACCCTAAACAATCAAGCTGGTCATGCAAATGCGAGGAAGGAGAACATACTTGGTTTTTTTTTTCTTTTTCGGGTTGGTTTCCACTCGATGAGTACAAAATTAATTTAATAGCTATACTGCAGCTGTCTGCTTGTAATTTATGTGGGATAGAAAAAGTCTTTAAAAGGTGAAGGACTTGTTATAATTAAATGTCAGATAACTACATATCAACGAAACGAATGGGATGCATCCAGTTTGATTTGCGACAATTATTTTGCATGTAAGTAATGCAAAATACGACGAAGGAGAACATACTTGTTTTTTTTCGGGTTGGTTTCCACTTGATATGTACACATTTATCTTAATACCTATAGAGCAGTTGTCATGCTCGTAATTTCTGTGGGAGAGAAAAAGTCTTTAAAAGGTGAAGGACTTGTTATAATTAAATGCCAGATAACTATATATCAACGAAACGAATGGGATGCATCCAGTATGCAAATCAGTTTGATTTGCGACAATTATTTTGCAGGTAGGTAATGTAAATACGACAAAGGAGAACATACGTGGTTTTTTTTTCTTTTTTCCCCGGTTTGGTTTCCACTCGATATGTACACATTTAGAAAGATATTACGACGATATTGTAGGTCCTCAAAGGAAATCTGAAGATTTTCGATTCGATTCTCCTCGCCAAGGCCGATTGTCGGTATTCCCCCCGTGCGTTAAACCGGCTATGTCACTATCCCTCCTGTACGTTAAAACGCCTATGTCGCTATCCCCCCTGTACGTTAAAACTCCTATGTCACTATCCCCCCTTTTATATCTACTACCCTTAAAGGGCACTTTAAATTAAGTGAGAGAGCTGGCTAAAGAATTGGGGCGTTGCCGGACCAATATGAATTTTTCCTGAAAATTTCAGATTGTTTTGCTCCAGCCGTTTGGGAGAAAACGTGCGTACAGCGTACGACGTACGGCAGGCGGACGGAAAACAATTTATTGCAGATTTGGATTCTACACAATTTGAAACGTAAACCATGAAATTTTCAGGGGGGGGTTAGAATTTTTTTTTTTTTTTTCAAGAGCGATTACAATGGTTTATTATTGAATAATAAACCAAAATCGGTAAAACATCGCGGTTTTTTCACCTGTTACTGTTGATTTATTAACATTCAGACTCAGTATGAAAAAGCTTGATTATTCTTCATCTTCCGTCTTCGCATAAATTCGGCAACCATCTCACCTGTTGTTGACAACAGGAAGAAGAGAACAACAGCCAAGTAACCTTCCCTAAGGTTGCCAGCGCCTGTTTATCTTTGTGTTCAGACTCCGCTTACATACACGTGGTTTTTTGACATGGATATGTCTTTTGGCTGGGAGTCAAGGAATTTTTCGCGACACTTTTTTTCTCCACACAAAATGCAACGCTCCGACAGCACTTTAGATTATTATTAACTCGTAAAGTTAGTTTTTCCATCAAATAAACCGTAGTTTTTCTATTAATTTTGCACGTTTCTACGTCAGAGACGTGGGTTGAAAATAGTGCGCGAGTTGATTTACCTGTATATGAACCAATTTCTCAATTCAAACGTAATATTGTACGCGCTGGAGGTGTTCGTATCTACGAGGAGAGTGTTCATCCGTCCTTCAATCTGAAAACGATGAGCTCCAGAAATTTGGTAGATCTCCTATGCAAGTGAAGCGAATAACTACATCACTTTGATGGAGTTGGTTACATTTTGCAATTCAAACTACAATCAATGGTGCAAGGTATTTATGGTATTCTTATCCGTTTACGTCACACCTTGGACTTCCATGCATACATTTTTCCTTGGGGGGAATAATAGATACAGAGAGACAATAGATCATGTAATTAGAAAATTAAAATGACAAAATAAATAAAATATACACTAGATATTTTATGAAAAATGTATTATCACCCGAGTGATCATGCCAGCGTCGATTAAATTCACTTCTTCCCTAATGGCGCCCTTAAGTTCAGTAATTCTGCGAGGTTTGTGAGTGTATACCCGAGACTTGAGGTATCCCCACAAGGGAAAACCACACGAGCTCAAATCGGGTGATCTTGGAGGACATTCGATTTGCGGTTGAATTGCACATGGGTTGAGAATCTGTGCGCCTAATTTTGCAAAAGGACCTAAAATTCCATCCTTACTAACTGTGTGTAGTCCAGAAAGTCGGAGAAAGGGATTATAAGAAGCGAGAGGGCTTTGCTACCCAAATGCAAGCTCTTTTGGGGGAAAATCCAAATGGCGTCTTTCTCATGAGGGGTGAGGCACATTTTCATGAGAATGTGGAGGTTAATAAACAAAATTTGAGATACTGGGCTCCTCAAAATCCTCGTCATATTCATGAAAAACCTTTGCACACACAACGTGTAACTGTTTGGTTTGCAACTGCTCCCTATTTTTTTCGAAAATGCAGATGGTCCAACAGTGACAGTGAATGCTCAACGTTACACGCATATGTTCAACACTTTTTTGAGACCTGAACTAGCTAGACGACAGCTGCACATGTGAAATGTCTTTTTCCAACAAGATGATGCAACTCCACACACTGCTCGCGTCTCTAGGGAAGTGGTCAGAGATTTATTCCCAGGAAGAGTAATTTATCGTTTTGGGGACATCGAAAGACCTCCAAGATCACCCGATTTGTGCACGTGTGATTTTTTCTTGCACGTTCTTAATCATAAACCGCAATTGCAGTTCAAACATTGAAAATTGAAACAAATTGCTAGTTTCTGAACTACTTTATTTTTTACTGCACTTCCAAAAAACGTGCTGGAACTTGTCGAACCTCAGGAAATCTTGTAAATTTAATCAGCTTTCTAATCGTATGGTCAATTTTACGATTCCGCGTCGATCTCATGGAGAAATTCCAGTTCGAAGGCGAAAAAATGTTAGGCACCTTCCGATCTTAAAAGGAGGATATTCATGTTTTCTCTTGACATGAGTCTGTAGGTTAACTACCATTCGCAAGACTAGTTCAAGCGTGAAAGCGAGTTGAGTCGACAAAACGTCATGAAAGTGTTCAGAACACACTGTTACGTTAGAATCGTGGCAGGCATCACAAATGAGGAATATTCGGACATTTTCTAAGGGCTAGGATCATGGAGGCAGCCACAACATTGCGAGATAGTCTAACGACGGCATAACAGTTGGAGCCATGCGGAAAAGGACGAGAGCCTGCAAAAGAAAGAAACCCCCCTTTAAGGGCCTTTTAAGGGCTGTCAGTTTTGTAAAATCCCTAAAAACCTCAAAACGAGTCGAAGCGGCCTACATTTATACCTATTTGAAGAACATACCATGAGGAATCGAATGAGCCCATCTCCAGGTCCGTAGGTCAAACCATTCCCGATGTATGGCCCGATTTATCGTGCCAACATTTGCGTTTTTTGGTTTATTATTGTTTGTTTGAAACCTAGTGATGCCGATAGCGTCGAGTTGTAGTGAATGTGGATACTGGAGTGATAGCCGATGTGGATACTTGTAGTTTATAGCCGATACACGGGTGGAAGCATTCTGATATTCATGAAACGCTGATATTATATAGGTAAATATTATTCAATATTATTAGAGGGGTAAATAAGTATTCTTTCACTGGGGTTTATTATTCAATTGGCTTGCGTTCATGATTTGAATTTCTACTAAGCTTTGGAGTGTGCGTGTTTCACAGGATAGAGAGATTATTGAATTTCAGGAGGTATGCACGGAGCACGTAAATCTATTCTCAACCAAAATACCTATTTGGATTGATCAGTTGATCATATTTGTGTGCCTCCTGAAATTCGATAATCACTTTATCACCTGTGAAACACGCACTCCAAAGCTTAAAAGTGTGCGTGTTTCACAGGTGATAGAGCGATTATTGAATTTCAGGAGGCACACAAATAAGATCAACTGATCAATCCAAATAGGTATTTTGGTTGAGAGTATTTTGGTACGTGCTCTATGCATATCTCCTGAAATTCAATAATCGCTCTATCACCTTTGAAACACGCACACTCCGAAGCTTAGTACAGATTCAAATCATGAATGCGAGCCAATTGAATAATAAACCCGAGTGAAAGAATACTTATTTACCCCAGTAATAATATTGAATAATAGTCCCCAGTAATAATATTTACCTACATATTATCAGCGTTGCATACATATCAGAGTGCTTCAACCCGTGTATCGGCTATAAACTACAAGTATCCACATCGGCTATCAATCCAGTATCCACATTCACTACAACTCGACGCTATAGGCATCACTAGGTTACAAACAAACAATAATAAACCAAAAAACGCAAATGTTGTCACCATAAATCGGGCCATACATCGAGAATGGTTTGACCTACGGACGTGGAGAAGGGCTCATTCGATTCCTCATGGTATGCTCTTCAAATAGGTATAAATTTAGGCCGATTCGACTTGTTTTGAGGTTTTTAGGGATTTTACAAAACTTTGACAGCCCTTAAAGGGCACTTTAAATTGCAGATCTTTTGCTCCAGCCGTTTCCGAGATATCGTGCGTACGGCGTACGGCGGACGAACGGAAAATTTTTTATTGCAGATTCGGATTCTACACCCTTTGAAACGTAAACCATGAAATTTTCAGGTTGGGTTAGCATTTTTTTTCCCAGAGCGATTACAATGGTTTATTATTGAATAATAAACCAATAAAAGTATTTCAGAAACTAGCATTTTTTTAAATTTTCAATGTTTGAACTGCAATTGCGGTCCTTAGGGGTTCGTTTATGATTATGAGTGTGCATTGGCTGTGAAGGAAATTTCACGCTGAATCCGAAAATGTGGTCAAAAGTAGGAAAAAGTTGTTTTAAAGTGGAGAAACGTGGGTTTTTATGTTAAAAAAACATGGTTTTCTAGAAACAAAACCTTTAAAAATTATATCTAGAGAACGGGGTGAGATAGAAAAGTGCGGTTGGCGGGGTTTTACCACATTTTTGATGCAGTTTATCAGAAAAAATGTTTCGTCACTTATCCGCTTCCATCCTGTATATGAAACGAAGCGAGGCACAGGTGGTGGTGGAAGAATTATACATTTGTCCTCGGCTAACCACGAGGGTCCACCTGCTTGATAATTTACCAGGACAATATAAGACATTAATTAATTCTAACTAATTTCCATTTTTTTCTGAAGAATAAATGTCCAAGGGCAATCATTCCGTACAAGTCTTTTGAAAAAGTAAGAACTGCCTAATTGGGTTCTTTGTCAGCAACCCGCATCCTCACAAGATGTCCTTAGCTTTCCGCTCAAGACAGGTGATCTCTTGATGATAGAGTGTATCGCGCTCCGTCCTGCGGAAGGAGCTGGCGGTTGGACTATTCGTACACCTGCTCCCGGTCTCCGTGAGGATGCTGCTGGTAGGACGCTGGAAACCGTAATTAGCGAATTTCAAGGGAAATGAATAGCATGTTCATCTAAACAGATGTCCCCGCTATAAGTATATATAAATCACCTTCTGTATCACCTGCTTCCCATATCGAACCCCCCCCCCCCCCTCTAACCCAAACAGCTGACCGTCCTTTTAAACGATTACCTCTATTGCTCGGCTCACCCCATCCTCGCTTCACCTTCATTTTCATATTCAATGCCTTCAACATAAGTTAAACGTGTTCTAACTGTCAACCTGTACAGCGTTATTCCAAGGCTAATAATGAACTCATACCTGAAACGTACGATGTTTCATATTTGCTCAATACTGACGTTATAAACCTTTACGGATACATCATGTTGGGGAAATCACCGATCGGGGGGTTTGAATGAGAGCACGATATTTCACCGAATGATGTGCTAAACTTAACTAAAGACACGGATTATCGATAGCTTGTACAATGTGACGTATTTTATCCGCAAAAATGGCACGACCCTCATAGGGCCCACTTCCCAATTTTTTCAAAAGCTCGTCTTGTAATAAAAAAGTTCATAAGGTAATTAAATTAAGATAACGCATTTTGGTCAATTTTTCAAAAATAAACAGGCATAAGTGGAAATTTATTTCTGAAATAAAAGAGCATTGTTCTATATAAATAAACATATCTGGGAGGAAGTACGTCTAATTTGCGCATGAGTGGTTTTGTGTGGCTGTAGTAACCCACTCCAAAAATTAATCGTATCACAGCTTTAAACGAAAAAGTTACTGATTTAAATGTTGTCTCATACGCACCACCCCAAGCAGTTATACAGTAACTAACAATGGAATTGATGTACGCATGAAATATCATTCTTAATACATTCAACGGGAATATTTTTCTAGCAATATTGAAGATATAAGCTGATTTACGAATATTCGCACTTACATTGAGCATATGGGCTTTCCATTTAAGACGGCAATCAATGATAACGCCAAGATACTTTTGTGTAGCAACTCTGTTAATTTTGGGACACTTCTGACAAGTCCGATACGGAAATGAACAATTAGGATGATGAACTTGCAAACTGGATTCATAAGGAATACCCGCATTCGTGATAGAAAAAGTTGAATAATTTGTCTTCAACATATTAAAAGAAAGAGCATTCTGCATAAGCCATTTTACTATTCTAGAGCTTTTATCACTAGCAAGTTGATGTGTTTCAACCCAACTGTCAGACTCCACGATCAAAGCCAAATCATCAGCAAACCCAATAAGAGTACCACCACCAACAAAAGAAAATATATCATTCATGTACATTAGAAACAATATTGGGCCCAATACTGAGCCCTGTGGGACTCCAATATCATTAACTCTAATACTACTATTTACACCATTCAATGTAACAAACTGCTTTCGATCCGCCAAATATGATTTAAACCAATTCACAACTGCTGAGTCTAGTCCTAAAGCAGAAAGTTTTAATAATAGACGTTTATGGTCAATACAATCAAAGGCTTTTGTCATATCAAAATATACGGTAATGGCTTTCTTTTTGTTATTCAGCACATCACTAATGTGTGATGTTAATTTTATGACTGCTTGTTCGCAACTCCTACCGCTGCGGAAACCATATTGAGTATCAGAGAATAATAAATTGTTTTCCAAGTATGTAACCAATTGCTGCTTAACTAATTTTTCAATTATTTTGGAAAATGCACTGAGCAATGATATCGGTCTATAATTGGCTATACTACGTCTATCACCTTTTTTAAATAGCGGCTTAACTTTTGCGATTTTCAACATAGCTGGAAAGATTCCTTGGGACAAACTCAAATTTACAATATAGGTCAACGGCTCCAATATCCAGGGTGACATCTTTTTAATTAAATCGGATTTGACATCCAGGTAGCCAGCCGCTACATTAGATTTGAGAGACATAATAA
>JAVIWC010001352.1:0-25737 GCA_031894815.1 Creontiades dilutus
TAATTATATAGGCCTATTTGAGTTTTTAATCTATGATCCCCTGTAAATATTCTGCAATTAAAAAAAAAAAAACAGGGCTAGGCCTGGGCCCCCCAGGAGCCCGGGCCCTGTGACCAGAGTACACACACACACACACACACACACACACACACACACACACACACACACGCGCGCACACACACACACACACACACACACACACACACGCACACAACGTACTTGCATACCTACACACATATATATAATTAGGAAAAAAAATGAAATCAGATTAGTTTGGCAAAATCAATTTGAATTTTTGGCATACTATCAAATTGAAGATTTTGGCAAATTAATTTGAACCTTTGGCACGAATCACTTCTAATATTTTTGGCATCTCAATTTAAACTTTCGGCGACTCATTTTCTACTTCTGGCTTCCATACCACCTCGAGCTTTTGGCATATCAATTTATACTTTTCACAGATCCCAACTAACCCAACATTCCACCCCATATAATGATCAATAAATGTTTTTTCTCTCTCTCTCTTTGAAATAGCAAATTAGGTTTTTGGGGTAGAAATAAGTGTTAATTATCACAGATAAATCCAACACTATTTCATGGTAGCAGAGCGTGGTTCCACCTCAAACTACCGCGCAAGACCAAAATGCGAAAGGTACCCGCTTCGATTGAGAATCAAAAAGTACCTCGACATTACGAAGCGGCAATTGACAGGATACCTTTCTTTTAACCAAGCAATCCCACATCGGTAATCAAATTTTTAATGGCAATGTCGGAATTGAATGACCTAATACCGACACAAATGCATGAGGTGGTAAGAAGGTTAGTGTTAAAACCAAGGTTCAGCTACTTGAAAGCAATGCTGAACGACACTCCCTTAATAACGTACGACACAGTATATCGTAGGTTAAAACGCGAATTGTTGTCAGGCATAACAACAACAGAGATGACGTTGAAACATCTCAACACTTTAGTGTTCATACTTCATTAAGAGTTCTGTATTATGAAAGTATCAAGTATTGGGAAAAAAGGACCTACGTGAAGGGCCTACTACCAATGTGAAGTTAGTGTAATATTGGTTTATTATACAATATTTTGCGTTTTAGACCTTTCTGACAATTTTGGTTCCGTGTCTGTCTGTCTGTCCGCAAATCCTTGTTACGGGCAAAACTACACGAAGTTATAGTCCGATTTTGATGAAATTTTCAGGGATTGTGCGGGTTGGGGTGTAGATGGTCCCCTATAGGTTTCATGACAACCGGATCAATAGTAGCCTCTGCGCAAGCGCAAACGTGAAATCCTTGCCAGAAGCATAACTCTAGGAGTTCTTGACCGATTTCGATGAAATTTTGGCAGACGTTTTTATTTTTGGAAATGTCATAATAATTATTTATCACTTCAGTCATCTATCCATTCAGCGTCAATGTCAATTTTTATTATTAGGTATATTTTATAGTTTGTTCAACTGTTGAACATGCCTACCTTTATTTTCTCAAGTTATGCTCCTGCATAACAATAAATTTACCCTAATTCACTATTTACTTCGCCTAATTGAAAGAAGTTCTTTAGTCAACATAATTTTCAATGATCTATACAGTCATGTTATGGATACGAGGAAGCTATGCGCCACACACACTTGGCATACTTTTTTGGTTTATTATTGTTTTTGTGTTGATCTCAGTAACCTAGTGATGTAGTAATGTGGATACTGGAGTGAACTCCTAAAAGGCGTTGTAGCCGATAGACGGGTTAAAGCATTCTGACAACCATTTACAAAAAAAAAAAAAAAAAGGGCCGCAAATTTTTTCACACTGGGGTTTATTATTCAATTGGCTTGCGTTCATGATTTGAATTTCTACTAAGCTTTGGAGTGTGCGTGTTTCACAGGTGATAGAGCGATTATTGAATTTCAGGAGATACGCATAGAAACGTAAATCTGTTATCGACCAAAATACGTATTTGGATTGTTCAGTTGATCATATTTGTGTGCCTCCTGAAATTCAATGATCGCTCTATCCTGTGAAACACGCACAGTCCAAAGCTTAGTAGAAATTCATATCATGAACGCAAGCCATTTAAAAAAAAAAAAATAAAAACGATGTAGCCAAAGGTAGACTGATGTAGAGGGGGCACAAAAATCTCAACAACTGATCAATCCAAATAGGTATTTTGGTTGAGAACCGATATACGTGCTCTATGCATACCTCCTGAAATTCAACAATCGCTCTATCATTTGTGAAACACGCACACTCCAAAGCTTAGTAGAAATTCAAATCATGAACGCAAGCCAATTGAATAATAAACCCCAGTGGAAGAATAATTATTCACCCCACTAATAATATTGAATAATATTTACCTATATATTATCAGCGTTTCATGCATATCACAATGCTTCAATCCGTGTATCGGCTATAAACTACAAGTATCCACATCGGCTATCACTCCAGTATCCACATTCACTACAACTCGACGCTATCGGCATCACTAGGTTACAAACAAACAATAATAAACCAAAAAACGCAAATCTTGGCCCCATAAATCGGGCCATACATCGGGAATGGTTTGACCTACGGACCTGGGGAGGGGCTCATTCGATTCCTTATGGTATGTTCTTCAGATAGGTATAAATTTAGGCCGCTTCGACTTGTTTTGAGGTTTTTAGGGATTTTACAAAACTTTGACAGCCCTTAAAGGGCACTTTAAATTGAGTGAGAGAGCTGGCTTAAGAATTGGGGCGTCGTCGTCTCCAAAATCAAAAATTCCACTCTCATTTTGCGTTTTAGACCTTTCTGAACAATTTTGGTTCCGTGTCTGTCTGTCTGTCTGTCAGCAAATCCTTGTTACGGGCAAAACTACACGAAGTTATAGTCCGATTTTGATGAAATTTTCAGGGATTGTGCGGGTTGGGGTGCAGATGGTCTCCTATAGGTTTCATGACCCCCGGATCAAAAATAGCCTCTGCGCATGCGCAAACGTGAAATCCTTGTTACTTACCAATTTCGATGAAATTTTCATGGATTGTTCGGTTTGATGTGTAGATGGTCCCCTATGAGTTTCATGACCCCCGGATCAATAGTAGCCTCTGCGCATGCGCAAACGTGAAATCCTTGTTACGCGCATAACTCTGGGAGTTCTTGACCAATTTCGATGAAATTTTCATGGATTGTTCGGTTTGATGTGTAGATGGTCCCCTATGAGTTTCATGACCCCCGGATCAATAGTAGCCTCTGGGCATGCGCAAACGTGAAATTCTTGTTACGCGAATAACTCCGGGAGTTCTTGACCAATTTCGATGAAATTTTCATGGGTTGTTCGGTTTGATGTGTAGATGGTCCCCTATGAGTTTCATGACCCCCCGATCAATAGTAGCCTCTGGGCATGCGCAAACGTGAAATCCTTGTTACGCGAATAACTCCGGGAGTTCTTGACCAATTTCGATGAAATTTTCAGGGATTGTTCGGACTTATTAGGTATATTTTATAGTTTGTTCAATAGTTGAACATGCCTACCTTTATTTTCTCAAGTTATGCTCCTGCATAACAATAAATTTACCTAATTCAAAATTTACTTCGCCTAATTGAACGAAGTTCTTTAGTCAATAATAATTGTCAATGATCTATACAGTCATGTTTTGGATACGAGGAAGCCATGTGCCACACCCACTTGGCAGACGTTTGTTTTCTTCTAGTTGGCTGTCGTTAGGAGGTCTGTGGGGCGCTTTCTTTTTAGTCGTCTATTCGGACGATCCGGGGGAATCATGAGTACGATTCCAGCTGCGAGAGGATTGGGGTGAGTGTGCAGTTTTTTATGAAATCGGGAGTATGAGGCTTTCAATACTTCTTTTATCCGAGGGATTTCAGTGTCTTTATGTAGGTTGTCATTACGGATATACCACTGTGCATTAGTAATCACTCTTAGGGTTCGATTTTGAAAGGTCTGAATTATTAGCACCTGAGAGTAGGAAGCTCCTCCCCATATCTGGCAGCCATGCTCCCAAATCGGTCGAATAAGTAGCAAATAAATGAGACGCTTGGTGTAGAGTGTGAGCGGAGACTGCTTGCCAAGGAGGGGCTCGAGCGATCTTGGTCGGTGACGGCCTCTATGTAGAATTGCGCTGATGTGGTCTCTGAATGTCAGGCTTTTCTCTAGAATAAGACCCAGGTATCGGGATTTCTCTAGAGAAAAAATAGTTTTTCTTTTCAATTCACACGAATTTCTTGATACTGCGCACTTTATATTCAGTCGAAATTAACGAAAAACACGGCAACAAATACCAAGCTTTATCGAAGCAGTGGCTGGCAGTGTTTGATGGTGACAATGTTATGGAAGCCATCTCGGAAGTTTCACCAGGGTGAAGCCAAAGTAGAGTTGTGTAAGATGCGTTCAGTCCCGGGAATTCACAACCGTTCACTCAGTTTAGGGAGGCGTTCTTTGGAATCAGTTCACCCGTTCAATACGTTCACCATGGAAGAAGTAGACTCCTTCTCCTTCCCATGGCGTTCACTACAATCAACTCTTTCCCCCCGCCAACCGGTGTCCTCTTGGTCTTCCAGAGGACGGGTTTCCCACCTGTTTTAACCCTCTGTACCTCATACAAGGATGACCATCGATACATAATATATCGATGTTCGATAGTATCGGTGGTATAATATTGATGCCCATATATCGCAGGTTAATCATTGATAGTAGACACCACCGATAGTATCGACCAAAAAATATCAATTGGTAGTTTTAGAAAAATACACCATTCTTTTTCTGTTGCGTTCCTAGGCCGTCAAAGAATCTTACCTAATTCTGATTTTAAATTGAAAATACTAGGTACAGGAAGCCTAGGTAGTAGTGAAACTTACAAACTTCTCTATAGGAAGTGGGTGACCTGAAAAAATAATTCTTTCTACACGCGAATCAATTTCAATTTTTACTGAACTTGAAAAAACTAACTCTCGGGTACCGTCCATATAAATAATAACTTTTGACAGCATGACTGAAAACTGAACAAACAAAACACGAGAACTCCTTCATCCATGATATGAGAATGGCAAGGGTGTTGGTGCGGGGTGATTTGAACAGCTGGGGTAGGATTCAAGTGAACTGAATTGGTGAACGTCAACTCTTTTGGTATCCGTTCAGTTGGAATCATATCTTTTGACGGATGCGTTCACTGGGGTCCGTTCAGTGCTGAACGCCACATCTCTAAGCCAAAGCCTTCTTCCCTGCGCCACGGGTGAATACCCCACCACCACAAATGGGTTTCTTATCCAAAAAATACTTTTCCTCACATGTCCAACTTTATAATCGGACAGTTTTCATCAACAGTGCACACTACTTGAACTTGAACTGGGAATCCTCTTTATCATGCAAGTCCAAACTATATAATGTTCATATAGTTGTGAGGCGATGGAAGCGTACTGAGCCCATAACCCAGAAGTCCGAGGATCGTAACCACGCTCTGCTACCATGTGAGGTTAATGGAATGGTGTAATTGCCCCTTCCATTGAGCTGAATGCTGTAGTGCCCGCCAAGCTCAGAGGATGACCCAGTCTGACTCCCAAGGCGACGGATTCAAGAATTGGGAAGGGCCAACTAACCATATCTATCACAAACTCCAAGTTAAAACTGTTCATATGTTGGTTTTTGTTCCTCGTTATCTTTTACAAATAGTTTCGTTACAGCTCTTTACAAACGCCATTGTTTTATCTTTTATCTTCTATCTATTTCTAGATAAGTAACAAATTCTATTCTCAATTAAAACACCCATAGGTTGATTTTTTTTTTTTTTTTTTTTTTATATTTGCAGATTCCCCTTGACAATAGAGAAATAAAAATACGAAACGTTGGGAACAAGTTTTTTATTAAACACCGAACCTCAATAAACCCGCAGAAGCTTTTCTGAATAACTACGTTCAATAATAATTATTATCCACTGATATTCATATAAATATAAACTATATAGTCATTAAAATCTTTAGACTGATTCAATCCAATACGAGCGTTTTGTCTATGACACTGGTTATTTAGCGAGAAAGGTGGAAAGATTATGGATTATGAAGTCCATAATGGAGCTCACGCAAGGTCAACCTTGCGGTCACGCGAAAAGCCTAATTAGGGTACGAACCTGAGAGAACTAACAATCCGATGCTGTTTTCAAGGATAGAAATAACGTCACACTATAAAATGAATGGAAGATCCCACGCGGCTTAATTCGCTCGATAATATACATTTTGACGTTAGTAACTCAGTATACATTCGTCTCGGTGTTCGTATTTGGTATAAACGGGTGACGGCCATGCTAAACGTTGGGTGGGCAAATAAGGCATTTTGCGTGCCTTTCAAAGT
Source organism: Creontiades dilutus (assembly GCA_031894815.1). Lineage (NCBI taxonomy): Eukaryota > Metazoa > Arthropoda > Insecta > Hemiptera > Miridae > Creontiades > Creontiades dilutus. The sequence continues at coordinate 6,334 of JAVIWC010001352.1, forward strand.
AACGTGAAGGACAGTGAACGAACGCTTTGTTAAGATTTTTCAATGCGAAGTACATGCTGAAGGGAGATATTCAACAAAATTATAATCTCTATTATTGGTTTATTATTCAATAATAAACCATTGTAATCGCTCTGGAAAAAAAATTCTAACCCCCCTGAAAACGTCATGGTTTGCGTTTCAAAGGGTGTAGAATCCGAATCTGCAATAAAAAATTTTCCGTCCGTCCGCCGTACGCCGTACGCACGATATCTCCGAAACGGCTGGAGCAAAAGATCTGAAATTTTCAGGAAAAATCCATCTTGGTCCGACGACGCCCCAATTCTTGAGCCAGCTCTCTCACTCAATTTAAAGTGCCCTTTAAGGGCTGTAAAAGTTTTGTAAAATCCCTAAAAACCTCAAAACAAGTCGAATCGGCCTAAATATTTACCTATTTGAAGAACATACCATGAGGAATCGAATGAGCCCTTCCCCACGTCCGTAGGTCAAACCATTCTCGATGTATGGCCCCATTTATGGTGACAACATTTGCATTTTTTGGTTTATTATTGTTTGTTTGTAACCTAGTGATGCCGATAGCTTCGAGTTGTAGTGAATGTGGTTACTGGAGTGATACCCGATGTGGATACTTGTAATTTATAGCCGATACACGGGTTGAAGCATTATGATATGTATGAAACGCTGATAATATGTAGGTAAATATTATTACTGGGGATTATTATTCAATATTATTACTGGGGTAAATAAGTAGTCTTTCACTTGGGTTTATTATTCAATTGGCTTGCGTTCATGATTTGAATCTTACTAAGCTTCGGAGTGTGCGTGTTTTACAGGTGATAGAGCGATTATTGAATTTCAGGAGATATGCATAGACCACGTAAATCGGTTCTCATCCAAAAGTTCAGATCAGTTGATGATATTTGTGTGCCCCCTCTACATCTGTCTACCTTTGGCTACATCGTTTAAATTTGGATTTGGGGAAGTTTTAACGCAATACGAGTGCCAAAGGACTGGATAAATTATAGATGTTTTTATTGTGGGGGGGGGGGGGGGGGGTATTGTGGTTCAATAAAAAAACACTGCAAATTCTTTCACTGGGGTTTATTATTCAATTGGCTTGCGTTCATGATTTGAATTTCTACTAAGCTTTGGAGTGTGCGTGTTTCACAGGATAGAGCGATTATTGAATTTCAGGAGATACACGGAGCACGTAGAACTGTTCTCAACCAAAATACCTATTTGGATTGATCAGTTGATCATATTTGTGTGCCTCCTGAAATTTAATAATCTCTCTATCCTGTGAAACACGCACACCTCAAAGCTTAGTAGAAATGCAAATCATGAACGCAAGCCAATTGAATAAAAATAAATAAAAAGAATTTGCAGCGTTTTTAAACAAGTGCCACGTTTATGAACTGAACAAATTCGGTTTCCGGTGCTTAGCTGTCTCTCAATCCTTTACGACTGTTGTTCGCAGGTCAAATCGATTAATTACTTGTTTCACGGGATGGGGAGAGATTGAAGGAGGAGTTTGACAGTAGAAGTGTTGAGGTACATTGACAGATTTCCAGAGAGTAGAGGACGATTGCTCTGGAATGAAAACTGATGGGGTGACATTTCCATAGCAGTTTACAGCAGTGCTTTACATTGTGCAACAAATTTGATGCAATATCTTGGTTGACGCCTCCGTAAAGACGTACCAATTCAAATCAAAATGTCAAAGTAGCAACATAAGGTTTGTTCTCTTTTGATTTTGTGGGTTTACGATTTTTGGTAACCTCAGAAATGAGGGCAGAAACTTGGAGGAATCTGGTTAGGTACCTACTTCAAGAGAAAAAATACAGAAGTGTGTATGTAGGCAACTCAAGAGAACCTTATTATTTAAACATAATCTGGTGCAAAGGAAATGTCTTTGTTTTGTAAATCCACACAGTAAACGGTAAACCAGAAACAGTTGAAAGTGGGAATTTCAGATTTACCGGAAGTAGTGTTAGATTACTGGAAGGTTATGCATATAAAGAGCCCTGACTGTGTCGGCAGACGGGTGTTAAACGAGCATGCCTCACGGGCCCGTTGTTTACACCCCAATAAGGTCATATACAAGTTGGGCCCGTTAGTGGCTACCAAAACCTCGTTTTTCAGTTCATGATGAGTTCACTTTTTATCGTTTGTAAAGCTTCGAAAATCGTCCGGTAAAACCTCAAGAAAAAAGTAAGTAAGAAGTGTTGATTGACACCCGACAGGAGAAAGGCCATCTGACCGCTCTGATTTATGTAGTTGTCAGGAAAAATTGAGCTACTAGACGAAAAAAAAAGTCCCGCCTAAAGATACCAGCAAAAGAGAGAAAAAAGGAGTAAAAGTGCTATTATGTTGATGGTTATCGACCCGCGCCTGCCTAAACCACAGTAACAAGGCCGCCAAAAAGAAGATCTTCGAAGTTCTTACAATACGTTGACAGCTTTCGTAGGAACTAACGTTGATCAATGCCCTTCTGGACTGGGCCCATATTGGGGAAGAGCTATTGTTTGAGAGCACAATTGTCTCGTCCTATGACGTGACGAGAAGGATGTTTCACAATGAAAAACAAATAGGTACCAATCGGGAGTAGGGATGCCATACTGGTTGGGTTGAAAAAGAGGACATGGGAGGGACCTCAAACGGGGACTGAACGAATCAAAATCAGGCCACATCAACTTCACTAACCGAAAAGTCCCAATCTTGGATGTTGAGATCAATTCGAATAAAATACCGCATACTGAAGCAGTTAAATACTTGGGTTTGACACTTGACTCCAAATTAAACTGGAATAAACACATAGAAAAGAAGAAAGAAGAACTTAAAATCAAGTACAGAAGGATGTATTGGCTAATGGGAAGGAATTCCCATCTCTCTCTTCACAACAAACTGCTTATATATAAGCAGATCCTTCGCCCTATTTGGACCTATGGGATACAGATCTGGGGCTGTGCCAAGAAATCAAATATTAAGAAAATCCAAACCTTTCAGAATAAAATACTGAGAAGTATACATGCGAAACGATGATATTCATCGAGATTTGAGGATGGAGACAGTCTATGAAATTATTGCAAAATACGCAAGGAAGCATGAACATCGCCTCCACAAACACGTGAACCCGGAGATGCTCTACGTTTCGGACAACGAAGGTGAAATCCGACGTCTCAAGCGAAACAAACCACTGGATTTAGTTGTGCTGCGTGAAAAGAAGTGCAATCGAACTCAGTGCTAATTAATTGAGCTATATAATAAAGGGCTAGATTTTGCTGTAAACCTACCCTCTTGGAGTGTACCTTTATTGATATGTAAAATTGCTAGATGAAATGTATTTGATTTTTCAGTCGCAATTAATAAATCACGAAAAAAAAAAATTGTGTTATTCACCTATTTCTTTTTAACCTGCGTAGCAGGGCCATTAAACTAGTATAATATATAATGGATGGTTTGTTGTTAAAACTGGAGAAGTTGATAAAGCTATGTTTATAAAAACTGCAAGGAAAAAACAATATTTTCAGAATTCAGTAAAACAAGGTTTGTTAAAAATTATCAATGATACAAAAGTCTAAACTTTTACAAGATTATCCATAATCTTAGTCACTGTCATCATCTGAACAAACGAAAGACTTTCCCACAACAGTGCTTGCTCCACTTGTACTGGCAACAGCAACTTCCGAATCACCATACCAAGAGTATTTATTCGAACTACCTATGTCCTAATGAATTTTCTTGTTCTTGAAAACATAATCGTAAAACTCTGAACATGTGAATTCTTTAAAATTGTATTGAACTAAAACTTTACTTTTGACCATTTCAACACTTAGCCTGTTTCTTTCTTTGGTCCACTGACTATTCATTAGAGAAAATACCCTCTCAACACTAGCATTATGACTTGGAATACAATAAAAAAATTCAACAAGTTTTAAAAGCTCTGAAAAATTACATCTTTCCAAACCTTGAAAGTATTTACCCATATATTATTGGATAATTGTGTCGTTTTCTGAGACTGAGATCCTGCCTCTGATGCAGCTTCCACATCTTTGTGTTTTTGGAGAAATTTTGAAAAATTACAAAACTGGTCGTAACAAGCAACATCATCATCATAATTACAGTAAATTGAGTCGATTTGTCGATAGTTGCTGTACACTGCCTGTCTGACGACAATTTTTCACAATTCGGCGTCGCTAAAAATCGTTATCTCCGATGCCCGTCTGTCGCTTGTGAAAACCCGGACAAATAAGAGTTTTATGAAAAATCCCCTCGGACGTTTTCACGTGCCTCAAAAAGAGGACATGTCCGGGGAAAAGAGGAAGTATGGCAACCCTGATCAGGAGACTAGAGCTTGAAACCGGTAGGTGACTTCCCTCGACGTTTTTCGAGTATGTATCTCTAAATAACTCATCTGTGCCTTCAAATGAACTCAATTAATAAGTAATTTATTTATGAAAGTAATTCATAATTGCTTATGGTACGATACCATAGCTAATTTGTCAAGATTCGGCGTCCAAAATTACTAAGACAAGACAAACCACTTGATTATGATAGTAAGAGCATTGAAAACCCACTTTTCCCCGATATTTCAAAGCATCTACGCGTATGAGGGGATCGGGTTGGTAAGATGGACCAACTAGATCCCAGGTGGAGTCCACGTGGGGAAGAACGAATTTTTTTAACATAAATTCCAAGGCGGACAGACATTTCAGATTTAGAATCTATGCACCTTGAGACGTAAAACGAAACAACGTTTCAAGAGGGAGGATGGGTGAAGGTGCTACAAACAATTTGCACTATACGATTACAAAGGCTTATAATTGAAAACAATAATCCAAAAAACTTGGATTGCAATAGGATTAAAGAAAGACAACTGAGGAGCTTACTTTCAAACAGGCACATATCCATTTCGACAAAATGTTCAGGAAGTGAAAAAAACGATTTGCAGATTAGTGGAGATGTTTTTCTGCAGTTTCTCATCGGAGTAATGTGTGACAAGGCACAGATAAAGATGCCTCAGAATATGAATCAATTTTCTCCAAAAACGAGGCTGTATATCCATTTTCACTTTGGAAATGTGCCCTTTTGATCAAAACTCATGGATTTGTGCCTTTTTGAAAAAGAAAGAATTCCAAAAAACGAGGCTGTATATCCATTCTCCATTCTGTAGGTTTTATTGAAAACTTTATCTGACTCCATATTTCCATTTGTCATGCCTGCCATCTATCGAGTCTCGTGTAAATATTCAACGTCAAGACGAAGGCGCAATGGTTCTTTTCGGATATGTGCATTTTTGAAAACCCACGACTTATCGCCCGACGAAATTGGGAGGATATGTGCTAATTCGATTGCAAGGCACTGAAAAAAATGTAGGGGACGGATTTGTTACCTTTTGATGCAAACACATAACTTTAGCCCCGGAATTGACGTGGATGTGTTCTGTTTTGTTCGGAAATGATAGGGGGATCTGATTCAACTCATATTCAGAGATAGAAAATTGAGAAAAAAACGTTTTCTCCCAGATTTGGATATGTGCCTTTTTGAAAGTAAGCTCCTCAACTGTCTTTCTTCCTTCACTGCCAATTCTTGGCCTGTGGCAGGTACATACCAAATTTTAACATTCTGTAAAGCGTTGAGATTCCACAAACGATATAAGTAGTGGAAATGGGAGTGTGAAAGAGGGTCTCAGGTTCAAGGGAATAAATTCTTCATTATTCAAGACAATAGGAAATTAGCAGTGTGCTCGCACTTGACTATTTTCACAGATGATTTTTCAGAATGTAATGACGATGTATCATATGATGAAATTTGGTTACTTAAAGAGAAACGGGTGAAGACCCTAAGTTTTGGGTATGTACTTTTAGATACGTATAGAGAGGTAATTTATGCATATCAGGGATTTGTAGTGCGTAGTAAATATGAATTATTCTCGATTCACTGGAAAGCGCAAGTCATTGAACTTGCTGTGGCATCACTACTTGAGGTAGTCGTACGCATACGGGCTTGGTTTGTAATACGGGCTACCCGTTATTTTGGGATGTAACGACAGTATTCTAGTGGCTGCAAGGCTGAACTTCCTCGTCAGGTGCAAATATGAGTTGTGGAGAGGACCCAAATTCGTCACTCAGTCTGGCAACACTTCGAATGCCGTTTCCCAGAATTTCCAGTTTTCAGGAGCTATGTAAACCCTTGTTCCGTACGCCTTGAAGTTTGATGTTACTAACTCTATTTTGGTCTTGTCATGATCTGTATTAGTTGCCTGGAACGGCTCAATCACGTATGTAGCAACATATTTCGTTTCACGGATGTGGGTGACTCATGAAGATGACGGACAGTTGTCGTACGTGGGATTCCTGTATGATTCTAATACGGACCAGTAGCCGGTTAGGAGGAAATCTAAGCCCCGAATCCAACAAGCAGGAAACTCTAAATGATGGTCAACGGAATGTCAGATAAGGAAAAAGCAAGGAAAGCTTAAGAACCCTCCTCATCCAGTAAAGACGAGCATTAACGAGAAAATATCGACGAAGCTGACTTGGCTGATGACACAGATTTTCAGTTGGACATTTCGCAGTTGGAGAATCTTACCTAACCACCTCCAGACTGTGATCCATATGGTTACTTGGCCCTTCCGGATTGTTGAATCCGTCGCCTTGGGAGATGAATCAGATGGCCTTCAAGCGTCTTGGTCATCCTCTGGAGCGTGGCGGGCATTGCCGCATTCAGCTCAATGGAAGGGGCAACTACACCATTCCATCACCTCACAAGACGAAGTGATGTGCATTTTTGGGAATGAACCATTTTTGGGCAATCGGGTGTGTCAAATATAGATCCAATATAGCTTCCTTACTGAAAGCCGGAAAAATATGTTCTGCTACCTCTTCATGATGTCCTTGACTCATTAGTAAGACCATCTTACTGTACAACAATTCTCAAGATGGGAAATACATTTCCAAACACATTGGTACGATAACAATTTATTCCGACTGGTTCTCACGACCTACAAGTGTTTATAGATACGCTCTGATAGGTTTATTGTGACGTGTTGGGGGTTTCAATTTCACCTACGTGGGAAACACGGCGATAATGGGGTTAATAGTAATTCAGAAGAGGGAAAAACGATGTAAATGTGTTGGAAATTAAAACTTACCACCAGAGGGGTTTCATTAGTGGGAAGTGACAGATAGTGAGGTGGACTAATTAACGAAATACCACCGCCCTTTCAAGAATAAAAATAGTGGTAAGTAATACATGCGTTACAGGGGCGTCGCTACGTCCAGTTTTTCATTGATCACACTAATAAACATAATTATAAACACGTATAAACAGTTGTTTTAAATAGACCGAATTCTTAATGGAACGAAAAAGGAGGAAAATCAGCTGACAATTACAGTAGGTCCGACCCCATTCCTAACATCAAATTAAACATTTCTTTGGTTTATCTCACGAGAGAAGTTCGTTAAACGAAATTGAGGATTTTAAACGCTGCAAATCCTTTCACTGGGGTTTATTATTCAATCGGCTTGCGTTCATGATTTGAATTTCTACTAAGCTTTGGAGTGTGCGTGTTTCACACGTGAAAGAATACTTATTTACCCCAGTAATAATATTAAATAATAAACCCCAGTAATAATATTGAATAATATTTACTTATCAGCGTTTCATGAATATCAGAATGCTTCAACCCGTGTGTCGGCTATAAACTACAAGTATCCACATCGGCTATCACTCCAGTATCCACATTCACTACAACTCGACGCTATCGGCATCACTAGGTTACAAACAAACAATAATAACCCAAAAAACGCAAATGTTGGCACATTAAATCGGGCCATACATCGGCAATGGTTTGACCTACGGCCGTGGGGAGGGTCTCATTCGATTCCTCATGGTATGTTCTTCAAATAGGTAAATATTTAGGCCGATTCGACTTGTTTTGAGGTTTTTAGGGATTTTAAATTGAGTGAGAGAGCTGGCTCAAGAATTGGGGCGTCGTCGGACCAAGATGGATTTTTCCTGAAAATTTCAGATCTTTTGCTCCAGCCGTTTCAGAGATATCGTGCGTACGGCGTATGGCGGACGGACGGAAAATTTTTTATTGCAGATTCGGATTCTACACCCTTTGAAACGTAAACCAAGAAATTTTCAGGGGGGGCTAGAATTTTTTTTCCAGAGCGATTACAATGGTTTATTATTGAATAATAAACCAAAAATTGAAGATATAACGATCTAAACCCCCTCCCACAACCACTATTCACCCATCTCAATAATTAAATTTTAATCCTAAAATCTTCATGGGAACTGGAGTTTCCATGATTTTCTCATCCCGATTGTGTCGTAGGTTTAGTAATTTTAACCTCCAAAACTGTTTTACCTGTCTATTGGAACCAATTTTTGATAAGAAATCAATCAGCCATTTCAAATTCCGCCTCGTGAGGTACACGTTGGTGCTGTACGGTTGCCGACTATGGGAAGTTCAAACTTAAAAACCGTTCACTTATTCCGGTTTCAGATGATTTCCTGCACGGATATTAGAAGAGAAGATGTTCTAATATCCGTGATTTCCTGTAACCGAATGTATTCTTCGAGGCCGTCCTATCTGATGATGCAAAACAAAGCCAAAAAACGCTGCAAATGCCTTCACTGGGGTTTACCATTCAATTGGCTTGCGTTCATGATTTGAATTTCTACTAAGCTTTGGAGTGTGCCTGTTTCACACTTGATAGAGCGATTATTGAATTTCAGGAGATATGCATAGAGCACGTAAATCTGTTCTCAACCAAAATACCTATTTGGATTGATCAGTTGATCATATTTGTGCGCCTCCTGAAATTCAATCATCGCTCTATCACTTGTGAAACACGCACACTCCAAAGCTTGGTAGAAATTCAAATCATGAACGCAAGCCAATTGATTAATAAACCCCAGTGAAAGAATTTGCAGCGTTTTTTTATGGTTATCAGAATGCTTCAACCCGTGTATCGGCTACAAAGCCTTTTAGGAGTTCACTCCAGTATCCACATTACTACATCACTACGTCACTAGGTTACTGATATCAACACAAAAACAATAATAAACCAAAATAACGCGAATATTGGCACCATAAATCGGGCCATAGATCGAGAATGGTTTGACCTACGGACCTGGGGAAGGGCTCATTCAATTCCTCGTGGAGTGTTCTTCAAAACAGAGTACAAATTTAGGCCGCCTTGACTTTTTTGAGGTTTTAGGGATTTTACAAAACTTTGACAACCCTTAAAGGGCACTTTAAATTAAGTGAGAGAGCCTTGACGTTTTTTGAGGTTTTAGGGATTTTACAAAACTTTTACAACCCTTAAAGGGCACTTTAGATTAAGTGAGAGAGCTGGCTCAAGAATTGGGGCGTTTGCGCTTGCGCAGAGGCTAGTATTGATCCGGTTGTCATGAAACCTATAGGGGACCATCTACACCCCAACCCGCACAATCCCTGAAAATTTCATCAAAATCGGACTATAACTTCGTGTAGTTTTGCCCGTAACAAGGATTTGCTGACAGACAGACAGACACGGAACCAAAATTGTTCAGAAAGGTCTAAAACGCCAAATGCGAGTGGAATTTTTGATTTTGGAGACAAAAAAATTTTCACATTCCGAAAGTGAAAACAATGCTTCCGCTACCTTGGTAGACTCGGGAGCAATAACGCGAATGTTGGCACCATAAATCGGGCCATAGATCGGGAACGGTTTGACCTACGGACCTGGGGAGGGGCACATTCGATTCCTCGTGGAGTGTTCTTCAAAAAGAGTACAAATTTAGGCCGCCTTGACTTTTTTTGAGGTTTTTATGGATTTCACAAAACTTTGACAACCCTTAAAGAGCACTTTAAATTAAGTGAGAGTGCTGGCTCAAGAATTGGGGCGTTGCCGGACCAACATTAATTTTTCCTGACAATTTCAGCTTTTTTTGCTTCAGCCGTTTGGGAGAAATAGTGCGTACGGCGGACGGACGGACAAATGTTTATTGCAAATTTGGATTCTACAGCCATGAAATTTTCAGCGGGGGTCAGAATTTTTTTTCCAGAGCGATTACAATGGTTTATTATTGAATAATAAACCAAAAGAACAACAAAACACTCGCTGAAAAACTTCAACAACATCAAGTATTACCAACAACCGCAATCTTCCAATTTTCCTACGGAACCTCCAAACCGCTACTCTTCTTCTATTTTTACCGTCTTGGGCCAAGGCCCTTGGCCGCAGCCAAAACCAATACTTGATATCCTATGGATATTATCCATGGATAGATATCGATATTCCAGCCAGACGAACTCATTTTTGTGGGCATAATATTTTTCAAACTCGTGTGATGTGAAAAAAATGGAATAATTCCATTGTTCCAATGGATAAATTATTTACGATCGATATGATTTTATGAGTCAACATAATATGTGATATTATCAGACGAAGCCGATATATCGAAGCCGACATACTCGTATATGTCGGTTAAAACAAATATTGGTTGAAATATCGGAAAAAATATTTGGTCAATCAATTTATTTATTTATTTATATACAATACGGGCAAAAAACCCAATACAGAGAAATTATCAAACATCAGAGAAAAATAATTATAAAAATACGTAGGCTAAATATTATCGAGTCAGACAAAACAAATGGAAAACGACTGAGCAACGAACTACACAACACAACTCATTTCAGCAATTCCCCGCACCTTCTCCTAACTAATACTGGTGAGCTTAAAAAGATGTCCAACTCGGGGCATTCATCGACAACATAGTTCACACGGCGAGGCATTCTGCATAAAGGCCTGTTGTAGAGGTAGTTAGTCGGCGAGAAGGGAACCAGGAAGAGGGATGTTGATCGGGAACTGAGTCGAGGAACAACTAGGCCAACCCTGGCCAGGAGGGAAGGAGAGTCCAACAGTCCAGTCGCAAGTCTGCAGAAATAGGTGACATCGGCCTGGTAGTGCCGGATCTCGGGACTCCGCACGCTGCAACTCCTCTCCAGAGCGCCAAAGTCAACCTCTTCCCGAGGAATGTGGGATTTGTAAGCCACATAGCGCAAGAATCGGCGGTGCACCCTCTGCAGCTGCTCCATCTGGTATTTGTAGTGGGGGGTCCAGACGACTGAGGCATAATCCAAGATGGGAACAACCAGAGCCCTATAAAGTGACACAATTGCTGGCACAAAGCTGAACTCACGCGTATTCCGCTTAATGAACCCCAGGGCACGCATTGCTCGGCTGGAGACTGCAGCCACCTGGCCAGAAAACGAGAGCTCACGATCGAGAAGCACGCCCAAGTCCCTCACGGATGATACTCGCCCTAGAGCCCCCCTCCGAGCATATAGCTATGAAGATGAGGAGCATGGGACCGATGAAAGGTCATTACGGAGCATTTAGAAGGGTTGAGAGCCCAATAATAATAATATTGGTTAATATCGATATATCGTGGGAAAATATCGATATTTCGATACTATCGACTGTCGATGGCCATCCCTAAACGAAATTGGCTGGCCAATGCTCTTCAAAGAGTTCAATTGGACAGCCCAAGAGAATTTAAGGAATTGTTGAGAATGCAGCCAGACATATTTGATGAAACACAACCTCATCCATGATGAAAAATAACGCCGTGATACAATGGTGGGAGAAGCCATACCTTCAAACGTGAAACTGGAAGCTACTCTGTATTTTTGGTAGTGGGTGTAGGTAGTGGGGTGACCACATTCACTTTGAATCTCTTATTTGGAGCGTCAGTATTTATTTTCTTCATATTAGATTAGATACGTTTCATCCTGCAGCGTGGACTTCTTCAGTCTATAAGTACAGACAGAATTTAGGCTTAGTCGTAGTGGTGCCACCAAACATCTCTTCAGTTTGTTTGTTTATTACTTACATGATTATACGTAAAATCCTAAATTCTGCCTGTACTTATGATATAATAAGTTATAGACTGAAGAAGTCCTCGCTGCAGGATGAAACGTATCTAATCTAATATGAAGAAAATAAATACACACGCTCCAAATAAGAGATTCTGTATTTTTAGCCGCAGGATATTCTTACAGATCTTCGGGTGTCAAAAGCGTCATTAGACGAATTCATACCGGAAGTTTCTGACATATGTCAGTACTATATGCAACAGCCTGCATGAATATTAGAAGATAAGTAAAAAACACAAGCCTTGTAAGCGTATATTTCACATAACATTCAAGTATTAATTTCATGCATTAACCATTATTACGCTCCGAAAGCCATGTAGAAACAGAAGAAGTGAAACGTGTGATTATGGCAACTGTGAATCCTGCAAGTCACCTGGTCGAAAGGATGTGGGAAAGCAAGTTGCCCGAAAAATAGACCGTCGGCCAATTAACTTGATTTGCCTGGAAAGTTGCCGAACAACTTGACTGTCCTAAAAATCTCATACAGGTGAATGCTCACACCACGCAAGTAAGTTGGTCCAAGTTACTTGCTCACTTGCATTGCCTTCCAACTGGCCTAGTCTGACCCCGACTTCAGCGATGGATATTTGAAAAATCATTAGCCAAACACAATGAATTCGGTCCACTCCAAACATACAACTGAAATTATCCTTGAACATAATTGAAATAACAGGGTGATTCTCAAGCTGAGGGCAATTTGCAGGTCCTGATATTTTAAAAATTTAAGTGTTTCTTTTGCTGGGCCTCCCTGGATGTCTTTGTGACGCCCAGTCATTCAAGACATCAGGCGCGGATTCAGGGATGGGGCACAGGGGCACGTGCCCCCCCCCCCCTCCGGCGGATCAAAAACACGGTATATAATATTTATATATCTAGTAGATATAATAGAAATATATTATGTTTTAGAGAGTTTGAAATTTGAATTGATAGTTGTCACTCAAATAACTATACTGGTTTTATTTCACAATAACTAAGGAAATTTTGGTTTATTATTCAATAATAAACCATTGTAATTGCTCTTGACGAAAAAAATCTAACCCCCCTCCCCCCCTGTAAATTTCATGGTTTACGATTCAAAGAGTTTAGAATCCAAATCTGCAATAAAAAATTTTCCGTCCGTCCGCCGTACGCACGATTTCTCCCTAACGGCTGGAGCAAAAAATCTGAAAATTTCAGGAAAAATCCATGTTGGCCCGACGAACACCCCCATTCTTGAGACAGCTCTCTCACTTAATTTAAAGTGCCCTTTAAGGGTTGTCAAAGTTCCCTAAAAGCCTCAAAAAAAGTGAAAGCGGCCTAAATTTGGACTTTTTTTCAAGAACTTTCCATGAGGAATCGAATGTGCATCCACCAAAAACAACTTTTTTTTTTTGGTCGCAGTAACCTAGTGATGTAGTGAATGTGGGTACTGGAGTGAACTCCTAAAAGGGTTTATAGCCGATACACGGGTTGAAGCATTCTGATATGCATGCTCCGTCTCACGAAATTCAAAATTTTCAAAAAGAATATTTTCGCATTGTTATCGCTCTTGAAAAACGCTGCAAATTCTTTCACTGGGGTTTATTATTCAATGATTCATGATTTGAATTTCTACTAAGCTTTGGAGTGTGCGAGTTTCACAGGTGATAGAGCGATTATTGAATTTCAGGAGATATGCATAGAGCACGTAAATTGGTTCTGAACCAAAATACCTATTTGTACACACTCCAAAGCTTAGTAGAAATTCAAATTATGAACGCAAGCCAAATGAATGAAATTGAATAATAAACCCCTGTGAAAGAATTTGCAGCGTTTTATTTAAATGGTATGGAATATTTAGTAATTTATCAATGCATGCGATGCGTCGTAAGAAATTAAGTGTGTCTATTGCACGCAAGACGCGATTGAACTATATTCTAGAGTGTAATCAGCTGATATTCTAGTATTTTAATGGATTAAACTCGTCTTGTTGAAGTTTTCACTTCTATCGTGGGGTCTGAAGCACACACAATTTTTTAATTTTGGGAAATGGGAGTCGTCACATTGTGGGGAAAATTAGTTACTTTAAATTATGCACATTTCCAATAATTCGCCACCGGCACCATGCTACATTTAGCTGACCGTTCATGTCACTACGCCGGATTGGTATAATTTTTGGAAAAGTTGTCAAAGACAACAGACTGTAATTTACCGTAGTTTGTTCAAAACAAACGCGGGAGATAGAAACACATAAAACCAAAATCGTTTAAAAACTCGATAATTGATAAAAACCTGTTTTGAATTGTCCACAAAAGCTCAACATGAAAAGAGGGGAAGAGAAAATTCAGGCCGATTACTGAACTGATCATTCTTAGATTTCAAGAGGTATTATTTTTCTTCAAGCCTTCAGGGGCGTTGGGAAAAGAAAGCGTCATTTCAAGGGCAAGCAAGTTCCCAATTTACGCTATTTGATTGAGACAAAATATTTTTTAAAGGTTTCTCCGATGAATCATTTCTCGAATCAGTTCGGATTTCTCTTTCGCTCAAGTTTGTCAATCGCCACATCTAATTGAGGTAGAATACGGAAAGTGTCGTAACCCGAGCGCCCCATCCTGGTGGTTAACAGACTCGAAACGAAACCGTTTCATTGTTTGCAATGGGCGACGATAATAATGGGCAACTAACTCGGCGCAACCTTCCTTTTGCACCTGGTCTTTAGAGAGGTGTTGAAATTTGTATTTTTTCAGTGAATCATTCTGAGTCATAATATCACCATCAACCAGTAGTTACTGCCGACAAAGCAAACGACTACACATTTGTGGAGAAATTGTAGGTTATTGATTACTACTGCAACAGGGATTACTATTTGTGAGTAGTGGAATTGGGGAAACTAATTCATCAATGTTACATCAATTCCACTAATACAATCCGAGTTTAGATTTATTAGCTATCATCAATGAAAAGAACAGTTCGCAATTATAAATACTGCTAAACGCACAAATCAATCTTTTAGTAAATTTTCTAAGCTGCGGAAAATGGTCTTCTTCGAGTTACTTATTTTTTAGAATTCGCACAACTCAGCGTCTTCAAATTTAGATGTTAGAAATGAGTTAATTAAAAATAACATAATCCAAGGCATACACTCGTAGGCTTAATTCGCAATATTCAGTTCATTTTGGTTTATCATTCAATAATAAACCATTGTTATCGCTCTTGAAAAAAAAATTCTAACGCGCCCTGAAAATTTCACGGTTTACGTAGGACGTACGCACGATTTCTCCCAAACGGCAGTAGCAGAAAATCATAAATTTTCAGGAAAGATCCACGTTGGTCCGACAACGCCCCAATTCTTTAGCCAGCTCTCTCACTTAATTTAAAGCGCCCTTTAAGGGTTGTCAACGTTTTGTAAAATCCCTGAAAACCTCAAAAAAAGTCGAGGCGGCCTAAATTTGGACTTTTTTTTAAAGAACTTTCCGTGAGGAATCGAATGAGCCCCTTCCCAGGTCCGTAGCTCAAACCATTCCCGATGTATGGCCCGATTTATGGTGCCAACATTTGCATCCACATTCACTACATCACTAGGTTACTGCGATCAAAACAAAAACAGCGATTTTTTTTTTTCATTTTTTTAATCGCCTAGCGATGTAGTGAATGTGGATACTGGTGTGAACTCCTAAAAGGGTTTATAGCCGATACACGGGTTGAAGCATTCTGATATGCATGCTCCGTCTTACGAAATTTAAAATTTTCAAATAGAATATTTGTCATTGTAATCGCTATTGAAAAAAACGCTGCAAATTCTTTCACTGGGGTTTATTATTCAATGATTCATGATTTGAATTTTTACTAAGCATTGAAGTGTGCGTGTTTCACAGGTGATAGAGCGATTATTGAATTTCAGGAGGCACACAAATATGATCAACTGATCAATCCAAATAGGTATTTTGGTTGAGAACCGATTTAAGTGCTCCATGCATATCTCCTGAAATTCAATAATCGCTAGATCACCTGTGAAACACGCACACTCCTAAGCTTAGTAGAAATTCAAATTATGAACGCAAGCCAATTGAATAATAAACCCCAGTGAAAGAATTTGCAGCGTTTTTTCGACCGATTTACAATATCCTTCCAGGTTATTCGGACACGAAACGTCATTTCCTGTCGAGGCACAGATAGAAAAAAGGTAGCAGCAAAAAAGAAAGCGATGTGGTCCGGCAGGCCAATCACCTTGACTCGACGAAGACGGAATATAAATTCATCTTGAAGGTCCGAAAATTGGGTTCCGTTATTTAAAAATTAAGACTCCTGTTTCCGAAGTTCACTTTTTGCAGCGGGCTTTTAATTTATCGGAACCATTAAGGAAATATAGAATGGTTAAATTATCGGCTGAAGATCAAAAGGAGTGGCAGGACGGTTTACTAGGTTTTTTATTTTTGTAAGGGCTGAAGGAAGTGAAGCACAAATTAGGGGGCGTGAGTTCCCTGGTACGTGCCACAAGTGGTACACACATGCGCGGGCTCTAACTGTAAAGCAAAATTAGAGTAACCGGTTGCAAAATGTGTGTATTAGTACCTTACAAGTTTATAGGGAATCGGATAGAAAATGGGGCAGTTGGAAGCGGGACTACCAACCTAATTCCTCAGAATGTCGGTAGGCAGGGTTAATATAATAATTTTGGTGAGACAGTTTCATAATTAACAGTGTGGCTTTAGAACTGGCAGGTCTACAACAGATCAAATGTTCATTGTTCGTCAGCTGATGGAGAAATGTTATGAATACAACATAGACATGCAGCAACTGTTTGTGGATTTCCGCCAAGCATACGACTCAATTAATAGTCCAGTCATATTAGACAATTATTTTGCCAAACATTGCAAAAAGTACTGTAAACTTCCTTTTTTAATATGTTGTAAGGGTTCACCCAGATAGTACGAATCTAGATTTGCAGGCCTGAAAACCGCGAGCGACGGGAGTTACAGCCGAAAAACCACGAAATTTTCGCACTGTTTTCAGTTTTTCGCAAAAAAGTCACCAAGGGAGCCTTTTGATGAGAAAAGACTCTCATCCTTTGTTAAACTAGATAAAATTTGCTACAATTTGAGACGTAATTGGACTCTGTAGCTCCATTAGTTCCAGAGATACAGCTCTGCAAATATTGACAAATTTTTCCAAAAAGTGGAAATTTTAACTTTTCGTCTATTTTCGACCGATATATTGGTGTAAATAGTCATTCTACAGTAAACTTGTGAGGAATGAAGTTGTAGGACATTTAATTACCTTCATTTTAAGAACATCGAAGGACCTGTATCTATCATAGATTTTTTTTAACTTGCAGAAAACCAAAATAAGTAGAAACGCGGTTCAAGGAAAAGTTGAATAAATGTTGAGTTATTTGTGTAAAACTATGTAACTAGGTAGGGACTGAAACATTTCGCGTACATTAAACATATTTAACTTAACATTTAAATTGACAGTAGGTCATAAAATGAAATAAATTATAAATAATTAAGACAAAAAGTGGTTCATATGAGTAGGTATGTACAGAGTACAGCTCAATTCCGCAATTAGGAGGGAGGGAAATGCCTGGGAGGTCTTCAGGGGTTAGAAATTCCTCATCCACGTCCTCCTCATCTAGCTCCTCGATGGGAGGAGTGTTTGTGCACTCTCTGCCTTCACAATGCTTGCATAGAGCGGAGCACTTGAGGCCTGCCTTCCTGCATGAGTAGGAACCGAAGCAACCCTTCCTGTACTTGCAGGATAAGCTTTTGAGGAGGAGCGGAGGAGCTGCAGCCTGCATCATGGGGATGGGAAGCCGACCCTGATCTGATTAGTCCAATTACGTCTCAAATTGTAGCAAATTTTATCTAGTTTAACAAAGGATAAGAGTCTTTTCTCATCAAAAGGCTCCTTTGGTGACTTTTTTGCGAAAAACTGAAAACAGTGCGAAAATTTCGTGGTTTTTCGGCTGTAACTCCCGTCGCTTGCGGTTTTCAGGCCTGCAAATCTAGATTCGTACTATCTGGGTGAACCCTAACAACATATTCAAAAAGGAAGTTTACAGTACTTTTTGCAATGTTTGATGTTTTAAATGACTGGCCTATAAGAGGAACAAGCTCTATCAGGCCATGGATGAGTTGGAAATCTCCAGCAAGCTGCTTCGTTTAGTGCAGATGACATTGTCCAATCCAAAGGGTAAGGTTAAAGTGGAGAATGGGCTTTCCAGTGAGTTTCAGGTCAACCGAGGTTTGAGGCAGGGAGATGCGTTGTCAACCCTCTTCTTCAACCTAGCACTTGAGAAGGTAATGCGGAAAGTCGATCTGAGCAATCCCGGGGGCACACTGTGGGACCGGATGACTCAGAACATGTCCTATGCAGATGACACCGCTATGATGTCAAGAAACCTTAAAGAGCTTGAAGATGGGCTTTGTAGACTGGAGCTCAGTGCTGGAGATTTGGGCCTCTCCATCAACTGACAGAAGACGCACTACATGTATTCTACCAGGCGTGAAGAAAGAATAAAGCCAGAAAGCATCACACTGAATGGTAGCACATATAGTCGCACCCCGAACTTCAAATACCTGGGAACCTTACTCACAGAGGACAACAGCATGAAGGAGGAGATAAGAGCATGAGTAGTGGCTGGCAATAAACGTTTTAATGCTCTGAGCCGGGTGTTTAGAGCCCACATGCTTAGCAGAAATATCAAGCTTAGAGTGTACCGTACTATGATAAGACCAGTGGTGCTCTACGGTTCCGAAGCCTGAACCATTACACAGGCAGATGGAGAGTTTCTGAGGCGATTTGAAAGGAAATTCCTCCGCAACATTTTTGGCGCCACAAATGTCAACGGAAGTTGGAAAATCCGCACAAACCTCGAGTTACGAGAGCTGTATGGGCATCCCGACATTGTTGCGGAGATAAAGGCCGCAGATTGCGAGGAAGACTTGAGGAAAATCATGGCCGGGAGATGGAGGTCAAGAGCTCAGGATCGAGCTGACTGGAAAAATGTTGTTGAGGAGGCCAGGGCCCTTCATGGGCTGTAGCGCCTAGGAGTAAGTAAGTAAGTTTCATAATTGTATTACTCAACAGTAATTGTAAAGCATTAGTCGAAGAATTTAGAATAAAACTGTGTGCTTACAGTTTTAGTAGAATGACGCATAATAAAGGTGGTAGGATATGAACTGAGAATGTCTCACGACAGAGCCGTTCTATAACGATTTGTCATATTACATAACGGCTCTCCATTATCAAGGCAAACAATAGCCTAAGCCGGACCTCATAATTCTGCTATTTACGGTGAGATAATACCCGGCGGTTATCTGTTTTGATTTGTTTATTCGAACATATGACTTGCGTCACACGAAAGTCGGTTGTAATTTCAGGAAAGAATTGAGAATAGAAATGGAAAATATAATCCATTCCAAGGTAGTGAATCATCGAATGCCGACTCGAAATTGGTATAATACAGGGAGCGGCAAAAAGATCTGACGGTTTTAAAATGTAAATAACTC
>JAVIWC010001356.1:0-27014 GCA_031894815.1 Creontiades dilutus
ATAACCATGATGGAAGCGTTTTATCGAAAAACGGACTTCAGATTCGTGTTCAGCACCCCGAAAAACCCCTTAGAGAGTAGGTTTGAAAGCGATTAAACAGAGTTTATTTTTGAGCAATTTTGATGAAAAAACGCGAAAATAACCATGAAGGAAGCGTTTTATCGAAAAAAGGACTTCAGATTCGTGTTCAGCACCCCGAAAAACCCCTTAGAGAGTAGGTTTGAAAGCGATTAAACAGAGTTTATTTTTGAGCAATTTTGATGAAAAAACGCGAAAATAACCATGAAGGAAGCGTTTTATCGAAAAACGGACTTCAGATTCGTGTTCAGCACCCCGAAAACCCCTTAGAGAGTAGGTTTGAAAGCGATTAAACAGAGTTTATTTTTGAGCAATTTTGATGAAAAAACGCGAAAATAACCATGAAGGAAGCGTTTTATCGAAAAAAGGACTTCAGATTCGTGTTCAGCACCCCGAAAAACCCCTTAGAGAGTAGGTTTGAAAGCGATTAAACAGAGTTTATTTTTGAGCAATTTTGATGAAAAAACGCGAAAATAACCATGATGGAAGCGTTTTATCGAAAAACGTACTTCAGATTCGTGTTCAGCACCCCGAAAAACCCCTTAGAGAGTAGGTTTGAAAGCGATTAAACAGAGTTTATTTTTGAGCAATTTTGATGAAAAAACGCGAAAATAACCATGAAGGAAGCGTTTTATCGAAAAAGGACTTCAGATTCGTGTTCAGCACCCCGAAAAACCCCTTAGAGAGTAGGTTTGAAAGCGATTAAACAGAGTTTATTTTTGAGCAATTTTGATGAAAAAACGCGAAAATAACCATGAAGGAAGCGTTTTATCGAAAAAAGGACTTCAGATTCGTGTTCAGCACCCCGAAAAACCCCTTAGAGAGTAGGTTTGAAAGCGATTAAACAGAGTTTATTTTTGAGCAATTTTGATGAAAAAACGCGAAAATAACCATGAAGGAAGCGTTTTATCGAAAAAAGGACTTCAGATTCGTGTTCAGCACCCCGAAAAACCCCTTAGAGAGTAGGTTTGAAAGCGATTAAACAGAGTTTATTTTTGAGCAATTTTGATGAAAAAACGCGAAAATAACCATGAAGGAAGCGTTTTATCGAAAAAAGGACTTCAGATTCGTGTTCAGCACCCCGAAAAACCCCTTAGAGAGTAGGTTTGAAAGCGATTAAACAGAGTTTATTTTTGAGCAATTTTGATGAAAAAACGCGAAAATAACCATGAAGGAAGCGTTTTATCGAAAAAAGGACTTCAGATTCGTGTTCAGCACCCCGAAAAACCCCTTAGAGAGTAGGTTTGAAAGCGATTAAACAGAGTTTATTTTTGAGCAATTTTGATGAAAAAACGCGAAAATAACCATGAAGGAAGCGTTTTATCGAAAAAGGACTTCAGATTCGTGTTCAGCACCCCGAAAAACCCCTTAGAGAGTAGGTTTGAAAGCGATTAAACAGAGTTTATTTTTGAGCAATTTTGATGAAAAAACGCGAAAATAACCATGAAGGAAGCGTTTTATCGAAAAAAGGACTTCAGATTCGTGTTCAGCACCCCGAAAAACCCCTTAGAGAGTAGGTTTGAAAGCGATTAAACAGAGTTAATTTTTGAGCAATTTTGATGAAAAAACGCGAAAATAACCATGAAGGAAGCGTTTTATCGAAAAAAGGACTTCAGATTCGTGTTCAGCACCCCGAAAAACCCCTTAGAGAGTAGGTTTGAAAGCGATTAAACAGAGTTAATTTTTGAGCAATTTTGATGAAAAAACGCGAAAATAACCATGAAGGAAGCGTTTTATCGAAAAAGGACTTCAGATTCGTGTTCAGCACCCCGAAAAACCCCTTAGAGAGTAGGTTTGAAAGCGATTAAACAGAGTTTATTTTTGAGCAATTTTGATGAAAAAACGCGAAAATAACCATGAAGGAAGCGTTTTATCGAAAAAAGGACTTCAGATTCGTGTTCAGCACCCCGAAAAACCCCTTAGAGAGTAGGTTTGAAAGCGATTAAACAGAGTTTATTTTTGAGCAATTTTGATGAAAAAACGCGAAAATAACCATGAAGGAAGCGTTTTATCGAAAAAAGGACTTCAGATTCGTGTTCAGCACCCCGAAAAACCCCTTAGAGAGTAGGTTTGAAAGCGATTAAACAGAGTTTATTTTTGAGCAATTTTGATGAAAAAACGCGAAAATAACCATGAAGGAAGCGTTTTATCGAAAAAAGGACTTCAGATTCGTGTTCAGCACCCCGAAAAACCCCTTAGAGAGTAGGTTTGAAAGCGATTAAACAGAGTTTATTTTTGAGCAATTTTGATGAAAAAACGCGAAAATAACCATGAAGGAAGCGTTTTATCGAAAAAGGACTTCAGATTCGTGTTCAGCACCCCGAAAAACCCCTTAGAGAGTAGGTTTGAAAGCGATTAAACAGAGTTAATTTTTGAGCAATTTTGATGAAAAAACGCGAAAATAACCATGAAGGAAGCGTTTTATCGAAAAAGGACTTCAGATTCGTGTTCAGCACCCCGAAAAACCCCTTAGAGAGTAGGTTTGAAAGCGATTAAACAGAGTTAATTTTTGAGCAATTTTGATGAAAAAACGCGAAAATAACCATGAAGGAAGCGTTTTATCGAAAAACGGACTTCAGATTCGTGTTCAGCACCCCGAAAAACCCCTTAGAGAGTAGGTTTGAAAGCGATTAAACAGAGTTAATTTTTGAGCAATTTTGATGAAAAAACGCGAAAATAACCATGAAGGAAGCGTTTTATCGAAAAAAGGACTTCAGATTCGTGTTCAGCACCCCGAAAAACCCCTTAGAGAGTAGGTTTGAAAGCGATTAAACAGAGTTAATTTTTGAGCAATTTTGATGAAAAAACGCGAAAATAACCATGAAGGAAGCGTTTTATCGAAAAACGGACTTCAGATTCGTGTTCAGCACCCCGAAAAACCCCTTAGAGAGTAGGTTTGAAAGCGATTAAACAGAGTTAATTTTTGAGCAATTTTGATGAAAAAACGCGAAAATAACCATGAAGGAAGCGTTTTATCGAAAAAGGACTTCAGATTCCACTTAGAGAGTAGGTTTGAAAGCGATTAAACAGAGTTAATTTTTGAGCAATTTTGATGAAAAAACGCGAAAATAACCATGAAGGAAGCGTTTTATCGAAAAAAGGACTTCAGATTCGTGTTCAGCACCCCGAAAAACCCCTTAGAGAGTAGGTTTGAAAGCGATTAAACAGAGTTAATTTTTGAGCAATTTTGATGAAAAAACGCGAAAATAACCATGAAGGAAGCGTTTTATCGAAAAAAGGACTTCAGATTCGTGTTCAGCACCCCGAAAAACCCCTTAGAGAGTAGGTTTGAAAGCGATTAAACAGAGTTAATTTTTGAGCAATTTTGATGAAAAAACGCGAAAATAACCATGAAGGAAGCGTTTTATCGAAAAAAGGACTTCAGATTCGTGTTCAGCACCCCGAAAAACCCCTTAGAGAGTAGGTTTGAAAGCGATTATCGTGTTCAGCACCCCGAAAAACCCCTTAGAGAGTAGGTTTGAAAGCGATTAAACAGAGTTAATTTTTGAGCAATTTTGATGAAAAAACGCGAAAATAACCATGAAGGAAGCGTTTTATCGAAAAAGGACTTCAGATTCGTGTTCAGCACCCCGAAAAACCCCTTAGAGTAGGTTTGAAAGCGATTAAACAGAGTTAATTTTTGAGCAATTTTGATGAAAAAACGCGAAAATAACCATGAAGGAAGCGTTTTATCGAAAAAAGGACTTCAGATTCGTGTTCAGCACCCCGAAAAACCCCTTAGAGAGTAGGTTTGAAAGCGATTAAACAGAGTTAATTTTTGAGCAATTTTGATGAAAAAACGCGAAAATAACCATGAAGGAAGCGTTTTATCGAAAAAAGGACTTCAGATTCGTGTTCAGCACCCCGAAAAACCCCTTAGAGAGTAGGTTTGAAAGCGATTAAACAGAGTTAATTTTTGAGCAATTTTGATGAAAAAACGCGAAAATAACCATGAAGGAAGCGTTTTATCGAAAAAAGGACTTCAGATTCGTGTTCAGCACCCCGAAAAACCCCTTAGAGAGTAGGTTTGAAAGCGATTAAACAGAGTTAATTTTTGAGCAATTTTGATGAAAAAACGCGAAAATAACCATGAAGGAAGCGTTTTATCGAAAAAAGGACTTCAGATTCGTGTTCAGCACCCCGAAAAACCCCTTAGAGAGTAGGTTTGAAAGCGATTAAACAGAGTTAATTTTTGAGCAATTTTGATGAAAAAACGCGAAAATAACCATGAAGGAAGCGTTTTATCGAAAAAAGGACTTCAGATTCGTGTTCAGCACCCCGAAAAACCCCTTAGAGAGTAGGTTTGAAAGCGATTAAACAGAGTTTATTTTTGAGCAATTTTGATGAAAAAACGCGAAAATAACCATGAAGGAAGCGTTTTATCGAAAAAAGCGTTTTATCGAAAAAAGGACTTCAGATTCGTGTTCAGCACCCCGAAAAACCCCTTAGAGAGTAGGTTTGAAAGCGATTAAACAGAGTTTAATTTTTGAGCAATTTTGATGAAAAAACGCGAAAATAACCATGAAGGAAGCGTTTTATCGAAAAAAGGACTTCAGATTCGTGTTCAGCACCCCGAAAAACCCCTTAGAGAGTAGGTTTGAAAGCGATTAAACAGAGTTAATTTTTGAGCAATTTTGATGAAAAAACGCGAAAATAACCATGAAGGAAGCGTTTTATCGAAAAAGGACTTCAGATTCGTGTTCAGCACCCCGAAAAACCCCTTAGAGAGTAGGTTTGAAAGCGATTAAACAGAGTTATTTTTGAGCAATTTTGATGAAAAAACGCGAAAATAACCATGAAGGAAGCGTTTTATCGAAAAAAGGACTTCAGATTCGTGTTCAGCACCCCGAAAAACCCCTTAGAGAGTAGGTTTGAAAGCGATTAAACAGTTAATTTTTGAGCAATTTTGATGAAAAAACGCGAAAATAACCATGAAGGAAGCGTTTTATCGAAAAAAGGACTTCAGATTCGTGTTCAGCACCCCGAAAAACCCCTTAGAGAGTAGGTTTGAAAGCGATTAAACAGAGTTAATTTTTGAGCAATTTTGATGAAAAAACGCGAAAATAACCATGAAGGAAGCGTTTTATCGAAAAAAGGACTTCAGATTCGTGTTCAGCACCCCGAAAAACCCCTTAGAGAGTAGGTTTGAAAGCGATTAAACAGAGTTTATTTTTGAGCAATTTTGATGAAAAAACGCGAAAATAACCATGAAGGAAGCGTTTTATCGAAAAAAGGACTTCAGATTCGTGTTCAGCACCCCGAAAAACCCCTTAGAGAGTAGGTTTGAAAGCGATTAAACAGAGTTAATTTTTGAGCAATTTTGATGAAAAAACGCGAAAATAACCATGAAGGAAGCGTTTTATCGAAAAAAGGACTTCAGATTCGTGTTCAGCACCCCGAAAAACCCCTTAGAGAGTAGGTTTGAAAGCGATTAAACAGAGTTTATTTTTGAGCAATTTTGATGAAAAAACGCGAAAATAACCATGAAGGAAGCGTTTTATCGAAAAAGGACTTCAGATTCGTGTTCAGCACCCCGAAAAACCCCTTAGAGAGTAGGTTTGAAAGCGATTAAACAGAGTTTATTTTTGAGCAATTTTGATGAAAAAACGCGAAAATAACCATGAAGGAAGCGTTTTATCGAAAAAAGGACTTCAGATTCGTGTTCAGCACCCCGAAAAACCCCTTAGAGTAGGTTTGAAAGCGATTAAACAGAGTTAATTTTTGAGCAATTTTGATGAAAAAACGCGAAAATAACCATGAAGGAAGCGTTTTATCGAAAAAAGGACTTCAGATTCGTGTTCAGCACCCCGAAAAACCCCTTAGAGAGTAGGTTTGAAAGCGATTAAACAGAGTTAATTTTTGAGCAATTTTGATGAAAAAACGCGAAAATAACCATGAAGGAAGCGTTTTATCGAAAAAAGGACTTCAGATTCGTGTTCAGCACCCCGAAAAACCCCTTAGAGAGTAGGTTTGAAAGCGATTAAACAGAGTTAATTTTTGAGCAATTTTGATGAAAAAACGCGAAAATAACCATGAAGGAAGCGTTTTATCGAAAAAAGGACTTCAGATTCGTGTTCAGCACCCCGAAAAACCCCTTAGAGAGTAGGTTTGAAAGCGATTAAACAGAGTTAATTTTTGAGCAATTTTGATGAAAAAACGCGAAAATAACCATGAAGGAAGCGTTTTATCGAAAAAAGGACTTCAGATTCGTGTTCAGCACCCCGAAAAACCCCTTAGAGAGTAGGTTTGAAAGCGATTAAACAGAGTTAATTTTTGAGCAATTTTGATGAAAAAACGCGAAAATAACCATGAAGGAAGCGTTTTATCGAAAAAAGGACTTCAGATTCGTGTTCAGCACCCCGAAAAACCCCTTAGAGAGTAGGTTTGAAAGCGATTAAACAGAGTTAATTTTTGAGCAATTTTGATGAAAAAACGCGAAAATAACCATGAAGGAAGCGTTTTATCGAAAAAAGGACTTCAGATTCGTGTTCAGCACCCCGAAAAACCCCTTAGAGAGTAGGTTTGAAAGCGATTAAACAGAGTTAATTTTTGAGCAATTTTGATGAAAAAACGCGAAAATAACCATGAAGGAAGCGTTTTATCGAAAAAAGGACTTCAGATTCGTGTTCAGCACCCCGAAAAACCCCTTAGAGAGTAGGTTTGAAAGCGATTAAACAGAGTTTAATTTTTGAGCAATTTTGATGAAAAAACGCGAAAATAACCATGAAGGAAGCGTTTTATCGAAAAAAGGACTTCAGATTCGTGTTCAGCACCCCGAAAAACCCCTTAGAGAGTAGGTTTGAAAGCGATTAAACAGAGTTAATTTTTGAGCAATTTTGATGAAAAAACGCGAAAATAACCATGAAGGAAGCGTTTTATCGAAAAAAGGACTTCAGATTCGTGTTCAGCACCCCGAAAAACCCCTTAGAGAGTAGGTTTGAAAGCGATTAAACAGAGTTAATTTTTGAGCAATTTTGATGAAAAAACGCGAAAATAACCATGAAGGAAGCGTTTTATCGAAAAAAGGACTTCAGATTCGTGTTCAGCACCCCGAAAAACCCCTTAGAGAGTAGGTTTGAAAGCGATTAAACAGAGTTAATTTTTGAGCAATTTTGATGAAAAAACGCGAAAATAACCATGAAGGAAGCGTTTTATCGAAAAAAGGACTTCAGATTCGTGTTCAGCACCCCGAAAAACCCCTTAGAGAGTAGGTTTGAAAGCGATTAAACAGAGTTAATTTTTGAGCAATTTTGATGAAAAAACGCGAAAATAACCATGAAGGAAGCGTTTTATCGAAAAAGGACTTCAGATTCGTGTTCAGCACCCCGAAAAACCCCTTAGAGAGTAGGTTTGAAAGCGATTAAACAGAGTTAATTTTTGAGCAATTTTGATGAAAAAACGCGAAAATAACCATGAAGGAAGCGTTTTATCGAAAAAAGGACTTCAGATTCGTGTTCAGCACCCCGAAAAACCCCTTAGAGAGTAGGTTTGAAAGCGATTAAACAGAGTTAATTTTTGAGCAATTTTGATGAAAAAACGCGAAAATAACCATGAAGGAAGCGTTTTATCGAAAAAAGGACTTCAGATTCGTGTTCAGCACCCCGAAAAACCCCTTAGAGAGTAGGTTTGAAAGCGATTAAACAGAGTTAATTTTTGAGCAATTTTGATGAAAAAACGCGAAAATAACCATGAAGGAAGCGTTTTATCGAAAAAAGGACTTCAGATTCGTGTTCAGCACCCCGAAAAACCCCTTAGAGAGTAGGTTTGAAAGCGATTAAACAGAGTTAATTTTTGAGCAATTTTGATGAAAAAACGCGAAAATAACCATGAAGGAAGCGTTTTATCGAAAAAAGGACTTCAGATTCGTGTTCAGCACCCCGAAAAACCCCTTAGAGAGTAGGTTTGAAAGCGATTAAACAGAGTTTATTTTTGAGCAATTTTGATGAAAAAACGCGAAAATAACCATGAAGGAAGCGTTTTATCGAAAAAAGGACTTCAGATTCGTGTTCAGCACCCCGAAAAACCCCTTAGAGAGTAGGTTTGAAAGCGATTAAACAGAGTTTAATTTTTGAGCAATTTTGATGAAAAAACGCGAAAATAACCATGAAGGAAGCGTTTTATCGAAAAAAGGACTTCAGATTCGTGTTCAGCACCCCGAAAAACCCCTTAGAGAGTAGGTTTGAAAGCGATTAAACAGAGTTAATTTTTGAGCAATTTTGATGAAAAAACGCGAAAATAACCATGAAAGGCGTTTTATCGAAAAAAGGACTTCAGATTCGTGTTCAGCACCCCGAAAAACCCCTTAGAGAGTAGGTTTGAAAGCGATTAAACAGAGTTAATTTTTGAGCAATTTTGATGAAAAAACGCGAAAATAACCATGAAGGAAGCGTTTTATCGAAAAAAGGACTTCAGATTCGTGTTCAGCACCCCGAAAAACCCCTTAGAGAGTAGGTTTGAAAGCGATTAAACAGAGTTAATTTTTGAGCAATTTTGATGAAAAAACGCGAAAATAACCATGAAGGAAGCGTTTTATCGAAAAAAGGACTTCAGATTCGTGTTCAGCACCCCGAAAAACCCCTTAGAGAGTAGGTTTGAAAGCGATTAAACAGAGTTAATTTTTGAGCAATTTTGATGAAAAAACGCGAAAATAACCATGAAGGAAGCGTTTTATCGAAAAAAGGACTTCAGATTCGTGTTCAGCACCCCGAAAAACCCCTTAGAGTAGGTTTGAAAGCGATTAAACAGAGTTAATTTTTGAGCAATTTTGATGAAAAAACGCGAAAATAACCATGAAGGAAGCGTTTTATCGAAAAAAGGACTTCAGATTCGTGTTCAGCACCCCGAAAAACCCCTTAGAGAGTAGGTTTGAAAGCGATTAAACAGAGTTAATTTTTGAGCAATTTTGATGAAAAAACGCGAAAATAACCATGAAGGAAGCGTTTTATCGAAAAAAGGACTTCAGATTCGTGTTCAGCACCCCGAAAAACCCCTTAGAGAGTAGGTTTGAAAGCGATTAAACAGAGTTAATTTTTGAGCAATTTTGATGAAAAAACGCGAAAATAACCATGAAGGAAGCGTTTTATCGAAAAAAGGACTTCAGATTCGTGTTCAGCACCCCGAAAAACCCCTTAGAGAGTAGGTTTGAAAGCGATTAAACAGAGTTAATTTTTGAGCAATTTTGATGAAAAAACGCGAAAATAACCATGAAGGAAGCGTTTTATCGAAAAAAGGACTTCAGATTCGTGTTCAGCACCCCGAAAAACCCCTTAGAGAGTAGGTTTGAAAGCGATTAAACAGAGTTTATTTTTGAGCAATTTTGATGAAAAAACGCGAAAATAACCATGAAGGAAGCGTTTTATCGAAAAAAGGACTTCAGATTCGTGTTCAGCACCCCGAAAAACCCCTTAGAGAGTAGGTTTGAAAGCGATTAAACAGAGTATTTTTGAGCAATTTTGATGAAAAAACGCGAAAATAACCATGAAGGAAGCGTTTTATCGAAAAAAGGACTTCAGATTCGTGTTCAGCACCCCGAAAAACCCCTTAGAGAGTAGGTTTGAAAGCGATTAAACAGAGTTAATTTTTGAGCAATTTTGATGAAAAAACGCGAAAATAACCATGAAGGAAGCGTTTTATCGAAAAAAGGACTTCAGATTCGTGTTCAGCACCCCGAAAAACCCCTTAGAGAGTAGGTTTGAAAGCGATTAAACAGAGTTAATTTTTGAGCAATTTTGATGAAAAAACGCGAAAATAACCATGAAGGAAGCGTTTTATCGAAAAAAGGACTTCAGATTCGTGTTCAGCACCCCGAAAAACCCCTTAGAGAGTAGGTTTGAAAGCGATTAAACAGAGTTAATTTTTGAGCAATTTTGATGAAAAAACGCGAAAATAACCATGAAGGAAGCGTTTTATCGAAAAAAGGACTTCAGATTCGTGTTCAGCACCCCGAAAAACCCCTTAGAGAGTAGGTTTGAAAGCGATTAAACAGAGTTAATTTTTGAGCAATTTTGATGAAAAAACGCGAAAATAACCATGAAGGAAGCGTTTTATCGAAAAAAGGACTTCAGATTCGTGTTCAGCACCCCGAAAAACCCCTTAGAGAGTAGGTTTGAAAGCGATTAAACAGAGTTAATTTTTGAGCAATTTTGATGAAAAAACGCGAAAATAACCATGAAAGCGTTTTATCGAAAAAAGGACTTCAGATTCGTGTTCAGCACCCCGAAAAACCCCTTAGAGAGTAGGTTTGAAAGCGATTAAACAGAGTTAATTTTTGAGCAATTTTGATGAAAAAACGCGAAAATAACCATGAAGGAAGCGTTTTATCGAAAAAAGGACTTCAGATTCGTGTTCAGCACCCCGAAAAACCCCTTAGAGAGTAGGTTTGAAAGCGATTAAACAGAGTTTATTTTTGAGCAATTTTGATGAAAAAACGCGAAAATAACCATGAAGGAAGCGTTTTATCGAAAAAAGGACTTCAGATTCGTGTTCAGCACCCCGAAAAACCCCTTAGAGAGGTTTGAAAGCGATTAAACAGAGTTAATTTTTGAGCAATTTTGATGAAAAAACGCGAAAATAACCATGAAGGAAGCGTTTTATCGAAAAAAGGACTTCAGATTCGTGTTCAGCACCCCGAAAAACCCCTTAGAGAGTAGGTTTGAAAGCGATTAAACAGAGTTTATTTTTGAGCAATTTTGATGAAAAAACGCGAAAATAACCATGAAGGAAGCGTTTTATCGAAAAAGGACTTCAGATTCGTGTTCAGCACCCCGAAAAACCCCTTAGAGAGTAGGTTTGAAAGCGATTAAACAGAGTTAATTTTTGAGCAATTTTGATGAAAAAACGCGAAAATAACCATGAAGGAAGCGTTTTATCGAAAAAAGGACTTCAGATTCGTGTTCAGCACCCCGAAAAACCCCTTAGAGAGTAGGTTTGAAAGCGATTAAACAGAGTTAATTTTTGAGCAATTTTGATGAAAAAACGCGAAAATAACCATGAAGGAAGCGTTTTATCGAAAAAAGGACTTCAGATTCGTGTTCAGCACCCCGAAAAACCCCTTAGAGAGTAGGTTTGAAAGCGATTAAACAGAGTTTATTTTTGAGCAATTTTGATGAAAAAACGCGAAAATAACCATGAAGGAAGCGTTTTATCGAAAAAAGGACTTCAGATTCGTGTTCAGCACCCCGAAAAACCCCTTAGAGAGTAGGTTTGAAAGCGATTAAACAGAGTTAATTTTTGAGCAATTTTGATGAAAAAACGCGAAAATAACCATGAAGGAAGCGTTTTATCGAAAAAAGGACTTCAGATTCGTGTTCAGCACCCCGAAAAACCCCTTAGAGAGTAGGTTTGAAAGCGATTAAACAGAGTTTATTTTTGAGCAATTTTGATGAAAAAACGCGAAAATAACCATGAAGGAAGCGTTTTATCGAAAAAAGGACTTCAGATTCGTGTTCAGCACCCGAAAAACCCCTTAGAGAGTAGGTTTGAAAGCGATTAAACAGAGTTTATTTTTGAGCAATTTTGATGAAAAAACGCGAAAATAACCATGAAGGAAGCGTTTTATCGAAAAAAGGACTTCAGATTCGTGTTCAGCACCCCGAAAAACCCCTTAGAGAGTAGGTTTGAAAGCGATTAAACAGAGTTAATTTTTGAGCAATTTTGATGAAAAAACGCGAAAATAACCATGAAGGAAGCGTTTTATCGAAAAAAGGACTTCAGATTCGTGTTCAGCACCCCGAAAAACCCCTTAGAGAGTAGGTTTGAAAGCGATTAAACAGAGTTTATTTTTGAGCAATTTTGATGAAAAAACGCGAAAATAACCATGAAGGAAGCGTTTTATCGAAAAAAGGACTTCAGATTCGTGTTCAGCACCCCGAAAAACCCCTTAGAGAGTAGGTTTGAAAGCGATTAAACAGAGTTAATTTTTGAGCAATTTTGATGAAAAAACGCGAAAATAACCATGAGGAAGCGTTTTATCGAAAAAAGGACTTCAGATTCGTGTTCAGCACCCCGAAAAACCCCTTAGAGAGTAGGTTTGAAAGCGATTAAACAGAGTTTATTTTTGAGCAATTTTGATGAAAAAACGCGAAAATAACCATGAAGGAAGCGTTTTATCGAAAAAAGGACTTCAGATTCGTGTTCAGCACCCCGAAAAACCCCTTAGAGAGTAGGTTTGAAAGCGATTAAACAGAGTTTATTTTTGAGCAATTTTGATGAAAAAACGCGAAAATAACCATGAAGGAAGCGTTTTATCGAAAAAAGGACTTCAGATTCGTGTTCAGCACCCCGAAAAACCCCTTAGAGAGTAGGTTTGAAAGCGATTAAACAGAGTTTATTTTTGAGCAATTTTGATGAAAAAACGCGAAAATAACCATGAAGGAAGCGTTTTATCGAAAAAGGACTTCAGATTCGTGTTCAGCACCCCGAAAAACCCCTTAGAGAGTAGGTTTGAAAGCGATTAAACAGAGTTTATTTTTGAGCAATTTTGATGAAAAAACGCGAAAATAACCATGAAGGAAGCGTTTTATCGAAAAAAGGACTTCAGATTCGTGTTCAGCACCCCGAAAAACCCCTTAGAGAGTAGGTTTGAAAGCGATTAAACAGAGTTTATTTTTGAGCAATTTTGATGAAAAAACGCGAAAATAACCATGAAGGAAGCGTTTTATCGAAAAAAGGACTTCAGATTCGTGTTCAGCACCCCGAAAAACCCCTTAGAGAGTAGGTTTGAAAGCGATTAAACAGAGTTTATTTTTGAGCAATTTTGATGAAAAAACGCGAAAATAACCATGAAGGAAGCGTTTTATCGAAAAAAGGACTTCAGATTCGTGTTCAGCACCCCGAAAAACCCCTTAGAGAGTAGGTTTGAAAGCGATTAAACAGAGTTTATTTTTGAGCAATTTTGATGAAAAAACGCGAAAATAACCATGAAGGAAGCGTTTTATCGAAAAAAGGACTTCAGATTCGTGTTCAGCACCCCGAAAAACCCCTTAGAGAGTAGGTTTGAAAGCGATTAAACAGAGTTAATTTTTGAGCAATTTTGATGAAAAAACGCGAAAATAACCATGAAGGAAGCGTTTTATCGAAAAAAGGACTTCAGATTCGTGTTCAGCACCCCGAAAAACCCCTTAGAGAGTAGGTTTGAAAGCGATTAAACAGAGTTAATTTTTGAGCAATTTTGATGAAAAAACGCGAAAATAACCATGAAGGAAGCGTTTTATCGAAAAAAGGACTTCAGATTCGTGTTCAGCACCCCGAAAAACCCCTTAGAGAGTAGGTTTGAAAGCGATTAAACAGAGTTTATTTTTGAGCAATTTTGATGAAAAAACGCGAAAATAACCATGAAGGAAGCGTTTTATCGAAAAAAGGACTTCAGATTCGTGTTCAGCACCCCGAAAAACCCCTTAGAGAGTAGGTTTGAAAGCGATTAAACAGAGTTTATTTTTGAGCAATTTTGATGAAAAAACGCGAAAATAACCATGAAGGAAGCGTTTTATCGAAAAAAGGACTTCAGATTCGTGTTCAGCACCCCGAAAAACCCCTTTAGAGAGTAGGTTTGAAAGCGATTAAACAGAGTTTATTTTTGAGCAATTTTGATGAAAAAACGCGAAAATAACCATGAAGGAAGCGTTTTATCGAAAAAAGGACTTCAGATTCGTGTTCAGCACCCCGAAAAACCCCTTAGAGAGTAGGTTTGAAAGCGATTAAACAGAGTTAATTTTTGAGCAATTTTGATGAAAAAACGCGAAAATAACCATGAAGGAAGCGTTTTATCGAAAAAAGGACTTCAGATTCGTGTTCAGCACCCCGAAAAACCCCTTAGAGAGTAGGTTTGAAAGCGATTAAACAGAGTTAATTTTTGAGCAATTTTGATGAAAAAACGCGAAAATAACCATGAAGGAAGCGTTTTATCGAAAAAAGGACTTCAGATTCGTGTTCAGCACCCCGAAAAACCCCTTAGAGAGTAGGTTTGAAAGCGATTAAACAGAGTTTATTTTTGAGCAATTTTGATGAAAAAACGCGAAAATAACCATGAAGGAAGCGTTTTATCGAAAAAGGACTTCAGATTCGTGTTCAGCACCCCGAAAAACCCCTTAGAGAGTAGGTTTGAAAGCGATTAAACAGAGTTAATTTTTGAGCAATTTTGATGAAAAAACGCGAAAATAACCATGAAGGAAGCGTTTTATCGAAAAAAGGACTTCAGATTCGTGTTCAGCACCCCGAAAAACCCCTTAGAGAGTAGGTTTGAAAGCGATTAAACAGAGTTTATTTTTGAGCAATTTTGATGAAAAAACGCGAAAATAACCATGAAGGAAGCGTTTTATCGAAAAAAGGACTTCAGATTCGTGTTCAGCACCCCGAAAAACCCCTTAGAGAGTAGGTTTGAAAGCGATTAAACAGAGTTAATTTTTGAGCAATTTTGATGAAAAAACGCGAAAATAACCATGAAGGAAGCGTTTTATCGAAAAAAGGACTTCAGATTCGTGTTCAGCACCCCGAAACCTTAGAGAGTAGGTTTGAAAGCGATTAAACAGAGTTTATTTTTGAGCAATTTTGATGAAAAAACGCGAAAATAACCATGAAGGAAGCGTTTTATCGAAAAAAGGACTTCAGATTCGTGTTCAGCACCCCGAAAAACCCCTTAGAGAGTAGGTTTGAAAGCGATTAAACAGAGTTTATTTTTGAGCAATTTTGATGAAAAAACGCGAAAATAACCATGAAGGAAGCGTTTTATCGAAAAAAGGACTTCAGATTCGTGTTCAGCACCCCGAAAAACCCCTTAGAGAGTAGGTTTGAAAGCGATTAAACAGAGTTTATTTTTGAGCAATTTTGATGAAAAAACGCGAAAATAACCATGAAGGAAGCGTTTTATCGAAAAAAGGACTTCAGATTCGTGTTCAGCACCCCGAAAAACCCCTTAGAGAGTAGGTTTGAAAGCGATTAAACAGAGTTTATTTTTGAGCAATTTTGATGAAAAAACGCGAAAATAACCATGAAGGAAGCGTTTTATCGAAAAAAGGACTTCAGATTCGTGTTCAGCACCCCGAAAAACCCCTTAGAGAGTAGGTTTGAAAGCGATTAAACAGAGTTAATTTTTGAGCAATTTTGATGAAAAAACGCGAAAATAACCATGAAGGAAGCGTTTTATCGAAAAAAGGACTTCAGATTCGTGTTCAGCACCCCGAAAAACCCCTTAGAGAGTAGGTTTGAAAGCGATTAAACAGAGTTAATTTTTGAGCAATTTTGATGAAAAAACGCGAAAATAACCATGAAGGAAGCGTTTTATCGAAAAAAGGACTTCAGATTCGTGTTCAGCACCCCGAAAAACCCCTTAGAGAGTAGGTTTGAAAGCGATTAAACAGAGTTAATTTTTGAGCAATTTTGATGAAAAAACGCGAAAATAACCATGAAGGAAGCGTTTTATCGAAAAAAGGACTTCAGATTCGTGTTCAGCACCCCGAAAAACCCCTTAGAGAGTAGGTTTGAAAGCGATTAAACAGAGTTAATTTTTGAGCAATTTTGATGAAAAAACGCGAAAATAACCATGAAGGAAGCGTTTTATCGAAAAAAGGACTTCAGATTCGTGTTCAGCACCCCGAAAAACCCCTTAGAGAGTAGGTTTGAAAGCGATTAAACAGAGTTAATTTTTGAGCAATTTTGATGAAAAAACGCGAAAATAACCATGAAGGAAGCGTTTTATCGAAAAAAGGACTTCAGATTCGTGTTCAGCACCCCGAAAAACCCCTTAGAGAGTAGGTTTGAAAGCGATTAAACAGAGTTAATTTTTGAGCAATTTTGATGAAAAAACGCGAAAATAACCATGAAGGAAGCGTTTTATCGAAAAAAGGACTTCAGATTCGTGTTCAGCACCCCGAAAAACCCCTTAGAGAGTAGGTTTGAAAGCGATTAAACAGAGTTAATTTTTGAGCAATTTTGATGAAAAAACGCGAAAATAACCATGAAGGAAGCGTTTTATCGAAAAAAGGACTTCAGATTCGTGTTCAGCACCCCGAAAAACCCCTTAGAGAGTAGGTTTGAAAGCGATTAAACAGAGTTAATTTTTGAGCAATTTTGATGAAAAAACGCGAAAATAACCATGAAGGAAGCGTTTTATCGAAAAAAGGACTTCAGATTCGTGTTCAGCACCCCGAAAAACCCCTTAGAGAGTAGGTTTGAAAGCGATTAAACAGAGTTTATTTTTGAGCAATTTTGATGAAAAAACGCGAAAATAACCATGAAGGAAGCGTTTTATCGAAAAAAGGACTTCAGATTCGTGTTCAGCACCCCGAAAAACCCCTTAGAGAGTAGGTTTGAAAGCGATTAAACAGAGTTAATTTTTGAGCAATTTTGATGAAAAAACGCGAAAATAACCATGAAGGAAGCGTTTTATCGAAAAAAGGACTTCAGATTCGTGTTCAGCACCCCGAAAAACCCCTTAGAGAGTAGGTTTGAAAGCGATTAAACAGAGTTAATTTTTGAGCAATTTTGATGAAAAAACGCGAAAATAACCATGAAGGAAGCGTTTTATCGAAAAAAGGACTTCAGATTCGTGTTCAGCACCCCGAAAAACCCCTTAGAGAGTAGGTTTGAAAGCGATTAAACAGAGTTAATTTTTGAGCAATTTTGATGAAAAAACGCGAAAATAACCATGAAGGAAGCGTTTTATCGAAAAAAGGACTTCAGATTCGTGTTCAGCACCCCGAAAAACCCCTTAGAGAGTAGGTTTGAAAGCGATTAAACAGAGTTTATTTTTGAGCAATTTTGATGAAAAAACGCGAAAATAACCATGAAGGAAGCGTTTTATCGAAAAAAGGACTTCAGATTCGTGTTCAGCACCCCGAAAAACCCCTTAGAGAGTAGGTTTGAAAGCGATTAAACAGAGTTTATTTTTGAGCAATTTTGATGAAAAAACGCGAAAATAACCATGAAGGAAGCGTTTTATCGAAAAAAGGACTTCAGATTCGTGTTCAGCACCCCGAAAAACCCCTTAGAGAGTAGGTTTGAAAGCGATTAAACAGAGTTAATTTTTGAGCAATTTTGATGAAAAAACGCGAAAATAACCATGAAGGAAGCGTTTTATCGAAAAAAGGACTTCAGATTCGTGTTCAGCACCCCGAAAAACCCCTTAGAGAGTAGGTTTGAAAGCGATTAAACAGAGTTAATTTTTGAGCAATTTTGATGAAAAAACGCGAAAATAACCATGAAGGAAGCGTTTTATCGAAAAAAGGACTTCAGATTCGTGTTCAGCACCCCGAAAAACCCCTTAGAGAGTAGGTTTGAAAGCGATTAAACAGAGTTAATTTTTGAGCAATTTTGATGAAAAAACGCGAAAATAACCATGAAGGAAGCGTTTTATCGAAAAAGGACTTCAGATTCGTGTTCAGCACCCCGAAAAACCCCTTAGAGAGTAGGTTTGAAAGCGATTAAACAGAGTTAATTTTTGAGCAATTTTGATGAAAAAACGCGAAAATAACCATGAAGGAAGCGTTTTATCGAAAAAGGACTTCAGATTCGTGTTCAGCACCCGAAAAACCCCTTAGAGAGTAGGTTTGAAAGCGATTAAACAGAGTTAATTTTTGAGCAATTTTGATGAAAAAACGCGAAAATAACCATGAAGGAAGCGTTTTATCGAAAAAAGGACTTCAGATTCGTGTTCAGCACCCCGAAAAACCCCTTAGAGAGTAGGTTTGAAAGCGATTAAACAGAGTTAATTTTTGAGCAATTTTGATGAAAAAACGCGAAAATAACCATGAAGGAAGCGTTTTATCGAAAAAAGGACTTCAGATTCGTGTTCAGCACCCCGAAAAACCCCTTAGAGAGTAGGTTTGAAAGCGATTAAACAGAGTTAATTTTTGAGCAATTTTGATGAAAAAACGCGAAAATAACCATGAAGGAAGCGTTTTATCGAAAAAAGGACTTCAGATTCGTGTTCAGCACCCCGAAAAACCCCTTAGAGAGTAGGTTTGAAAGCGATTAAACAGAGTTAATTTTTGAGCAATTTTGATGAAAAAACGCGAAAATAACCATGAAGGAAGCGTTTTATCGAAAAAGGACTTCAGATTCGTGTTCAGCACCCCGAAAAACCCCTTAGAGAGTAGGTTTGAAAGCGATTAAACAGAGTTAATTTTTGAGCAATTTTGATGAAAAAACGCGAAAATAACCATGAAGGAAGCGTTTTATCGAAAAAAGGACTTCAGATTCGTGTTCAGCACCCCGAAAAACCCCTTAGAGAGTAGGTTTGAAAGCGATTAAACAGAGTTTATTTTTGAGCAATTTTGATGAAAAAACGCGAAAATAACCATGAAGGAAGCGTTTTATCGAAAAAAGGACTTCAGATTCGTGTTCAGCACCCCGAAAAACCCCTTAGAGAGTAGGTTTGAAAGCGATTAAACAGAGTTTATTTTTGAGCAATTTTGATGAAAAAACGCGAAAATAACCATGAAGGAAGCGTTTTATCGAAAAAGGACTTCAGATTCGTGTTCAGCACCCCGAAAAACCCCTTAGAGAGTAGGTTTGAAAGCGATTAAACAGAGTTAATTTTTGAGCAATTTTGATGAAAAAACGCGAAAATAACCATGAAGGAAGCGTTTTATCGAAAAAAGGACTTCAGATTCGTGTTCAGCACCCCGAAAAACCCCTTAGAGAGTAGGTTTGAAAGCGATTAAACAGAGTTAATTTTTGAGCAATTTTGATGAAAAAACGCGAAAATAACCATGAAGGAAGCGTTTTATCGAAAAAAGGACTTCAGATTCGTGTTCAGCACCCCGAAAAACCCCTTAGAGAGTAGGTTTGAAAGCGATTAAACAGAGTTAATTTTTGAGCAATTTTGATGAAAAAACGCGAAAATAACCATGAAGGAAGCGTTTTATCGAAAAAGGACTTCAGATTCGTGTTCAGCACCCCGAAAAACCCCTTAGAGAGTAGGTTTGAAAGCGATTAAACAGAGTTTATTTTTGAGCAATTTTGATGAAAAAACGCGAAAATAACCATGAAGGAAGCGTTTTATCGAAAAAAGGACTTCAGATTCGTGTTCAGCACCCCGAAAAACCCCTTAGAGAGTAGGTTTGAAAGCGATTAAACAGAGTTAATTTTTGAGCAATTTTGATGAAAAAACGCGAAAATAACCATGAAGGAAGCGTTTTATCGAAAAAAGGACTT
Source organism: Creontiades dilutus (assembly GCA_031894815.1). Classification (NCBI taxonomy): domain Eukaryota; kingdom Metazoa; phylum Arthropoda; class Insecta; order Hemiptera; family Miridae; genus Creontiades; species Creontiades dilutus. The sequence goes on from JAVIWC010001356.1 coordinate 19,228, forward strand.
CAGATTCGTGTTCAGCACCCCGAAAAACCCCTTAGAGAGTAGGTTTGAAAGCGATTAAACAGAGTTTATTTTTGAGCAATTTTGATGAAAAAACGCGAAAATAACCATGAAGGAAGCGTTTTATCGAAAAAAGGACTTCAGATTCGTGTTCAGCACCCCGAAAAACCCCTTAGAGAGTAGGTTTGAAAGCGATTAAACAGAGTTAATTTTTGAGCAATTTTGATGAAAAAACGCGAAAATAACCATGAAGGAAGCGTTTTATCGAAAAAAGGACTTCAGATTCGTGTTCAGCACCCCGAAAAACCCCTTAGAGAGTAGGTTTGAAAGCGATTAAACAGAGTTTATTTTTGAGCAATTTTGATGAAAAAACGCGAAAATAACCATGAAGGAAGCGTTTTATCGAAAAAGGACTTCAGATTCGTGTTCAGCACCCCGAAAAACCCCTTAGAGAGTAGGTTTGAAAGCGATTAAACAGAGTTTATTTTTGAGCAATTTTGATGAAAAAACGCGAAAATAACCATGAAGGAAGCGTTTTATCGAAAAAAGGACTTCAGATTCGTGTTCAGCACCCCGAAAAACCCCTTAGAGAGTAGGTTTGAAAGCGATTAAACAGAGTTTATTTTTGAGCAATTTTGATGAAAAAACGCGAAAATAACCATGAAGGAAGCGTTTTATCGAAAAAAGGACTTCAGATTCGTGTTCAGCACCCCGAAAAACCCCTTAGAGAGTAGGTTTGAAAGCGATTAAACAGAGTTAATTTTTGAGCAATTTTGATGAAAAAACGCGAAAATAACCATGAAGGAAGCGTTTTATCGAAAAAGGACTTCAGATTCGTGTTCAGCACCCCGAAAAACCCCTTAGAGAGTAGGTTTGAAAGCGATTAAACAGAGTTAATTTTTGAGCAATTTTGATGAAAAAACGCGAAAATAACCATGAAGGAAGCGTTTTATCGAAAAAAGGACTTCAGATTCGTGTTCAGCACCCCGAAAAACCCCTTAGAGAGTAGGTTTGAAAGCGATTAAACAGAGTTTATTTTTGAGCAATTTTGATGAAAAAACGCGAAAATAACCATGAAGGAAGCGTTTTATCGAAAAAAGGACTTCAGATTCGTGTTCAGCACCCCGAAAAACCCCTTAGAGAGTAGGTTTGAAAGCGATTAAACAGAGTTAATTTTTGAGCAATTTTGATGAAAAAACGCGAAAATAACCATGAAGGAAGCGTTTTATCGAAAAAAGGACTTCAGATTCGTGTTCAGCACCCCGAAAAACCCCTTAGAGAGTAGGTTTGAAAGCGATTAAACAGAGTTAATTTTTGAGCAATTTTGATGAAAAAACGCGAAAATAACCATGAAGGAAGCGAAAGGACTTCAAATTCGTGTTCAGCACCCCGAAAAACCCCTTAGAGAGTAGGTTTGAAAGCGATTAAACAGAGTTTATTTTTGAGCAATTTTGATGAAAAAACGCGAAAATAACCATGAAGGAAGCGTTTTATCGAAAAAAGGACTTCAGATTCGTGTTCAGCACCCCGAAAAACCCCTTAGAGAGTAGGTTTGAAAGCGATTAAACAGAGTTAATTTTTGAGCAATTTTGATGAAAAAACGCGAAAATAACCATGAAGGAAGCGTTTTATCGAAAAAAGGACTTCAGATTCGTGTTCAGCACCCCGAAAAACCCCTTAGAGAGTAGGTTTGAAAGCGATTAAACAGAGTTAATTTTTGAGCAATTTTGATGAAAAAACGCGAAAATAACCATGAAGGAAGCGTTTTATCGAAAAAAGGACTTCAGATTCGTGTTCAGCACCCCGAAAAACCCCTTAGAGAGTAGGTTTGAAAGCGATTAAACAGAGTTATTTTTGAGCAATTTTGATGAAAAAACGCGAAAATAACCATGAAGGAAGCGTTTTATCGAAAAAAGGACTTCAGATTCGTGTTCAGCACCCCGAAAAACCCCTTAGAGAGTAGGTTTGAAAGCGATTAAACAGAGTTTATTTTTGAGCAATTTTGATGAAAAAACGCGAAAATAACCATGAAGGAAGCGTTTTATCGAAAAAAGGACTTCAGATTCGTGTTCAGCACCCCGAAAAACCCCTTAGAGTAGGTTTGAAAGCGATTAAACAGAGTTAATTTTTGAGCAATTTTGATGAAAAAACGCGAAAATAACCATGAAGGAAGCGTTTTATCGAAAAAAGGACTTCAGATTCGTGTTCAGCACCCCGTTTGAAAAGCGATTAAACAGAGTTTATTTTTGAGCAATTTTGATGAAAAAACGCGAAAATAACCATGAAGGAAGCGTTTTATCGAAAAAAGGACTTCAGATTCGTGTTCAGCACCCCGAAAAACCCCTTAGAGAGTAGGTTTGAAAGCGATTAAACAGAGTTAATTTTTGAGCAATTTTGATGAAAAAACGCGAAAATAACCATGAAGGAAGCGTTTTATCGAAAAAAGGACTTCAGATTCGTGTTCAGCACCCCGAAAAACCCCTTAGAGAGTAGGTTTGAAAGCGATTAAACAGAGTTATTTTTGAGCAATTTTGATGAAAAAACGCGAAAATAACCATGAAGGAAGCGTTTTATCGAAAAAAGGACTTCAGATTCGTGTTCAGCACCCCGAAAAACCCCTTAGAGAGTAGGTTTGAAAGCGATTAAACAGAGTTTATTTTTGAGCAATTTTGATGAAAAAACGCGAAAATAACCATGAAGGAAGCGTTTTATCGAAAAAAGGACTTCAGATTCGTGTTCAGCACCCCGAAAAACCCCTTAGAGAGTAGGTTTGAAAGCGATTAAACAGAGTTAATTTTTGAGCAATTTTGATGAAAAAACGCGAAAATAACCATGAAGGAAGCGTTTTATCGAAAAAAGGACTTCAGATTCGTGTTCAGCACCCCGAAAAACCCCTTAGAGAGTAGGTTTGAAAGCGATTAAACAGAGTTAATTTTTGAGCAATTTTGATGAAAAAACGCGAAAATAACCATGAAGGAAGCGTTTTATCGAAAAAAGGACTTCAGATTCGTGTTCAGCACCCCGAAAAACCCCTTAGAGAGTAGGTTTGAAAGCGATTAAACAGAGTTTATTTTTGAGCAATTTTGATGAAAAAACGCGAAAATAACCATGAAGGAAGCGTTTTATCGAAAAAAGGACTTCAGATTCGTGTTCAGCACCCCGAAAAACCCCTTAGAGAGTAGGTTTGAAAGCGATTAAACAGAGTTAATTTTTGAGCAATTTTGATGAAAAAACGCGAAAATAACCATGAAGGAAGCGTTTTATCGAAAAAAGGACTTCAGATTCGTGTTCAGCACCCCGAAAAACCCCTTAGAGAGTAGGTTTGAAAGCGATTAAACAGAGTTTATTTTTGAGCAATTTTGATGAAAAAACGCGAAAATAACCATGAAGGAAGCGTTTTATCGAAAAAAGGACTTCAGATTCGTGTTCAGCACCCCGAAAAACCCCTTAGAGAGTAGGTTTGAAAGCGATTAAACAGAGTTAATTTTTGAGCAATTTTGATGAAAAAACGCGAAAATAACCATGAAGGAAGCGTTTTATCGAAAAAAGGACTTCAGATTCGTGTTCAGCACCCCGAAAAACCCCTTAGAGAGTAGGTTTGAAAGCGATTAAACAGAGTTAATTTTTGAGCAATTTTGATGAAAAAACGCGAAAATAACCATGAAGGAAGCGTTTTATCGAAAAAAGGACTTCAGATTCGTGTTCAGCACCCCGAAAAACCCCTTAGAGAGTAGGTTTGAAAGCGATTAAACAGAGTTAATTTTTGAGCAATTTTGATGAAAAAACGCGAAAATAACCATGAAGGAAGCGTTTTATCGAAAAAAGGACTTCAGATTCGTGTTCAGCACCCCGAAAAACCCCTTAGAGAGTAGGTTTGAAAGCGATTAAACAGAGTTAATTTTTGAGCAATTTTGATGAAAAAACGCGAAAATAACCATGAAGGAAGCGTTTTATCGAAAAAAGGACTTCAGATTCGTGTTCAGCACCCCGAAAAACCCCTTAGAGAGTAGGTTTGAAAGCGATTAAACAGAGTTAATTTTTGAGCAATTTTGATGAAAAAACGCGAAAATAACCATGAAGGAAGCGTTTTATCGAAAAAAGGACTTCAGATTCGTGTTCAGCACCCCGAAAAACCCCTTAGAGAGTAGGTTTGAAAGCGATTAAACAGAGTTTATTTTTGAGCAATTTTGATGAAAAAACGCGAAAATAACCATGAAGGAAGCGTTTTATCGAAAAAAGGACTTCAGATTCGTGTTCAGCACCCCGAAAAACCCCTTAGAGAGTAGGTTTGAAAGCGATTAAACAGAGTTTATTTTTGAGCAATTTTGATGAAAAAACGCGAAAATAACCATGAAGGAAGCGTTTTATCGAAAAAAGGACTTCAGATTCGTGTTCAGCACCCCGAAAAACCCCTTAGAGAGTAGGTTTGAAAGCGATTAAACAGAGTTAATTTTTGAGCAATTTTGATGAAAAAACGCGAAAATAACCATGAAGGAAGCGTTTTATCGAAAAAAGGACTTCAGATTCGTGTTCAGCACCCCGAAAAACCCCTTAGAGAGTAGGTTTGAAAGCGATTAAACAGAGTTAATTTTTGAGCAATTTTGATGAAAAAACGCGAAAATAACCATGAAGGAAGCGTTTTATCGAAAAAGGACTTCAGATTCGTGTTCAGCACCCCGAAAAACCCCTTAGAGAGTAGGTTTGAAAGCGATTAAACAGAGTTAATTTTTGAGCAATTTTGATGAAAAAACGCGAAAATAACCATGAAGGAAGCGTTTTATCGAAAAAAGGACTTCAGATTCGTGTTCAGCACCCCGAAAAACCCCTTAGAGAGTAGGTTTGAAAGCGATTAAACAGAGTTAATTTTTGAGCAATTTTGATGAAAAAACGCGAAAATAACCATGAAGGAAGCGTTTTATCGAAAAAAAGGACTTCAGATTCGTGTTCAGCACCCCGAAAAACCCCTTAGAGAGTAGGTTTGAAAGCGATTAAACAGAGTTAATTTTTGAGCAATTTTGATGAAAAAACGCGAAAATAACCATGAAGGAAGCGTTTTATCGAAAAAGGACTTCAGATTCGTGTTCAGCACCCCGAAAAACCCCTTAGAGAGTAGGTTTGAAAGCGATTAAACAGAGTTAATTTTTGAGCAATTTTGATGAAAAAACGCGAAAATAACCATGAAGGAAGCGTTTTATCGAAAAAAGGACTTCAGATTCGTGTTCAGCACCCCGAAAAACCCCTTAGAGAGTAGGTTTGAAAGCGATTAAACAGAGTTTATTTTTGAGCAATTTTGATGAAAAAACGCGAAAATAACCATGAAGGAAGCGTTTTATCGAAAAAAGGACTTCAGATTCGTGTTCAGCACCCCGAAAAACCCCTTAGAGAGTAGGTTTGAAAGCGATTAAACAGAGTTAATTTTTGAGCAATTTTGATGAAAAAACGCGAAAATAACCATGAAGGAAGCGTTTTATCGAAAAAAGGACTTCAGATTCGTGTTCAGCACCCCGAAAAACCCCTTAGAGAGTAGGTTTGAAAGCGATTAAACAGAGTTAATTTTGAAAAAACGCAAAAATAACCATGAAGGAAGCGTTTTATCGAAAAAAGGACTTCAGATTCGTGTTCAGCACCCCGAAAACCCCTTAGAGAGTAGGTTTGAAAGCGATTAAACAGAGTTTATTTTTGAGCAATTTTGATGAAAAAACGCGAAAATAACCATGAAGGAAGCGTTTTATCGAAAAAAGGACTTCAGATTCGTGTTCAGCACCCCGAAAAACCCCTTAGAGAGTAGGTTTGAAAGCGATTAAACAGAGTTTATTTTTGAGCAATTTTGATGAAAAAACGCGAAAATAACCATGAAGGAAGCGTTTTATCGAAAAAAGGACTTCAGATTCGTGTTCAGCACCCCGAAAAACCCCTTAGAGAGTAGGTTTGAAAGCGATTAAACAGAGTTAATTTTTGAGCAATTTTGATGAAAAAACGCGAAAATAACCATGAAGGAAGCGTTTTATCGAAAAAAGGACTTCAGATTCGTGTTCACACCCCGAAAAACCCCTTAGAGAGTAGGTTTGAAAGCGATTAAACAGAGTTAATTTTTGAGCAATTTTGATGAAAAAACGCGAAAATAACCATGAAGGAAGCGTTTTATCGAAAAAAGGACTTCAGATTCGTGTTCAGCACCCCGAAAAACCCCTTAGAGAGTAGGTTTGAAAGCGATTAAACAGAGTTTATTTTTGAGCAATTTTGATGAAAAAACGCGAAAATAACCATGAAGGAAGCGTTTTATCGAAAAAAGGACTTCAGATTCGTGTTCAGCACCCCGAAAAACCCCTTAGAGAGTAGGTTTGAAAGCGATTAAACAGAGTTTATTTTTGAGCAATTTTGATGAAAAAACGCGAAAATAACCATGAAGGAAGCGTTTTATCGAAAAAAGGACTTCAGATTCGTGTTCAGCACCCCGAAAAACCCCTTAGAGAGTAGGTTTGAAAGCGATTAAACAGAGTTTATTTTTGAGCAATTTTGATGAAAAAACGCGAAAATAACCCATGAAGGAAGCGTTTTATCGAAAAAAGGACTTCAGATTCGTGTTCAGCACCCCGAAAAACCCCTTAGAGAGTAGGTTTGAAAGCGATTAAACAGAGTTTATTTTTGAGCAATTTTGATGAAAAAACGCGAAAATAACCATGAAGGAAGCGTTTTATCGAAAAAAGGACTTCAGATTCGTGTTCAGCACCCCGAAAAACCCCTTAGAGAGTAGGTTTGAAAGCGATTAAACAGAGTTTATTTTTGAGCAATTTTGATGAAAAAACGCGAAAATAACCATGAAGGAAGCGTTTTATCGAAAAAAGGACTTCAGATTCGTGTTCAGCACCCCGAAAAACCCCTTAGAGAGTAGGTTTGAAAGCGATTAAACAGAGTTTATTTTTGAGCAATTTTGATGAAAAAACGCGAAAATAACCATGAAGGAAGCGTTTTATCGAAAAAAGGACTTCAGATTCGTGTTCAGCACCCCGAAAAACCCCTTAGAGAGTAGGTTTGAAAGCGATTAAACAGAGTTAATTTTTGAGCAATTTTGATGAAAAAACGCGAAAATAACCATGAAGGAAGCGTTTTATCGAAAAAAGGACTTCAGATTCGTGTTCAGCACCCCGAAAAACCCCTTAGAGAGTAGGTTTGAAAGCGATTAAACAGAGTTTATTTTTGAGCAATTTTGATGAAAAAACGCGAAAATAACCATGAAGGAAGCGTTTTATCGAAAAAAGGACTTCAGATTCGTGTTCAGCACCCCGAAAAACCCCTTAGAGAGTAGGTTTGAAAGCGATTAAACAGAGTTAATTTTTGAGCAATTTTGATGAAAAAACGCAAAAATAACCATGAAGGAAGCGTTTTATCGTGTTCAGCACCCCGAAAAACCCCTTAGAGAGTAGGTTTGAAAGCGATTAAACAGAGTTTATTTTTGAGCAATTTTGATGAAAAAACGCGAAAATAACCATGAAGGAAGCGTTTATCGAAAAAAGGACTTCAGATTCGTGTTCAGCACCCCGAAAAACCCCTTAGAGAGTAGGTTTGAAAGCGATTAAACAGAGTTTATTTTTGAGCAATTTTGATGAAAAAACGCGAAAATAACCATGAAGGAAGCGTTTTATCGAAAAAAGGACTTCAGATTCGTGTTCAGCACCCCGAAAAACCCCTTAGAGAGTAGGTTTGACCATGAAGGAAGCGTTTTATCGGGAAACGGACTTCAGATTCGTGTTCAGCACCCCGAAAAACCCCTTAGAAAGTGGGTTTGAAAG
>JAVIWC010001359.1:0-26115 GCA_031894815.1 Creontiades dilutus
TGAAGGAAACGTTTTATCGAAAAACGGACTTCAGATTCGTGTTCAGCACCCCGAAAAACCCCTTAGAGAGTAGGTTTGAAAGGATTAAACAGAGTTAATTTTTGAGCAATTTTGATGAAAAATCGCGAAAATAACCATGAAGGAAGCGTTTTATCGAAAAACGGACTTCAATTCGTGTTCAGCACCCCGAAAAACCCCTTAGAGAGTAGGTTTGAAAGGGATTAAACAGAGATAATTTTTGAGCAATTTTGATGAAAAATCGCGAAAATAACCATGAAGGAAGCGTTTTATCGAAAAACGGACTTCGAATTCGTGTTCAGCACCCCGAAAAACCCCTTAGAGAGTAGGTTTGAAAGGGATTAAACAGAGTTAACGGACTCGAATTCGTGTTCAGCACCCCGAAAACCCCTTAGAGAGTAGGTTTGAAAGGGATTAAACAGAGATAATTTTTGAGCAATTTTGATGAAAAATCGCGAAAATAACCATGAAGGAAGCGTTTTATCGAAAAACGGACTTCGAATTCGTGTTCAGCACCCCGAAAACCCCTTAGAGAGTAGGTTTGAAAGGGATTAAACAGAGATAATTTTTGAGCAATTTTGATGAAAAATCGCGAAAATAACCATGAAGGAAGCGTTTTATCGAAAAACGGACTTCGAATTCGTGTTCAGCACCCCGAAAAACCCCTTAGAGAGTAGGTTTGAAAGGGATTAAACAGAGATAATTTTTGAGCAATTTTGATGAAAAATCGCGAAAATAACCATGAAGGAAGCGTTTTATCGAAAAACGGACTTCGAATTCGTGTTCAGCACCCCGAAAAACCCCTTAGAGAGTAGGTTTGAAAGGGATTAAACAGAGATAATTTTTGAGCAATTTTGATGAAAATCGCGAAAATAACCATGAAGGAAGCGTTTTATCGAAAAACGGACTTCGAATTCGTGTTCAGCACCCCGAAAACCCCTTAGAGAGTAGGTTTGAAAGGGATTAAACAGAGATAATTTTTGAGCAATTTTGATGAAAAATCGCGAAAATAACCATGAAGGAAGCGTTTTATCGAAAAACGGACTTCGAATTCGTGTTCAGCACCCCGAAAAAACCCCTTAGAGAGTAGGTTTGAAAGGGATTAAACAGAGATAATTTTTGAGCAATTTTGATGAAAAATCGCGAAAATAACCATGAAGGAAGCGTTTTATCGAAAAACGGACTTCGAATTCGTGTTCAGCACCCCGAAAAACCCCTTAGAGAGTAGGTTTGAAAGGGATTAAACAGAGATAATTTTTGAGCAATTTTGATGAAAAATCGCGAAAATAACCATGAAGGAAGCGTTTTATCGAAAAACGGACTTCGAATTCGTGTTCAGCACCCCGAAAAAACCCCTTAGAGAGTAGGTTTGAAAGGGATTAAACAGAGATAATTTTTGAGCAATTTTGATGAAAAATCGCGAAAATAACCATGAAGGAAGCGTTTTATCGAAAAACGGACTTCGAATTCGTGTTCAGCACCCCGAAAACCCCTTAGAGAGTAGGTTTGAAAGGGATTAAACAGAGATAATTTTTGAGCAATTTTGATGAAAAATCGCGAAAATAACCATGAAGGAAGCGTTTTATCGAAAAAACGGACTTCGAATTCGTGTTCAGCACCCCGAAAACCCCTTAGAGAGTAGGTTTGAAAGGATTAAACAGAGATAATTTTTGAGCAATTTTGATGAAAAATCGCGAAAATAACCATGAAGGAAGCGTTTTATCGAAAAACGGACTTCGAATTCGTGTTCAGCACCCCGAAAAACCCCTTAGAGAGTAGGTTTGAAAGGGATTAAACAGAGATAATTTTTGAGCAATTTTGATGAAAATCGCGAAAATAACCATGAAGGAAGCGTTTTATCGAAAAACGGACTTCGAATTCGTGTTCAGCACCCCCGAAAACCCCTTAGAGAGTAGGTTTGAAAGGGATTAAACAGAGATAATTTTTGAGCAATTTTGATGAAAAATCGCGAAAATAACCATGAAGGAAGCGTTTTATCGAAAAACGGACTTCGAATTCGTGTTCAGCACCCCGAAAAAACCCCTTAGAGAGTAGGTTTGAAAGGGATTAAACAGAGATAATTTTTGAGCAATTTTGATGAAAAATCGCGAAAATAACCATGAAGGAAGCGTTTTATCGAAAAACGGACTTCGAATTCGTGTTCAGCACCCCGAAAACCCCTTAGAGAGTAGGTTTGAAAGGGATTAAACAGAGATAATTTTTGAGCAATTTTGATGAAAAATCGCGAAAATAACCATGAAGGAAGCGTTTTATCGAAAAACGGACTTCGAATTCGTGTTCAGCACCCCGAAAAAACCCCTTAGAGAGTAGGTTTGAAAGGGATTAAACAGAGATAATTTTTGAGCAATTTTGATGAAAAATCGCGAAAATAACCATGAAGGAAGCGTTTTATCGAAAAACGGACTTCGAATTCGTGTTCAGCACCCCGAAAAACCCCTTAGAGAGTAGGTTTGAAAGGGATTAAACAGAGATAATTTTTGAGCAATTTTGATGAAAAATCGCGAAAATAACCATGAAGGAAGCGTTTTATCGAAAAACGGACTTCGAATTCGTGTTCAGCACCCCGAAAACCCCTTAGAGAGTAGGTTTGAAAGGGATTAAACAGAGATAATTTTTGAGCAATTTTGATGAAAAATCGCGAAAATAACCATGAAGGAAGCGTTTTATCGAAAAACGGACTTCGAATTCGTGTTCAGCACCCCGAAAACCCCTTAGAGAGTAGGTTTGAAAGGGATTAAACAGAGATAATTTTTGAGCAATTTTGATGAAAAATCGCGAAAATAACCATGAAGGAAGCGTTTTATCGAAAAACGGACTTCGAATTCGTGTTCAGCACCCCGAAAAACCCCTTAGAGAGTAGGTTTGAAAGGGATTAAACAGAGATAATTTTTGAGCAATTTTGATGAAAAATCGCGAAAATAACCATGAAGGAAGCGTTTTATCGAAAAACGGACTTCGAATTCGTGTTCAGCACCCCGAAAACCCCTTAGAGAGTAGGTTTGAAAGGGATTAAACAGAGATAATTTTTGAGCAATTTTGATGAAAAATCGCGAAAATAACCATGAAGGAAGCGTTTTATCGAAAAACGGACTTCGAATTCGTGTTCAGCACCCCGAAAACCCCTTAGAGAGTAGGTTTGAACCGGGATTAAACAGAGATAATTTTTGAGCAATTTTGATGAAAAATCGCGAAAATAACCATGAAGGAAGCGTTTTATCGAAAAACGGACTTCGAATTCGTGTTCAGCACCCCGAAAACCCCCTTAGAGAGTAGGTTTGAAAGGGATTAAACAGAGATAATTTTTGAGCAATTTTGATGAAAAATCGCGAAAATAACCATGAAGGAAGCGTTTTATCGAAAAACGGACTTCGAATTCGTGTTCAGCACCCCGAAAAACCCCTTAGAGAGTAGGTTTGAAAGGGATTAAACAGAGATAATTTTTGAGCAATTTTGATGAAAAATCGCGAAAATAACCATGAAGGAAGCGTTTTATCGAAAAACGGACTTCGAATTCGTGTTCAGCACCCCGAAAAACCCCTTAGAGAGTAGGTTTGAAAGGGATTAAACAGAGATAATTTTTGAGCAATTTTGATGAAAAATCGCGAAAATAACCATGAAGGAAGCGTTTTATCGAAAAACGGACTTCGAATTCGTGTTCAGCACCCCGAAAACCCCTTAGAGAGTAGGTTTGAAAGGGATTAAACAGAGATAATTTTTGAGCAATTTTGATGAAAAATCGCGAAAATAACCATGAAGGAAGCGTTTTATCGAAAAACGGACTTCGAATTCGTGTTCAGCACCCCGAAAAACCCCTTAGAGAGTAGGTTTGAAAGGGATTAAACAGAGATAATTTTTGAGCAATTTTGATGAAAAATCGCGAAAATAACCATGAAGGAAGCGTTTTATCGAAAAACGGACTTCGAATTCGTGTTCAGCACCCCGAAAACCCCTTAGAGAGTAGGTTTGAAAGGGATTAAACAGAGATAATTTTTGAGCAATTTTGATGAAAAATCGCGAAAATAACCATGAAGGAAGCGTTTTATCGAAAAACGGACTTCGAATTCGTGTTCAGCACCCCGAAAAACCCCTTAGAGAGTAGGTTTGAAAGGGATTAAACAGAGATAATTTTTGAGCAATTTTGATGAAAAATGTGTTCAGCACCCCGAAAACCCCTTAGAGAGTAGGTTTGAAAGGGATTAAACAGAGATAATTTTTGAGCAATTTTGATGAAAAATCGCGAAAATAACCATGAAGGAAGCGTTTTATCGAAAAACGGACTTCGAATTCGTGTTCAGCACCCCGAAAAACCCCTTAGAGAGTAGGTTTGAAAGGGATTAAACAGAGATAATTTTTGAGCAATTTTGATGAAAAATCGCGAAAATAACCATGAAGGAAGCGTTTTATCGAAAAACGGACTTCGAATTCGTGTTCAGCACCCCGAAAACCCCTTAGAGAGTAGGTTTGAAAGGGATTAAACAGAGATAATTTTTGAGCAATTTTGATGAAAAATCGCGAAAATAACCATGAAGGAAGCGTTTTATCGAAAAACGGACTTCGAATTCGTGTTCAGCACCCCGAAAAACCCCTTAGAGAGTAGGTTTGAAAGGGATTAAACAGAGATAATTTTTGAGCAATTTTGATGAAAAATCGCGAAAATAACCATGAAGGAAGCGTTTTATCGAAAAACGGACTTCGAATTCGTGTTCAGCACCCCGAAAACCCCTTAGAGAGTAGGTTTGAAAGGGATTAAACAGAGATAATTTTTGAGCAATTTTGATGAAAAATCGCGAAAATAACCATGAAGGAAGCGTTTTATCGAAAAACGGACTTCGAATTCGTGTTCAGCACCCCGAAAACCCCTTAGAGAGTAGGTTTGAAAGGGATTAAACAGAGATAATTTTTGAGCAATTTTGATGAAAAATCGCGAAAATAACCATGAAGGAAGCGTTTTATCGAAAAACGGACTTCGAATTCGTGTTCAGCACCCCGAAAAACCCCTTAGAGAGTAGGTTTGAAAGGGATTAAACAGAGATAATTTTTGAGCAATTTTGATGAAAAATCGCGAAAATAACCATGAAGGAAGCGTTTTATCGAAAAACGGATTCGAATTCGTGTTCAGCACCCCGAAAACCCCTTAGAGAGTAGGTTTGAAAGGGATTAAACAGAGATAATTTTTGAGCAATTTTGATGAAAAATCGCGAAAATAACCATGAAGGAAGCGTTTTATCGAAAAACGGACTTCGAATTCGTGTTCAGCACCCCGAAAACCCCTTAGAGAGTAGGTTTGAAAGGGATTAAACAGAGATAATTTTTGAGCAATTTTGATGAAAAATCGCGAAAATAACCATGAAGGAAGCGTTTTATCGAAAAACGGACTTCGAATTCGTGTTCAGCACCCCGAAAACCCCTTAGAGAGTAGGTTTGAAAGGGATTAAACAGAGATAATTTTTGAGCAATTTTGATGAAAAATCGCGAAAATAACCATGAAGGAAGCGTTTTATCGAAAAACGGACTTCGAATTCGTGTTCAGCACCCCGAAAACCCCTTAGAGAGTAGGTTTGAAAGGGATTAAACAGAGATAATTTTTGAGCAATTTTGATGAAAAATCGCGAAAATAACCATGAAGGAAGCGTTTTATCGAAAAACGGACTTCGAATTCGTGTTCAGCACCCCGAAAAACCCCTTAGAGAGTAGGTTTGAAAGGGATTAAACAGAGATAATTTTTGAGCAATTTTGATGAAAAATCGCGAAAATAACCATGAAGGAAGCGTTTTATCGAAAAACGGACTTCGAATTCGTGTTCAGCACCCCGAAAACCCCTTAGAGAGTAGGTTTGAAAGGGATTAAACAGAGATAATTTTTGAGCAATTTTGATGAAAAATCGCGAAAATAACCATGAAGGAAGCGTTTTATCGAAAAACGGACTTCGAATTCGTGTTCAGCACCCCGAAAAACCCCTTAGAGAGTAGGTTTGAAAGGGATTAAACAGAGATAATTTTTGAGCAATTTTGATGAAAAATCGCGAAAATAACCATGAAGGAAGCGTTTTATCGAAAAACGGACTTCGAATTCGTGTTCAGCACCCCGAAAAACCCCTTAGAGAGTAGGTTTGAAAGGGATTAAACAGAGATAATTTTTGAGCAATTTTGATGAAAAATCGCGAAAATAACCATGAAGGAAGCGTTTTATCGAAAAACGGACTTCGAATTCGTGTTCAGCACCCCGAAAACCCCTTAGAGAGTAGGTTTGAAAGGGATTAAACAGAGATAATTTTTGAGCAATTTTGATGAAAAATCGCGAAAATAACCATGAAGGAAGCGTTTTATCGAAAAACGGACTTCGAATTCGTGTTCAGCACCCCGAAAACCCCTTAGAGAGTAGGTTTGAAAGGGATTAAACAGAGATAATTTTTGAGCAATTTTGATGAAAAATCGCGAAAATAACCATGAAGGAAGCGTTTTATCGAAAAACGGACTTCGAATTCGTGTTCAGCACCCCGAAAAACCCCTTAGAGAGTAGGTTTGAAAGGGATTAAACAGAGATAATTTTTGAGCAATTTTGATGAAAAATCGCGAAAATAACCATGAAGGAAGCGTTTTATCGAAAAACGGACTTCGAATTCGTGTTCAGCACCCCGAAAAACCCCTTAGAGAGTAGGTTTGAAAGGGATTAAACAGAGATAATTTTTGAGCAATTTTGATGAAAAATCGCGAAAATAACCATGAAGGAAGCGTTTTATCGAAAAACGGACTTCGAATTCGTGTTCAGCACCCCGAAAACCCCTTAGAGAGTAGGTTTGAAAGGGATTAAACAGAGATAATTTTTGAGCAATTTTGATGAAAAATCGCGAAAATAACCATGAAGGAAGCGTTTTATCGAAAAACGGACTTCGAATTCGTGTTCAGCACCCCGAAAAACCCCTTAGAGAGTAGGTTTGAAAGGGATTAAACAGAGATAATTTTTGAGCAATTTTGATGAAAAATCGCGAAAATAACCATGAAGGAAGCGTTTTATCGAAAAACGGACTTCGAATTCGTGTTCAGCACCCCGAAAAACCCCTTAGAGAGTAGGTTTGAAAGGGATTAAACAGAGATAATTTTTGAGCAATTTTGATGAAAAATCGCGAAAATAACCATGAAGGAAGCGTTTTATCGAAAAACGGACTTCGAATTCGTGTTCAGCACCCCGAAAAACCCCTTAGAGAGTAGGTTTGAAAGGGATTAAACAGAGATAATTTTTGAGCAATTTTGATGAAAAATCGCGAAAATAACCATGAAGGAAGCGTTTTATCGAAAAACGGACTTCGAATTCGTGTTCAGCACCCCGAAAACCCCTTAGAGAGTAGGTTTGAAAGGGATTAAACAGAGATAATTTTTGAGCAATTTTGATGAAAAATCGCGAAAATAACCATGAAGGAAGCGTTTTATCGAAAAACGGACTTCGAATTCGTGTTCAGCACCCCGAAAAACCCCTTAGAGAGTAGGTTTGAAAGGGATTAAACAGAGATAATTTTTGAGCAATTTTGATGAAAAATCGCGAAAATAACCATGAAGGAAGCGTTTTATCGAAAAACGGACTTCGAATTCGTGTTCAGCACCCCGAAAACCCCTTAGAGAGTAGGTTTGAAAGGGATTAAACAGAGATAATTTTTGAGCAATTTTGATGAAAAATCGCGAAAATAACCATGAAGGAAGCGTTTTATCGAAAAACGGACTTCGAATTCGTGTTCAGCACCCCGAAAAACCCCTTAGAGAGTAGGTTTGAAAGGGATTAAACAGAGATAATTTTTGAGCAATTTTGATGAAAAATCGCGAAAATAACCATGAAGGAAGCGTTTTATCGAAAAACGGACTTCGAATTCGTGTTCAGCACCCCGAAAACCCCTTAGAGAGTAGGTTTGAAAGGGATTAAACAGAGATAATTTTTGAGCAATTTTGATGAAAAATCGCGAAAATAACCATGAAGGAAGCGTTTTATCGAAAAACGGACTTCGAATTCGTGTTCAGCACCCCGAAAACCCCTTAGAGAGTAGGTTTGAAAGGGATTAAACAGAGATAATTTTTGAGCAATTTTGATGAAAAATCGCGAAAATAACCATGAAGGAAGCGTTATCGAAAAACGGACTTCGAATTCGTGTTCAGCACCCCGAAAACCCCTTAGAGAGTAGGTTTGAAAGGGATTAAACAGAGATAATTTTTGAGCAATTTTGATGAAAAATCGCGAAAATAACCATGAAGGAAGCGTTTTATCGAAAAACGGACTTCGAATTCGTGTTCAGCACCCCGAAAACCCCTTAGAGAGTAGGTTTGAAAGGGATTAAACAGAGATAATTTTTGAGCAATTTTGATGAAAAATCGCGAAAATAACCATGAAGGAAGCGTTTTATCGAAAAACGGACTTCGAATTCGTGTTCAGCACCCCGAAAACCCCTTAGAGAGTAGGTTTGAAAGGGATTAAACAGAGATAATTTTTGAGCAATTTTGATGAAAAATCGCGAAAATAACCATGAAGGAAGCGTTTTATCGAAAAACGGACTTCGAATTCGTGTTCAGCACCCCGAAAACCCCTTAGAGAGTAGGTTTGAAAGGGATTAAACAGAGATAATTTTTGAGCAATTTTGATGAAAAATCGCGAAAATAACCATGAAGGAAGCGTTTTATCGAAAAACGGACTTCGAATTCGTGTTCAGCACCCCGAAAACCCCTTAGAGAGTAGGTTTGAAAGGGATTAAACAGAGATAATTTTTGAGCAATTTTGATGAAAAATCGCGAAAATAACCATGAAGGAAGCGTTTTATCGAAAAACGGACTTCGAATTCGTGTTCAGCACCCCGAAAACCCCTTAGAGAGTAGGTTTGAAAGGGATTAAACAGAGATAATTTTTGAGCAATTTTGATGAAAAATCGCGAAAATAACCATGAAGGAAGCGTTTTATCGAAAAACGGACTTCGAATTCGTGTTCAGCACCCCGAAAAACCCCTTAGAGAGTAGGTTTGAAAGGGATTAAACAGAGATAATTTTTGAGCAATTTTGATGAAAAATCGCGAAAATAACCATGAAGGAAGCGTTTTATCGAAAAACGGACTTCGAATTCGTGTTCAGCACCCCGAAAACCCCTTAGAGAGTAGGTTTGAAAGGGATTAAACAGAGATAATTTTTGAGCAATTTTGATGAAAAATCGCGAAAATAACCATGAAGGAAGCGTTTTATCGAAAAACGGACTTCGAATTCGTGTTCAGCACCCCGAAAACCCCTTAGAGAGTAGGTTTGAAAGGGATTAAACAGAGATAATTTTTGAGCAATTTTGATGAAAAATCGCGAAAATAACCATGAAGGAAGCGTTTTATCGAAAAACGGACTTCGAATTCGTGTTCAGCACCCCGAAAAACCCCTTAGAGAGTAGGTTTGAAAGGGATTAAACAGAGATAATTTTTGAGCAATTTTGATGAAAAATCGCGAAAATAACCATGAAGGAAGCGTTTTATCGAAAAACGGACTTCGAATTCGTGTTCAGCACCCCGAAAACCCCTTAGAGAGTAGGTTTGAAAGGGATTAAACAGAGATAATTTTTGAGCAATTTTGATGAAAAATCGCGAAAATAACCATGAAGGAAGCGTTTTATCGAAAAACGGACTTCGAATTCGTGTTCAGCACCCCGAAAACCCCTTAGAGAGTAGGTTTGAAAGGGATTAAACAGAGATAATTTTTGAGCAATTTTGATGAAAAATCGCGAAAATAACCATGAAGGAAGCGTTTTATCGAAAAACGGACTTCGAATTCGTGTTCAGCACCCCGAAAACCCCTTAGA
Organism: Creontiades dilutus; assembly: GCA_031894815.1. Taxonomy (NCBI): domain Eukaryota; kingdom Metazoa; phylum Arthropoda; class Insecta; order Hemiptera; family Miridae; genus Creontiades; species Creontiades dilutus. Next base: position 9,847 of record JAVIWC010001359.1, read on the forward strand.
GAGTAGGTTTGAAAGGGATTAAACAGAGATAATTTTTGAGCAATTTTGATGAAAAATCGCGAAAATAACCATGAAGGAAGCGTTTTATCGAAAAACGGACTTCGAATTCGTGTTCAGCACCCCGAAAAACCCCTTAGAGAGTAGGTTTGAAAGGGATTAAACAGAGATAATTTTTGAGCAATTTTGATGAAAAATCGCGAAAATAACCATGAAGGAAGCGTTTTATCGAAAAACGGACTTCGAATTCGTGTTCAGCACCCCGAAAAACCCCTTAGAGAGTAGGTTTGAAAGGGATTAAACAGAGATAATTTTTGAGCAATTTTGATGAAAAATCGCGAAAATAACCATGAAGGAAGCGTTTTATCGAAAAACGGACTTCGAATTCGTGTTCAGCACCCCGAAAACCCCTTAGAGAGTAGGTTTGAAAGGGATTAAACAGAGATAATTTTTGAGCAATTTTGATGAAAAATCGCGAAAATAACCATGAAGGAAGCGTTTTATCGAAAAACGGACTTCGAATTCGTGTTCAGCACCCCGAAAACCCCTTAGAGAGTAGGTTTGAAAGGGATTAAACAGAGATAATTTTTGAGCAATTTTGATGAAAAATCGCGAAAATAACCATGAAGGAAGCGTTTTATCGAAAAACGGACTTCGAATTCGTGTTCAGCACCCCGAAAAACCCCTTAGAGAGTAGGTTTGAAAGGGATTAAACAGAGATAATTTTTGAGCAATTTTGATGAAAAATCGCGAAAATAACCATGAAGGAAGCGTTTTATCGAAAAACGGACTTCGAATTCGTGTTCAGCACCCCGAAAACCCCTTAGAGAGTAGGTTTGAAGGGATTAAACAGAGATAATTTTTGAGCAATTTTGATGAAAAATCGCGAAAATAACCATGAAGGAAGCGTTTTATCGAAAAACGGACTTCGAATTCGTGTTCAGCACCCCGAAAACCCCTTAGAGAGTAGGTTTGAAAGGGATTAAACAGAGATAATTTTTGAGCAATTTTGATGAAAAATCGCGAAAATAACCATGAAGGAAGCGTTTTATCGAAAAACGGACTTCGAATTCGTGTTCAGCACCCCGAAAAACCCCTTAGAGAGTAGGTTTGAAAGGGATTAAACAGAGATAATTTTTGAGCAATTTTGATGAAAAATCGCGAAAATAACCATGAAGGAAGCGTTTTATCGAAAAACGGACTTCGAATTCGTGTTCAGCACCCCGAAAAACCCCTTAGAGAGTAGGTTTGAAAGGGATTAAACAGAGATAATTTTTGAGCAATTTTGATGAAAATCGCGAAAATAACCATGAAGGAAGCGTTTTATCGAAAAACGGACTTCGAATTCGTGTTCAGCACCCCGAAAAACCCCTTAGAGAGTAGGTTTGAAAGGGATTAAACAGAGATAATTTTTGAGCAATTTTGATGAAAAATCGCGAAAATAACCATGAAGGAAGCGTTTTATCGAAAAACGGACTTCGAATTCGTGTTCAGCACCCCGAAAAACCCCTTAGAGAGTAGGTTTGAAAGGGATTAAACAGAGATAATTTTTGAGCAATTTTGATGAAAAATCGCGAAAATAACCATGAAGGAAGCGTTTTATCGAAAAACGGACTTCGAATTCGTGTTCAGCACCCCGAAAAACCCCTTAGAGAGTAGGTTTGAAAGGGATTAAACAGAGATAATTTTTGAGCAATTTTGATGAAAAATCGCGAAAATAACCATGAAGGAAGCGTTTTATCGAAAAACGGACTTCGAATTCGTGTTCAGCACCCCGAAAACCCCTTAGAGAGTAGGTTTGAAAGGGATTAAACAGAGATAATTTTTGAGCAATTTTGATGAAAAATCGCGAAAATAACCATGAAGGAAGCGTTTTATCGAAAAACGGACTTCGAATTCGTGTTCAGCACCCCGAAAAACCCCTTAGAGAGTAGGTTTGAAAGGGATTAAACAGAGATAATTTTTGAGCAATTTTGATGAAAAATCGCGAAAATAACCATGAAGGAAGCGTTTTATCGAAAAACGGACTTCGAATTCGTGTTCAGCACCCCGAAAACCCCTTAGAGAGTAGGTTTGAAAGGGATTAAACAGAGATAATTTTTGAGCAATTTTGATGAAAAATCGCGAAAATAACCATGAAGGAAGCGTTTTATCGAAAAACGGACTTCGAATTCGTGTTCAGCACCCCGAAAAACCCCTTAGAGAGTAGGTTTGAAAGGGATTAAACAGAGATAATTTTTGAGCAATTTTGATGAAAAATCGCGAAAATAACCATGAAGGAAGCGTTTTATCGAAAACGGACTTCGAATTCGTGTTCAGCACCCCGAAAACCCCTTAGAGAGTAGGTTTGAAAGGGATTAAACAGAGATAATTTTTGAGCAATTTTGATGAAAAATCGCGAAAATAACCATGAAGGAAGCGTTTTATCGAAAAACGGACTTCGAATTCGTGTTCAGCACCCCGAAAAACCCCTTAGAGAGTAGGTTTGAAAGGGATTAAACAGAGATAATTTTTGAGCAATTTTGATGAAAAATCGCGAAAATAACCATGAAGGAAGCGTTTTATCGAAAAACGGACTTCGAATTCGTGTTCAGCACCCCGAAAAACCCCTTAGAGAGTAGGTTTGAAAGGGATTAAACAGAGATAATTTTTGAGCAATTTTGATGAAAAATCGCGAAAATAACCATGAAGGAAGCGTTTTATCGAAAAACGGACTTCGAATTCGTGTTCAGCACCCCGAAAACCCCTTAGAGAGTAGGTTTGAAAGGGATTAAACAGAGATAATTTTTGAGCAATTTTGATGAAAAATCGCGAAAATAACCATGAAGGAAGCGTTTTATCGAAAAACGGACTTCGAATTCGTGTTCAGCACCCCGAAAACCCCTTAGAGAGTAGGTTTGAAAGGGATTAAACAGAGATAATTTTTGAGCAATTTTGATGAAAAATCGCGAAAATAACCATGAAGGAAGCGTTTTATCGAAAAACGGACTTCGAATTCGTGTTCAGCACCCCGAAAAACCCCTTAGAGAGTAGGTTTGAAAGGGATTAAACAGAGATAATTTTTGAGCAATTTTGATGAAAAATCGCGAAAATAACCATGAAGGAAGCGTTTTATCGAAAAACGGACTTCGAATTCGTGTTCAGCACCCCGAAAAACCCCTTAGAGAGTAGGTTTGAAAGGGATTAAACAGAGATAATTTTTGAGCAATTTTGATGAAAAATCGCGAAAATAACCATGAAGGAAGCGTTTTATCGAAAAACGGACTTCGAATTCGTGTTCAGCACCCCGAAAAACCCCTTAGAGAGTAGGTTTGAAAGGGATTAAACAGAGATAATTTTTGAGCAATTTTGATGAAAAATCGCGAAAATAACCATGAAGGAAGCGTTTTATCGAAAAACGGACTTCGAATTCGTGTTCAGCACCCCGAAAAACCCCTTAGAGAGTAGGTTTGAAAGGGATTAAACAGAGATAATTTTTGAGCAATTTTGATGAAAAATCGCGAAAATAACCATGAAGGAAGCGTTTTATCGAAAAACGGACTTCGAATTCGTGTTCAGCACCCCGAAAACCCCTTAGAGAGTAGGTTTGAAAGGGATTAAACAGAGATAATTTTTGAGCAATTTTGATGAAAAATCGCGAAAATAACCATGAAGGAAGCGTTTTATCGAAAAACGGACTTCGAATTCGTGTTCAGCACCCCGAAAAACCCCTTAGAGAGTAGGTTTGAAAGGGATTAAACAGAGATAATTTTTGAGCAATTTTGATGAAAAATCGCGAAAATAACCATGAAGGAAGCGTTTTATCGAAAAACGGACTTCGAATTCGTGTTCAGCACCCCGAAAAACCCCTTAGAGAGTAGGTTTGAAAGGGATTAAACAGAGATAATTTTTGAGCAATTTTGATGAAAAATCGCGAAAATAACCATGAAGGAAGCGTTTTATCGAAAAACGGACTTCGAATTCGTGTTCAGCACCCCGAAAAACCCCTTAGAGAGTAGGTTTGAAAGGGATTAAACAGAGATAATTTTTGAGCAATTTTGATGAAAAATCGCGAAAATAACCATGAAGGAAGCGTTTTATCGAAAAACGGACTTCGAATTCGTGTTCAGCACCCCGAAAACCCCTTAGAGAGTAGGTTTGAAAGGGATTAAACAGAGATAATTTTTGAGCAATTTTGATGAAAAATCGCGAAAATAACCATGAAGGAAGCGTTTTATCGAAAAACGGACTTCGAATTCGTGTTCAGCACCCCGAAAACCCCTTAGAGAGTAGGTTTGAAAGGGATTAAACAGAGATAATTTTTGAGCAATTTTGATGAAAAATCGCGAAAATAACCATGAAGGAAGCGTTTTATCGAAAAACGGACTTCGAATTCGTGTTCAGCACCCCGAAAACCCCTTAGAGAGTAGGTTTGAAAGGGATTAAACAGAGATAATTTTTGAGCAATTTTGATGAAAAATCGCGAAAATAACCATGAAGGAAGCGTTTTATCGAAAAACGGACTTCGAATTCGTGTTCAGCACCCCGAAAACCCCTTAGAGAGTAGGTTTGAAAGGGATTAAACAGAGATAATTTTTGAGCAATTTTGATGAAAAATCGCGAAAATAACCATGAAGGAAGCGTTTTATCGAAAAACGGACTTCGAATTCGTGTTCAGCACCCCGAAAAACCCCTTAGAGAGTAGGTTTGAAAGGGATTAAACAGAGATAATTTTTGAGCAATTTTGATGAAAAATCGCGAAAATAACCATGAAGGAAGCGTTTTATCGAAAAACGGACTTCGAATTCGTGTTCAGCACCCCGAAAACCCCTTAGAGAGTAGGTTTGAAAGGGATTAAACAGAGATAATTTTTGAGCAATTTTGATGAAAAATCGCGAAAATAACCATGAAGGAAGCGTTTTATCGAAAAACGGACTTCGAATTCGTGTTCAGCACCCCGAAAAACCCCTTAGAGAGTAGGTTTGAAAGGGATTAAACAGAGATAATTTTTGAGCAATTTTGATGAAAAATCGCGAAAATAACCATGAAGGAAGCGTTTTATCGAAAAACGGACTTCGAATTCGTGTTCAGCACCCCGAAAAACCCCTTAGAGAGTAGGTTTGAAAGGGATTAAACAGAGATAATTTTTGAGCAATTTTGATGAAAAATCGCGAAAATAACCATGAAGGAAGCGTTTTATCGAAAAACGGACTTCGAATTCGTGTTCAGCACCCCGAAAAACCCCTTAGAGAGTAGGTTTGAAAGGGATTAAACAGAGATAATTTTTGAGCAATTTTGATGAAAAATCGCGAAAATAACCATGAAGGAAGCGTTTTATCGAAAAACGGACTTCGAATTCGTGTTCAGCACCCCGAAAAACCCCTTAGAGAGTAGGTTTGAAAGGGATTAAACAGAGATAATTTTTGAGCAATTTTGATGAAAAATCGCGAAAATAACCATGAAGGAAGCGTTTTATCGAAAAACGGACTTCGAATTCGTGTTCAGCACCCCGAAAAACCCCTTAGAGAGTAGGTTTGAAAGGGATTAAACAGAGATAATTTTTGAGCAATTTTGATGAAAAATCGCGAAAATAACCATGAAGGAAGCGTTTTATCGAAAAACGGACTTCGAATTCGTGTTCAGCACCCCGAAAAACCCCTTAGAGAGTAGGTTTGAAAGGGATTAAACAGAGATAATTTTTGAGCAATTTTGATGAAAAATCGCGAAAATAACCATGAAGGAAGCGTTTTATCGAAAAACGGACTTCGAATTCGTGTTCAGCACCCCGAAAAACCCCTTAGAGAGTAGGTTTGAAAGGGATTAAACAGAGATAATTTTTGAGCAATTTTGATGAAAAATCGCGAAAATAACCATGAAGGAAGCGTTTTATCGAAAAACGGACTTCGAATTCGTGTTCAGCACCCCGAAAAACCCCTTAGAGAGTAGGTTTGAAAGGGATTAAACAGAGATAATTTTTGAGCAATTTTGATGAAAAATCGCGAAAATAACCATGAAGGAAGCGTTTTATCGAAAAACGGACTTCGAATTCGTGTTCAGCACCCCGAAAAACCCCTTAGAGAGTAGGTTTGAAAGGGATTAAACAGAGATAATTTTTGAGCAATTTTGATGAAAAATCGCGAAAATAACCATGAAGGAAGCGTTTTATCGAAAAACGGACTTCGAATTCGTGTTCAGCACCCCGAAAAACCCCTTAGAGAGTAGGTTTGAAAGGGATTAAACAGAGATAATTTTTGAGCAATTTTGATGAAAAATCGCGAAAATAACCATGAAGGAAGCGTTTTATCGAAAAACGGACTTCGAATTCGTGTTCAGCACCCCGAAAAACCCCTTAGAGAGTAGGTTTGAAAGGGATTAAACAGAGATAATTTTTGAGCAATTTTGATGAAAAATCGCGAAAATAACCATGAAGGAAGCGTTTTATCGAAAAACGGACTTTCGAATTCGTGTTCAGCACCCCGAAAAACCCCTTAGAGAGTAGGTTTGAAAGGGATTAAACAGAGATAATTTTTGAGCAATTTTGATGAAAAATCGCGAAAATAACCATGAAGGAAGCGTTTTATCGAAAAACGGACTTCGAATTCGTGTTCAGCACCCCGAAAAACCCCTTAGAGAGTAGGTTTGAAAGGGATTAAACAGAGATAATTTTTGAGCAATTTTGATGAAAAATCGCGAAAATAACCATGAAGGAAGCGTTTTATCGAAAAACGGACTTCGAATTCGTGTTCAGCACCCCGAAAAACCCCTTAGAGAGTAGGTTTGAAAGGGATTAAACAGAGATAATTTTTGAGCAATTTTGATGAAAAATCGCGAAAATAACCATGAAGGAAGCGTTTTATCGAAAAACGGACTTCGAATTCGTGTTCAGCACCCCGAAAAACCCCTTAGAGAGTAGGTTTGAAAGGGATTAAACAGAGATAATTTTTGAGCAATTTTGATGAAAAATCGCGAAAATAACCATGAAGGAAGCGTTTTATCGAAAAACGGACTTCGAATTCGTGTTCAGCACCCCGAAAACCCCTTAGAGAGTAGGTTTGAAAGGGATTAAACAGAGATAATTTTTGAGCAATTTTGATGAAAAATCGCGAAAATAACCATGAAGGAAGCGTTTTATCGAAAAACGGACTTCGAATTCGTGTTCAGCACCCCGAAAACCCCTTAGAGAGTAGGTTTGAAAGGGATTAAACAGAGATAATTTTTGAGCAATTTTGATGAAAAATCGCGAAAATAACCATGAAGGAAGCGTTTTATCGAAAAACGGACTTCGAATTCGTGTTCAGCACCCCGAAAACCCCTTAGAGAGTAGGTTTGAAAGGGATTAAACAGAGATAATTTTTGAGCAATTTTGATGAAAAATCGCGAAAATAACCATGAAGGAAGCGTTTTATCGAAAAACGGACTTCGAATTCGTGTTCAGCACCCCGAAAAACCCCTTAGAGAGTAGGTTTGAAAGGGATTAAACAGAGATAATTTTTGAGCAATTTTGATGAAAAATCGCGAAAATAACCATGAAGGAAGCGTTTTATCGAAAAACGGACTTCGAATTCGTGTTCAGCACCCCGAAAAACCCCTTAGAGAGTAGGTTTGAAAGGGATTAAACAGAGATAATTTTTGAGCAATTTTGATGAAAAATCGCGAAAATAACCATGAAGGAAGCGTTTTATCGAAAAACGGACTTCGAATTCGTGTTCAGCACCCCGAAAACCCCTTAGAGAGTAGGTTTGAAAGGGATTAAACAGAGATAATTTTTGAGCAATTTTGATGAAAAATCGCGAAAATAACCATGAAGGAAGCGTTTTATCGAAAAACGGACTTCGAATTCGTGTTCAGCACCCCGAAAACCCCTTAGAGAGTAGGTTTGAAAGGGATTAAACAGAGATAATTTTTGAGCAATTTTGATGAAAAATCGCGAAAATAACCATGAAGGAAGCGTTTTATCGAAAAACGGACTTCGAATTCGTGTTCAGCACCCCGAAAAACCCCTTAGAGAGTAGGTTTGAAAGGGATTAAACAGAGATAATTTTTGAGCAATTTTGATGAAAAATCGCGAAAATAACCATGAAGGAAGCGTTTTATCGAAAAACGGACTTCGAATTCGTGTTCAGCACCCCGAAAACCCCTTAGAGAGTAGGTTTGAAAGGGATTAAACAGAGATAATTTTTGAGCAATTTTGATGAAAAATCGCGAAAATAACCATGAAGGAAGCGTTTTATCGAAAAACGGACTTCGAATTCGTGTTCAGCACCCCGAAAAACCCCTTAGAGAGTAGGTTTGAAAGGGATTAAACAGAGATAATTTTTGAGCAATTTTGATGAAATCGCGAAAATAACCATGAAGGAAGCGTTTTATCGAAAAACGGACTTCGAATTCGTGTTCAGCACCCCGAAAACCCCTTAGAGAGTAGGTTTGAAAGGGATTAAACAGAGATAATTTTTGAGCAATTTTGATGAAAAATCGCGAAAATAACCATGAAGGAAGCGTTTTATCGAAAAACGGACTTCGAATTCGTGTTCAGCACCCCGAAAAACCCCTTAGAGAGTAGGTTTGAAAGGGATTAAACAGAGATAATTTTTGAGCAATTTTGATGAAAAATCGCGAAAATAACCATGAAGGAAGCGTTTTATCGAAAAACGGACTTCGAATTCGTGTTCAGCACCCCGAAAAACCCCTTAGAGAGTAGGTTTGAAAGGGATTAAACAGAGATAATTTTTGAGCAATTTTGATGAAAAATCGCGAAAATAACCATGAAGGAAGCGTTTTATCGAAAAACGGACTTCGAATTCGTGTTCAGCACCCCGAAAAACCCCTTAGAGAGTAGGTTTGAAAGGGATTAAACAGAGATAATTTTTGAGCAATTTTGATGAAAAATCGCGAAAATAACCATGAAGGAAGCGTTTTATCGAAAAACGGACTTCGAATTCGTGTTCAGCACCCCGAAAACCCCTTAGAGAGTAGGTTTGAAAGGGATTAAACAGAGATAATTTTTGAGCAATTTTGATGAAAAATCGCGAAAATAACCATGAAGGAAGCGTTTTATCGAAAAACGGACTTCGAATTCGTGTTCAGCACCCCGAAAAACCCCTTAGAGAGTAGGTTTGAAAGGGATTAAACAGAGATAATTTTTGAGCAATTTTGATGAAAAATCGCGAAAATAACCATGAAGGAAGCGTTTTATCGAAAAACGGACTTCGAATTCGTGTTCAGCACCCCGAAAAACCCCTTAGAGAGTAGGTTTGAAGGGATTAAACAGAGATAATTTTTGAGCAATTTTGATGAAAAATCGCGAAAATAACCATGAAGGAAGCGTTTTATCGAAAAACGGACTTCGAATTCGTGTTCAGCACCCCGAAAAACCCCTTAGAGAGTAGGTTTGAAAGGGATTAAACAGAGATAATTTTTGAGCAATTTTGATGAAAAATCGCGAAAATAACCATGAAGGAAGCGTTTTATCGAAAAACGGACTTCGAATTCGTGTTCAGCACCCCGAAAACCCCTTAGAGAGTAGGTTTGAAAGGGATTAAACAGAGATAATTTTTGAGCAATTTTGATGAAAAATCGCGAAAATAACCATGAAGGAAGCGTTTTATCGAAAAACGGACTTCGAATTCGTGTTCAGCACCCCGAAAACCCCTTAGAGAGTAGGTTTGAAAGGGATTAAACAGAGATAATTTTTGAGCAATTTTGATGAAAAATCGCGAAAATAACCATGAAGGAAGCGTTTTATCGAAAAACGGACTTCGAATTCGTGTTCAGCACCCCGAAAACCCCTTAGAGAGTAGGTTTGAAAGGGATTAAACAGAGATAATTTTTGAGCAATTTTGATGAAAAATCGCGAAAATAACCATGAAGGAAGCGTTTTATCGAAAAACGGACTTCGAATTCGTGTTCAGCACCCCGAAAACCCCTTAGAGAGTAGGTTTGAAAGGGATTAAACAGAGATAATTTTTGAGCAATTTTGATGAAAAATCGCGAAAATAACCATGAAGGAAGCGTTTTATCGAAAAACGGACTTCGAATTCGTGTTCAGCACCCCGAAAAACCCCTTAGAGAGTAGGTTTGAAAGGGATTAAACAGAGATAATTTTTGAGCAATTTTGATGAAAAATCGCGAAAATAACCATGAAGGAAGCGTTTTATCGAAAAACGGACTTCGAATTCGTGTTCAGCACCCCGAAAACCCCTTAGAGAGTAGGTTTGAAAGGGATTAAACAGAGATAATTTTTGAGCAATTTTGATGAAAAATCGCGAAAATAACCATGAAGGAAGCGTTTTATCGAAAAACGGACTTCGAATTCGTGTTCAGCACCCCGAAAAACCCCTTAGAGAGTAGGTTTGAAAGGGATTAAACAGAGATAATTTTTGAGCAATTTTGATGAAAAATCGCGAAAATAACCATGAAGGAAGCGTTTTATCGAAAAACGGACTTCGAATTCGTGTTCAGCACCCCGAAAACCCCTTAGAGAGTAGGTTTGAAAGGGATTAAACAGAGATAATTTTTGAGCAATTTTGATGAAAAATCGCGAAAATAACCATGAAGGAAGCGTTTTATCGAAAAACGGACTTCGAATTCGTGTTCAGCACCCCGAAAAACCCCTTAGAGAGTAGGTTTGAAAGGGATTAAACAGAGATAATTTTTGAGCAATTTTGATGAAAAATCGCGAAAATAACCATGAAGGAAGCGTTTTATCGAAAAACGGACTTCGAATTCGTGTTCAGCACCCCGAAAACCCCTTAGAGAGTAGGTTTGAAAGGGATTAAACAGAGATAATTTTTGAGCAATTTTGATGAAAAATCGCGAAAATAACCATGAAGGAAGCGTTTTATCGAAAAACGGACTTCGAATTCGTGTTCAGCACCCCGAAAACCCCTTAGAGAGTAGGTTTGAAAGGGATTAAACAGAGATAATTTTTGAGCAATTTTGATGAAAAATCGCGAAAATAACCATGAAGGAAGCGTTTTATCGAAAAACGGACTTCGAATTCGTGTTCAGCACCCTAAAAACCCCTTAGAGAGTAGGTTTGAAAGGGATTAAACAGAGATAATTTTTGAGCAATTTTGATGAAAAATCGCGAAAATAACCATGAAGGAAGCGTTTTATCGAAAAACGGACTTCGAATTCGTGTTCAGCACCCCGAAAAACCCCTTAGAGAGTAGGTTTGAAAGGGATTAAACAGAGATAATTTTTGAGCAATTTTGATGAAAAATCGCGAAAATAACCATGAAGGAAGCGTTTTATCGAAAAACGGACTTCGAATTCGTGTTCAGCACCCCGAAAAACCCCTTAGAGAGTAGGTTTGAAAGGGATTAAACAGAGATAATTTTTGAGCAATTTTGATGAAAAATCGCGAAAATAACCATGAAGGAAGCGTTTTATCGAAAAACGGACTTCGAATTCGTGTTCAGCACCCCGAAAAACCCCTTAGAGAGTAGGTTTGAAAGGGATTAAACAGAGATAATTTTTGAGCAATTTTGATGAAAAATCGCGAAAATAACCATGAAGGAAGCGTTTTATCGAAAAACGGACTTCGAATTCGTGTTCAGCACCCCGAAAAACCCCTTAGAGAGTAGGTTTGAAAGGGATTAAACAGAGATAATTTTTGAGCAATTTTGATGAAAAATCGCGAAAATAACCATGAAGGAAGCGTTTTATCGAAAAACGGACTTCGAATTCGTGTTCAGCACCCCGAAAAACCCCTTAGAGAGTAGGTTTGAAAGGGATTAAACAGAGATAATTTTTGAGCAATTTTGATGAAAAATCGCGAAAATAACCATGAAGGAAGCGTTTTATCGAAAAACGGACTTCGAATTCGTGTTCAGCACCCCGAAAACCCCTTAGAGAGTAGGTTTGAAAGGGATTAAACAGAGATAATTTTTGAGCAATTTTGATGAAAAATCGCGAAAATAACCATGAAGGAAGCGTTTTATCGAAAAACGGACTTCGAATTCGTGTTCAGCACCCCGAAAAACCCCTTAGAGAGTAGGTTTGAAAGGGATTAAACAGAGATAATTTTTGAGCAATTTTGATGAAAAATCGCGAAAATAACCATGAAGGAAGCGTTTTATCGAAAAACGGACTTCGAATTCGTGTTCAGCACCCCGAAAACCCCTTAGAGAGTAGGTTTGAAAGGGATTAAACAGAGATAATTTTTGAGCAATTTTGATGAAAAATCGCGAAAATAACCATGAAGGAAGCGTTTTATCGAAAAACGGACTTCGAATTCGTGTTCAGCACCCCGAAAACCCCTTAGAGAGTAGGTTTGAAAGGGATTAAACAGAGATAATTTTTGAGCAATTTTGATGAAAAATCGCGAAAATAACCATGAAGGAAGCGTTTTATCGAAAAAGACTTCGAATTCGTGTTCAGCACCCCGAAAACCCCTTAGAGAGTAGGTTTGAAAGGGATTAAACAGAGATAATTTTTGAGCAATTTTGATGAAAAATCGCGAAAATAACCATGAAGGAAGCGTTTTATCGAAAAACGGACTTCGAATTCGTGTTCAGCACCCCGAAAACCCCTTAGAGAGTAGGTTTGAAAGGGATTAAACAGAGATAATTTTTGAGCAATTTTGATGAAAAATCGCGAAAATAACCATGAAGGAAGCGTTTTATCGAAAAACGGACTTCGAATTCGTGTTCAGCACCCCGAAAACCCCTTAGAGAGTAGGTTTGAAAGGGATTAAACAGAGATAATTTTTGAGCAATTTTGATGAAAAATCGCGAAAATAACCATGAAGGAAGCGTTTTATCGAAAAACGGACTTCGAATTCGTGTTCAGCACCCCGAAAACCCCTTAGAGAGTAGGTTTGAAAGGGATTAAACAGAGATAATTTTTGAGCAATTTTGATGAAAAATCGCGAAAATAACCATGAAGGAAGCGTTTTATCGAAAAACGGACTTCGAATTCGTGTTCAGCACCCCGAAAACCCCTTAGAGAGTAGGTTTGAAAGGGATTAAACAGAGATAATTTTTGAGCAATTTTGATGAAAAATCGCGAAAATAACCATGAAGGAAGCGTTTTATCGAAAAACGGACTTCGAATTCGTGTTCAGCACCCCGAAAAACCCCTTAGAGAGTAGGTTTGAAAGGGATTAAACAGAGATAATTTTTGAGCAATTTTGATGAAAAATCGCGAAAATAACCATGAAGGAAGCGTTTTATCGAAAAACGGACTTCGAATTCGTGTTCAGCACCCCGAAAACCCCTTAGAGAGTAGGTTTGAAAGGGATTAAACAGAGATAATTTTTGAGCAATTTTGATGAAAAATCGCGAAAATAACCATGAAGGAAGCGTTTTATCGAAAAACGGACTTCGAATTCGTGTTCAGCACCCCGAAAACCCCTTAGAGAGTAGGTTTGAAAGGGATTAAACAGAGATAATTTTTGAGCAATTTTGATGAAAAATCGCGAAAATAACCATGAAGGAAGCGTTTTATCGAAAAACGGACTTCGAATTCGTGTTCAGCACCCCGAAAAACCCCTTAGAGAGTAGGTTTGAAAGGGATTAAACAGAGATAATTTTTGAGCAATTTTGATGAAAAATCGCGAAAATAACCATGAAGGAAGCGTTTTATCGAAAAACGGACTTCGAATTCGTGTTCAGCACCCCGAAAAACCCCTTAGAGAGTAGGTTTGAAAGGGATTAAACAGAGATAATTTTTGAGCAATTTTGATGAAAAATCGCGAAAATAACCATGAAGGAAGCGTTTTATCGAAAAACGGACTTCGAATTCGTGTTCAGCACCCCGAAAACCCCTTAGAGAGTAGGTTTGAAAGGGATTAAACAGAGATAATTTTTGAGCAATTTTGATGAAAAATCGCGAAAATAACCATGAAGGAAGCGTTTTATCGAAAAACGGACTTCGAATTCGTGTTCAGCACCCCGAAAAACCCCTTAGAGAGTAGGTTTGAAAGGGATTAAACAGAGATAATTTTTGAGCAATTTTGATGAAAAATCGCGAAAATAACCATGAAGGAAGCGTTTTATCGAAAAACGGACTTCGAATTCGTGTTCAGCACCCCGAAAACCCCTTAGAGAGTAGGTTTGAAAGGGATTAAACAGAGATAATTTTTGAGCAATTTTGATGAAAAATCGCGAAAATAACCATGAAGGAAGCGTTTTATCGAAAAACGGACTTCGAATTCGTGTTCAGCACCCCGAAAAACCCCTTAGAGAGTAGGTTTGAAAGGGATTAAACAGAGATAATTTTTGAGCAATTTTGATGAAAAATCGCGAAAATAACCATGAAGGAAGCGTTTTATCGAAAAACGGACTTCGAATTCGTGTTCAGCACCCCGAAAAACCCCTTAGAGAGTAGGTTTGAAAGGGATTAAACAGAGATAATTTTTGAGCAATTTTGATGAAAAATCGCGAAAATAACCATGAAGGAAGCGTTTTATCGAAAAACGGACTTCGAATTCGTGTTCAGCACCCCGAAAAACCCCTTAGAGAGTAGGTTTGAAAGGGATTAAACAGAGATAATTTTTGAGCAATTTTGATGAAAAATCGCGAAAATAACCATGAAGGAAGCGTTTTATCGAAAAACGGACTTCGAATTCGTGTTCAGCACCCCGAAAACCCCTTAGAGAGTAGGTTTGAAAGGGATTAAACAGAGATAATTTTTGAGCAATTTTGATGAAAAATCGCGAAAATAACCATGAAGGAAGCGTTTTATCGAAAAACGGACTTCGAATTCGTGTTCAGCACCCCGAAAACCCCTTAGAGAGTAGGTTTGAAAGGGATTAAACAGAGATAATTTTTGAGCAATTTTGATGAAAAATCGCGAAAATAACCATGAAGGAAGCGTTTTATCGAAAAACGGACTTCGAATTCGTGTTCAGCACCCCGAAAACCCCTTAGAGAGTAGGTTTGAAAGGGATTAAACAGAGATAATTTTTGAGCAATTTTGATGAAAAATCGCGAAAATAACCATGAAGGAAGCGTTTTATCGAAAAACGGACTTCGAATTCGTGTTCAGCACCCCGAAAAACCCCTTAGAGAGTAGGTTTGAAAGGGATTAAACAGAGATAATTTTTGAGCAATTTTGATGAAAAATCGCGAAAATAACCATGAAGGAAGCGTTTTATCGAAAAACGGACTTCGAATTCGTGTTCAGCACCCCGAAAACCCCTTAGAGAGTAGGTTTGAAAGGGATTAAACAGAGATAATTTTTGAGCAATTTTGATGAAAAATCGCGAAAATAACCATGAAGGAAGCGTTTTATCGAAAAACGGACTTCGAATTCGTGTTCAGCACCCCGAAAAACCCCTTAGAGAGTAGGTTTGAAAGGGATTAAACAGAGATAATTTTTGAGCAATTTTGATGAAAAATCGCGAAAATAACCATGAAGGAAGCGTTTTATCGAAAAACGGACTTCGAATTCGTGTTCAGCACCCCGAAAACCCCTTAGAGAGTAGGTTTGAAAGGGATTAAACAGAGATAATTTTTGAGCAATTTTGATGAAAAATCGCGAAAATAACCATGAAGGAAGCGTTTTATCGAAAAACGGACTTCGAATTCGTGTTCAGCACCCCGAAAAACCCCTTAGAGAGTAGGTTTGAAAGGGATTAAACAGAGATAATTTTTGAGCAATTTTGATGAAAAATCGCGAAAATAACCATGAAGGAAGCGTTTTATCGAAAAACGGACTTCGAATTCGTTTGATGAAAAATCGCGAAAATAACCATGAAGGAAGCGTTTTATCGAAAAACGGACTTCGAATTCGTGTTCAGCACCCCGAAAACCCCTTAGAGAGTAGGTTTGAAAGGGATTAAACAGAGATAATTTTTGAGCAATTTTGATGAAAAATCGCGAAAATAACCATGAAGGAAGCGTTTTATCGAAAAACGGACTTCGAATTCGTGTTCAGCACCCCGAAAAACCCCTTAGAGAGTAGGTTTGAAAGGGATTAAACAGAGATAATTTTTGAGCAATTTTGATGAAAAATCGCGAAAATAACCATGAAGGAAGCGTTTTATCGAAAAACGGACTTCGAATTCGTGTTCAGCACCCCGAAAACCCCTTAGAGAGTAGGTTTGAAAGGGATTAAACAGAGATAATTTTTGAGCAATTTTGATGAAAAATCGCGAAAATAACCATGAAGGAAGCGTTTTATCGAAAAACGGACTTCGAATTCGTGTTCAGCACCTTAGAAAAACCCCTTAGAGAGTAGGTTTGAAAGGGATTAAACAGAGATAATTTTTGAGCAATTTTGATGAAAAATCGCGAAAATAACCATGAAGGAAGCGTTTTATCGAAAAACGGACTTCTCGAATTCGTG
>JAVIWC010001360.1:0-26486 GCA_031894815.1 Creontiades dilutus
CGTGTTCAGCAACCCGAAAACCCCTTAGAGAGTAGGTTTGAAAGCGATTAAACAGAGTTAATTTTTGAGCAATTTTGATGAAAAAACGCGAAAATAACCATGAAGGAAGCGTTTTATCGAAAAAAGGACTTCAGATTCGTGTTCAGCACCCCGAAAAACCCCTTAGAGAGTAGGTTTGAAAGCGATTAAACAGAGTTAATTTTTGAGCAATTTTGATGAAAAAACGCGAAAATAACCATGAAGGAAGCGTTTTATCGAAAAAAGGACTTCAGATTCGTGTTCAGCACCCCGAAAAACCCCTTAGAGAGTAGGTTTGAAAGCGATTAAACAGAGTTAATTTTTGAGCAATTTTGATGAAAAAACGCGAAAATAACCATGTCGAAAAAAGGACTTCAGATTCGTGTTCAGCACCCCGAAAAACCCCTTAGAGAGTAGGTTTGAAAGCGATTAAACAGAGTTTATTTTTGAGCAATTTTGATGAAAAAACGCGAAAATAACCATGAAGGAAGCGTTTTATCGAAAAAAGGACTTCAGATTCGTGTTCAGCAACCCGAAAAACCCCTTAGAGAGTAGGTTTGAAAGCGATTAAACAGAGTTAATTTTTGAGCAATTTTGATGAAAAAACGCGAAAATAACCATGAAGGAAGCGTTTTATCGAAAAAAGGACTTCAGATTCGTGTTCAGCACCCCGAAAAACCCCTTAGAGAGTAGGTTTGAAAGCGATTAAACAGAGTTAATTTTTGAGCAATTTTGATGAAAAAACGCGAAAATAACCATGAAGGAAGCGTTTTATCGAAAAAAGGACTTCAGATTCGTGTTCAGCACCCCGAAAAACCCCTTAGAGAGTAGGTTTGAAAGCGATTAAACAGAGTTAATTTTTGAGCAATTTTGATGAAAAAACGCGAAAATAACCATGAAGGAAGCGTTTTATCGAAAAAAGGACTTCAGATTCGTGTTCAGCACCCCGAAAAACCCCTTAGAGAGTAGGTTTGAAAGCGATTAAACAGAGTTAATTTTTGAGCAATTTTGATGAAAAAACGCGAAAATAACCATGAAGGAAGCGTTTTATCGAAAAAAGGACTTCAGATTCGTGTTCAGCACCCCGAAAAACCCCTTAGAGAGTAGGTTTGAAAGCGATTAAACAGAGTTAATTTTTGAGCAATTTTGATGAAAAAACGCGAAAATAACCATGAAGGAAGCGTTTTATCGAAAAAAGGACTTCAGATTCGTGTTCAGCACCCCGAAAAACCCCTTAGAGAGTAGGTTTGAAAGCGATTAAACAGAGTTAATTTTTGAGCAATTTTGATGAAAAAACGCGAAAATAACCATGAAGGAAGCGTTTTATCGAAAAAAGGACTTCAGATTCGTGTTCAGCACCCCGAAAAACCCCTTAGAGAGTAGGTTTGAAAGCGATTAAACAGAGTTAATTTTTGAGCAATTTTGATGAAAAAACGCGAAAATAACCATGAAGGAAGCGTTTTATCGAAAAAGGACTTCAGATTCGTGTTCAGCACCCCGAAAAACCCCTTAGAGAGTAGGTTTGAAAGCGATTAAACAGAGTTTATTTTTGAGCAATTTTGATGAAAAAACGCGAAAATAACCATGAAGGAAGCGTTTTATCGAAAAAAGGACTTCAGATTCGTGTTCAGCACCCCGAAAAACCCCTTAGAGAGTAGGTTTGAAAGCGATTAAACAGAGTTAATTTTTGAGCAATTTTGATGAAAAAACGCGAAAATAACCATGAAGGAAGCGTTTTATCGAAAAAAGGACTTCAGATTCGTGTTCAGCACCCCGAAAAACCCCTTAGAGAGTAGGTTTGAAAGCGATTAAACAGAGTTAATTTTTGAGCAATTTTGATGAAAAAACGCGAAAATAACCATGAAGGAAGCGTTTTATCGAAAAAAGGACTTCAGATTCGTGTTCAGCACCCCGAAAAACCCCTTAGAGAGTAGGTTTGAAAGCGATTAAACAGAGTTAATTTTTGAGCAATTTTGATGAAAAAACGCGAAAATAACCATGAAGGAAGCGTTTTATCGAAAAAAGGACTTCAGATTCGTGTTCAGCACCCCGAAAAACCCCTTAGAGAGTAGGTTTGAAAGCGATTAAACAGAGTTAATTTTTGAGCAATTTTGATGAAAAAACGCGAAAATAACCATGAAGGAAGCGTTTTATCGAAAAAAGGACTTCAGATTCGTGTTCAGCACCCCGAAAAACCCCTTAGAGAGTAGGTTTGAAAGCGATTAAACAGAGTTTATTTTTGAGCAATTTTGATGAAAAAACGCGAAAATAACCATGAAGGAAGCGTTTTATCGAAAAAAGGACTTCAGATTCGTGTTCAGCACCCCGAAAAACCCCTTAGAGAGTAGGTTTGAAAGCGATTAAACAGAGTTAATTTTTGAGCAATTTTGATGAAAAAACGCGAAAATAACCATGAAGGAAGCGTTTTATCGAAAAAAGGACTTCAGATTCGTGTTCAGCACCCCGAAAAACCCCTTAGAGAGTAGGTTTGAAAGCGATTAAACAGAGTTAATTTTTGAGCAATTTTGATGAAAAAACGCGAAAATAACCATGAAGGAAGCGTTTTATCGAAAAAAGGACTTCAGATTCGTGTTCAGCACCCAAAACCCCTTAGAGAGTAGGTTTGAAAGCGATTAAACAGAGTTAATTTTTGAGCAATTTTGATGAAAAAACGCGAAAATAACCATGAAGGAAGCGTTTTATCGAAAAAAGGACTTCAGATTCGTGTTCAGCACCCCGAAAAACCCCTTAGAGAGTAGGTTTGAAAGCGATTAAACAGAGTTAATTTTTGAGCAATTTTGATGAAAAAACGCGAAAATAACCATGAAGGAAGCGTTTTATCGAAAAAAGGACTTCAGATTCGTGTTCAGCACCCCGAAAAACCCCTTAGAGAGTAGGTTTGAAAGCGATTAAACAGAGTTAATTTTTGAGCAATTTTGATGAAAAAACGCGAAAATAACCATGAAGGAAGCGTTTTATCGAAAAAAGGACTTCAGATTCGTGTTCAGCACCCCGAAAAACCCCTTAGAGAGTAGGTTTGAAAGCGATTAAACAGAGTTAATTTTTGAGCAATTTTGATGAAAAAACGCGAAAATAACCATGAAGGAAGCGTTTTATCGAAAAAAGGACTTCAGATTCGTGTTCAGCACCCCGAAAAACCCCTTAGAGAGTAGGTTTGAAAGCGATTAAACAGAGTTAATTTTTGAGCAATTTTGATGAAAAAACGCGAAAATAACCATGAAGGAAGCGTTTTATCGAAAAAAGGACTTCAGATTCGTGTTCAGCACCCCGAAAAACCCCTTAGAGAGTAGGTTTGAAAGCGATTAAACAGAGTTAATTTTTGAGCAATTTTGATGAAAAAACGCGAAAATAACCATGAAGGAAGCGTTTTATCGAAAAAAGGACTTCAGATTCGTGTTCAGCACCCCGAAAAACCCCTTAGAGAGTAGGTTTGAAAGCGATTAAACAGAGTTAATTTTTGAGCAATTTTGATGAAAAAACGCGAAAATAACCATGAAGGAAGCGTTTTATCGAAAAAAGGACTTCAGATTCGTGTTCAGCACCCCGAAAAACCCCTTAGAGAGTAGGTTTGAAAGCGATTAAACAGAGTTAATTTTTGAGCAATTTTGATGAAAAAACGCGAAAATAACCATGAAGGAAGCGTTTTATCGAAAAAAGGACTTCAGATTCGTGTTCAGCACCCCGAAAAACCCCTTAGAGAGTAGGTTTGAAAGCGATTAAACAGAGTTAATTTTTGAGCAATTTTGATGAAAAAACGCGAAAATAACCATGAAGGAAGCGTTTTATCGAAAAAAGGACTTCAGATTCGTGTTCAGCACCCCGAAAAACCCCTTAGAGAGTAGGTTTGAAAGCGATTAAACAGAGTTAATTTTTGAGCAATTTTGATGAAAAAACGCGAAAATAACCATGAAGGAAGCGTTTTATCGAAAAAAGGACTTCAGATTCGTGTTCAGCACCCCGAAAAACCCCTTAGAGAGTAGGTTTGAAAGCGATTAAACAGAGTTTATTTTTGAGCAATTTTGATGAAAAAACGCGAAAATAACCATGAAGGAAGCGTTTTATCGAAAAAAGGACTTCAGATTCGTGTTCAGCACCCCGAAAAACCCCTTAGAGAGTAGGTTTGAAAGCGATTAAACAGAGTTTATTTTTGAGCAATTTTGATGAAAAAACGCGAAAATAACCATGAAGGAAGCGTTTTATCGAAAAAAGGACTTCAGATTCGTGTTCAGCACCCCGAAAAACCCCTTAGAGAGTAGGTTTGAAAGCGATTAAACAGAGTTTATTTTTGAGCAATTTTGATGAAAAAACGCGAAAATAACCATGAAGGAAGCGTTTTATCGAAAAAAGGACTTCAGATTCGTGTTCAGCACCCCGAAAAACCCCTTAGAGAGTAGGTTTGAAAGCGATTAAACAGAGTTTATTTTTGAGCAATTTTGATGAAAAAACGCGAAAATAACCATGAAGGAAGCGTTTTATCGAAAAAAGGACTTCAGATTCGTGTTCAGCACCCCGAAAAACCCCTTAGAGAGTAGGTTTGAAAGCGATTAAACAGAGTTTATTTTTGAGCAATTTTGATGAAAAAACGCGAAAATAACCATGAAGGAAGCGTTTTATCGAAAAAAGGACTTCAGATTCGTGTTCAGCACCCCGAAAAACCCCTTAGAGAGTAGGTTTGAAAGCGATTAAACAGAGTTTATTTTTGAGCAATTTTGATGAAAAAACGCGAAAATAACCATGAAGGAAGCGTTTTATCGAAAAAGGACTTCAGATTCGTGTTCAGCACCCCGAAAAACCCCTTAGAGAGTAGGTTTGAAAGCGATTAAACAGAGTTTATTTTTGAGCAATTTTGATGAAAAAACGCGAAAATAACCATGAAGGAAGCGTTTTATCGAAAAAAGGACTTCAGATTCGTGTTCAGCACCCCGAAAAACCCCTTAGAGAGTAGGTTTGAAAGCGATTAAACAGAGTTTATTTTTGAGCAATTTTGATGAAAAAACGCGAAAATAACCATGAAGGAAGCGTTTTATCGAAAAAAGGACTTCAGATTCGTGTTCAGCACCCCGAAAAACCCCTTAGAGAGTAGGTTTGAAAGCGATTAAACAGAGTTTATTTTTGAGCAATTTTGATGAAAAAACGCGAAAATAACCATGAAGGAAGCGTTTTATCGAAAAAAGGACTTCAGATTCGTGTTCAGCACCCCGAAAAACCCCTTAGAGAGTAGGTTTGAAAGCGATTAAACAGAGTTTATTTTTGAGCAATTTTGATGAAAAAACGCGAAAATAACCATGAAGGAAGCGTTTTATCGAAAAAAGGACTTCAGATTCGTGTTCAGCACCCCGAAAAACCCCTTAGAGAGTAGGTTTGAAAGCGATTAAACAGAGTTTATTTTTGAGCAATTTTGATGAAAAAACGCGAAAATAACCATGAAGGAAGCGTTTTATCGAAAAAAGGACTTCAGATTCGTGTTCAGCACCCCGAAAAACCCCTTAGAGAGTAGGTTTGAAAGCGATTAAACAGAGTTTATTTTTGAGCAATTTTGATGAAAAAACGCGAAAATAACCATGAAGGAAGCGTTTTATCGAAAAAAGGACTTCAGATTCGTGTTCAGCACCCCGAAAAACCCCTTAGAGAGTAGGTTTGAAAGCGATTAAACAGAGTTTATTTTTGAGCAATTTTGATGAAAAAACGCGAAAATAACCATGAAGGAAGCGTTTTATCGAAAAAAGGACTTCAGATTCGTGTTCAGCACCCCGAAAAACCCCTTAGAGAGTAGGTTTGAAAGCGATTAAACAGAGTTTATTTTTGAGCAATTTTGATGAAAAAACGCGAAAATAACCATGAAGGAAGCGTTTTATCGAAAAAAGGACTTCAGATTCGTGTTCAGCACCCCGAAAAACCCCTTAGAGAGTAGGTTTGAAAGCGATTAAACAGAGTTTATTTTTGAGCAATTTTGATGAAAAAACGCGAAAATAACCATGAAGGAAGCGTTTTATCGAAAAAAGGACTTCAGATTCGTGTTCAGCACCCCGAAAAACCCCTTAGAGAGTAGGTTTGAAAGCGATTAAACAGAGTTTATTTTTGAGCAATTTTGATGAAAAAACGCGAAAATAACCATGAAGGAAGCGTTTTATCGAAAAAAGGACTTCAGATTCGTGTTCAGCACCCCGAAAAACCCCTTAGAGAGTAGGTTTGAAAGCGATTAAACAGAGTTTATTTTTGAGCAATTTTGATGAAAAAACGCGAAAATAACCATGAAGGAAGCGTTTTATCGAAAAAAGGACTTCAGATTCGTGTTCAGCACCCCGAAAAACCCCTTAGAGAGTAGGTTTGAAAGCGATTAAACAGAGTTTATTTTTGAGCAATTTTGATGAAAAAACGCGAAAATAACCATGAAGGAAGCGTTTTATCGAAAAAGGACTTCAGATTCGTGTTCAGCACCCCGAAAACCCCTTAGAGAGTAGGTTTGAAAGCGATTAAACAGAGTTTATTTTTGAGCAATTTTGATGAAAAAACGCGAAAATAACCATGAAGGAAGCGTTTTATCCCGAAAAACCCCTTAGAGAGTAGGTTTGAAAGCGATTAAACAGAGTTTATTTTTGAGCAATTTTGATGAAAAAACGCGAAAATAACCATGAAGGAAGCGTTTTATCGAAAAAAGGACTTCAGATTCGTGTTCAGCACCCCGAAAAACCCCTTAGAGAGTAGGTTTGAAAGCGATTAAACAGAGTTTATTTTTGAGCAATTTTGATGAAAAAACGCGAAAATAACCATGAAGGAAGCGTTTTATCGAAAAAAGGACTTCAGATTCGTGTTCAGCACCCCGAAAACCCCTTAGAGAGTAGGTTTGAAAGCGATTAAACAGAGTTTATTTTTGAGCAATTTTGATGAAAAAACGCGAAAATAACCATGAAGGAAGCGTTTTATCGAAAAAAGGACTTCAGATTCGTGTTCAGCACCCCGAAAAACCCCTTAGAGAGTAGGTTTGAAAGCGATTAAACAGAGTTTATTTTTGAGCAATTTTGATGAAAAAACGCGAAAATAACCATGAAGGAAGCGTTTTATCGAAAAAAGGACTTCAGATTCGTGTTCAGCACCCCGAAAAACCCCTTAGAGAGTAGGTTTGAAAGCGATTAAACAGAGTTTATTTTTGAGCAATTTTGATGAAAAAACGCGAAAATAACCATGAAGGAAGCGTTTTATCGAAAAAAGGACTTCAGATTCGTGTTCAGCACCCCGAAAAACCCCTTAGAGAGTAGGTTTGAAAGCGATTAAACAGAGTTTATTTTTGAGCAATTTTGATGAAAAAACGCGAAAATAACCATGAAGGAAGCGTTTTATCGAAAAAAGGACTTCAGATTCGTGTTCAGCACCCCGAAAACCCCTTAGAGAGTAGGTTTGAAAGCGATTAAACAGAGTTTATTTTTGAGCAATTTTGATGAAAAAACGCGAAAATAACCATGAAGGAAGCGTTTTATCGAAAAAAGGACTTCAGATTCGTGTTCAGCACCCCGAAAACCCCTTAGAGAGTAGGTTTGAAAGCGATTAAACAGAGTTTATTTTTGAGCAATTTTGATGAAAAAACGCGAAAATAACCATGAAGGAAGCGTTTTATCGAAAAAAGGACTTCAGATTCGTGTTCAGCACCCCGAAAACCCCTTAGAGAGTAGGTTTGAAAGCGATTAAACAGAGTTTATTTTTGAGCAATTTTGATGAAAAAACGCGAAAATAACCATGAAGGAAGCGTTTTATCGAAAAAAGGACTTCAGATTCGTGTTCAGCACCCCGAAAAACCCCTTAGAGAGTAGGTTTGAAAGCGATTAAACAGAGTTTATTTTTGAGCAATTTTGATGAAAAAACGCGAAAATAACCATGAAGGAAGCGTTTTATCGAAAAAAGGACTTCAGATTCGTGTTCAGCACCCCGAAAAACCCCTTAGAGAGTAGGTTTGAAAGCGATTAAACAGAGTTTATTTTTGAGCAATTTTGATGAAAAAACGCGAAAATAACCATGAAGGAAGCGTTTTATCGAAAAAAGGACTTCAGATTCGTGTTCAGCACCCCGAAAAACCCCTTAGAGAGTAGGTTTGAAAGCGATTAAACAGAGTTTATTTTTGAGCAATTTTGATGAAAAAACGCGAAAATAACCATGAAGGAAGCGTTTTATCGAAAAAAGGACTTCAGATTCGTGTTCAGCACCCCGAAAAACCCCTTAGAGAGTAGGTTTGAAAGCGATTAAACAGAGTTTATTTTTGAGCAATTTTGATGAAAAAACGCGAAAATAACCATGAAGGAAGCGTTTTATCGAAAAAAGGACTTCAGATTCGTGTTCAGCACCCCGAAAAACCCCTTAGAGAGTAGGTTTGAAAGCGATTAAACAGAGTTTATTTTTGAGCAATTTTGATGAAAAAACGCGAAAATAACCATGAAGGAAGCGTTTTATCGAAAAAGGACTTCAGATTCGTGTTCAGGAAGGAAGCGTTTTATCGAAAAACGGACTTCAGATTCGTGTTCAGCACCCCGAAAAACCCCTTAGAGAGTAGGTTTGAAAGCGATTAAACAGAGTTTATTTTTGAGCAATTTTGATGAAAAAACGCGAAAATAACCATGAAGGAAGCGTTTTATCGAAAAAGGACTTCAGATTCGTGTTCAGCACCCCGAAAAACCCCTTAGAGAGTAGGTTTGAAAGCGATTAAACAGAGTTAATTTTTGAGCAATTTTGATGAAAAAACGCGAAAATTACCATGAAGGAAGAAACAGAGTTTATTTTTGAGCAATTTTGATGAAAAAACGCGAAAATAACCATGAAGGAAGCGTTTTATCGAAAAAGGACTTCAGATTCGTGTTCAGCACCCCGAAAACCCCTTAGAGAGAGTAGGTTTCGTGTTCAGCACCCCGAAAAACCCCTTAGAGAGTAGGTTTGAAAGCGATTAAACAGAGTTTATTTTTGAGCAATTTTGATGAAAAAACGCGAAAATAACCATGAAGGAAGCGTTTTATCGAAAAAAGGACTTCAGATTCGTGTTCAGCACCCCGAAAAACCCCTTAGAGAGTAGGTTTGAAAGCGATTAAACAGAGTTTATTTTTGAGCAATTTTGATGAAAAAACGCGAAAATAACCATGAAGGAAGCGTTTTATCGAAAAAAGGACTTCAGATTCGTGTTCAGCACCCCGAAAACCCCTTAGAGAGTAGGTTTGAAAGCGATTAAACAGAGTTTATTTTTGAGCAATTTTGATGAAAAAACGCGAAAATAACCATGAAGGAAGCGTTTTATCGAAAAAAGGACTTCAGATTCGTGTTCAGCACCCCGAAAAACCCCTTAGAGAGTAGGTTTGAAAGCGATTAAACAGAGTTTATTTTTGAGCAATTTTGATGAAAAAACGCGAAAATAACCATGAAGGAAGCGTTTTATCGAAAAAAGGACTTCAGATTCGTGTTCAGCACCCCGAAAAACCCCTTAGAGAGTAGGTTTGAAAGCGATTAAACAGAGTTTATTTTTGAGCAATTTTGATGAAAAAACGCGAAAATAACCATGAAGGAAGCGTTTTATCGAAAAAAGGACTTCAGATTCGTGTTCAGCACCCCGAAAAACCCCTTAGAGAGTAGGTTTGAAAGCGATTAAACAGAGTTTATTTTTGAGCAATTTTGATGAAAAAACGCGAAAATAACCATGAAGGAAGCGTTTTATCGAAAAAAGGACTTCAGATTCGTGTTCAGCACCCCGAAAACCCCTTAGAGAGTAGGTTTGAAAGCGATTAAACAGAGTTTATTTTTGAGCAATTTTGATGAAAAAACGCGAAAATAACCATGAAGGAAGCGTTTTATCGAAAAAAGGACTTCAGATTCGTGTTCAGCACCCCGAAAAACCCCTTAGAGAGTAGGTTTGAAAGCGATTAAACAGAGTTTATTTTTGAGCAATTTTGATGAAAAAACGCGAAAATAACCATGAAGGAAGCGTTTTATCGAAAAAGGACTTCAGATTCGTGTTCAGCACCCCGAAAAACCCCTTAGAGAGTAGGTTTGAAAGCGATTAAACAGAGTTAATTTTTGAGCAATTTTGATGAAAAAACGCGAAAATAACCATGAAGGAAGCGTTTTATCGAAAAAAGGACTTCAGATTCGTGTTCAGCACCCGAAAACCCCTTAGAGAGTAGGTTTGAAAGCGATTAAACAGAGTTTATTTTTGAGCAATTTTGATGAAAAAACGCGAAAATAACCATGAAGGAAGCGTTTTATCGAAAAAAGGACTTCAGATTCGTGTTCAGCACCCCGAAAAACCCCTTAGAGAGTAGGTTTGAAAGCGATTAAACAGAGTTTATTTTTGAGCAATTTTGATGAAAAAACGCGAAAATAACCATGAAGGAAGCGTTTTATCGAAAAAGGACTTCAGATTCGTGTTCAGCACCCCGAAAACCCCTTAGAGAGTAGGTTTGAAAGCGATTAAACAGAGTTTATTTTTGAGCAATTTTGATGAAAAAACGCGAAAATAACCATGAAGGAAGCGTTTTATCGAAAAAGGACTTCAGATTCGTGTTCAGCACCCCGAAAAACCCCTTAGAGAGTAGGTTTGAAAGCGATTAAACAGAGTTTATTTTTGAGCAATTTTGATGAAAAAACGCGAAAATAACCATGAAGGAAGCGTTTTATCGAAAAAAAGGACTTCAGATTCGTGTTCAGCACCCCGAAAAACCCCTTAGAGAGTAGGTTTGAAAGCGATTAAACAGAGTTTATTTTTGAGCAATTTTGATGAAAAAACGCGAAAATAACCATGAAGGAAGCGTTTTATCGAAAAAAGGACTTCAGATTCGTGTTCAGCACCCCGAAAACCCCTTAGAGAGTAGGTTTGAAAGCGATTAAACAGAGTTTATTTTTGAGCAATTTTGATGAAAAAACGCGAAAATAACCATGAAGGAAGCGTTTTATCGAAAAAAGGACTTCAGATTCGTGTTCAGCACCCCGAAAAACCCTTAGAGAGTAGGTTTGAAAGCGATTAAACAGAGTTTATTTTTGAGCAATTTTGATGAAAAAACGCGAAAATAACCATGAAGGAAGCGTTTTATCGAAAAACGGACTTCAGATTCGTGTTCAGCACCCCGAAAAACCCCTTAGAGAGTAGGTTTGAAAGCGATTAAACAGAGTTATTTTTGAGCAATTTTGATGAAAAAACGCGAAAATAACCATGAAGGAAGCGTTTTATCGAAAAAAGGACTTCAGATTCGTGTTCAGCACCCCGAAAACCCCTTAG
The DNA here is from genome assembly GCA_031894815.1 of Creontiades dilutus. Lineage (NCBI taxonomy): Eukaryota > Metazoa > Arthropoda > Insecta > Hemiptera > Miridae > Creontiades > Creontiades dilutus. Next base: position 11,282 of record JAVIWC010001360.1, read on the forward strand.
AGAGTAGGTTTGAAAGCGATTAAACAGAGTTAATTTTTGAGCAATTTTGATGAAAAAACGCGAAAATAACCATGAAGGAAGCGTTTTATCGAAAAAAGGACTTCAGATTCGTGTTCAGCACCCCGAAAAACCCCTTAGAGAGTAGGTTTGAAAGCGATTAAACAGAGTTTAATTTTTGAGCAATTTTGATGAAAAAACGCGAAAATAACCATGAAGGAAGCGTTTTATCGAAAAAGGACTTCAGATTCGTGTTCAGCACCCCGAAAAACCCCTTAGAGAGTAGGTTTGAAAGCGATTAAACAGAGTTTATTTTTGAGCAATTTTGATGAAAAAACGCGAAAATAACCATGAAGGAAGCGTTTTATCGAAAAAAGGACTTCAGATTCGTGTTCAGCACCCCGAAAAACCCCTTAGAGAGTAGGTTTGAAAGCGATTAAACAGAGTTTATTTTTGAGCAATTTTGATGAAAAAACGCGAAAATAACCATGAAGGAAGCGTTTTATCGAAAAAAGGACTTCAGATTCGTGTTCAGCACCCCGAAAAACCCCTTAGAGAGTAGGTTTGAAAGCGATTAAACAGAGTTTATTTTTGAGCAATTTTGATGAAAAAACGCGAAAATAACCATGAAGGAAGCGTTTTATCGAAAAAAGGACTTCAGATTCGTGTTCAGCACCCCGAAAAACCCCTTAGAGAGTAGGTTTGAAAGCGATTAAACAGAGTTAATTTTTGAGCAATTTTGATGAAAAACGCGAAAATAACCATGAAGGAAGCGTTTTATCGAAAAACGGACTTCAGATTCGTGTTCAGCACCCCGAAAAACCCCTTAGAGAGTAGGTTTGAAAGCGATTAAACAGAGTTTATTTTTGAGCAATTTTGATGAAAAAACGCGAAAATAACCATGAAGGAAGCGTTTTATCGAAAAAAGGACTTCAGATTCGTGTTCAGCACCCCGAAAACCCCTTAGAGAGTAGGTTTGAAAGCGATTAAACAGAGTTTATTTTTGAGCAATTTTGATGAAAAAACGCGAAAATAACCATGAAGGAAGCGTTTTATCGAAAAAAGGACTTCAGATTCGTGTTCAGCACCCCGAAAACCCCTTAGAGAGTAGGTTTGAAAGCGATTAAACAGAGTTTATTTTTGAGCAATTTTGATGAAAAAACGCGAAAATAACCATGAAGGAAGCGTTTTATCGAAAAAAGGACTTCAGATTCGTGTTCAGCACCCCGAAAACCCCTTAGAGAGTAGGTTTGAAAGCGATTAAACAGAGTTTATTTTTGAGCAATTTTGATGAAAAAACGCGAAAATAACCATGAAGGAAGCGTTTTATCGAAAAAAGGACTTCAGATTCGTGTTCAGCACCCCGAAAACCCCTTAGAGAGTAGGTTTGAAAGCGATTAAACAGAGTTAATTTTTGAGCAATTTTGATGAAAAAACGCGAAAATAACCATGAAGGAAGCGTTTTATCGAAAAAAGGACTTCAGATTCGTGTTCAGCACCCCGAAAAACCCCTTAGAGAGTAGGTTTGAAAGCGATTAAACAGAGTTTATTTTTGAGCAATTTTGATGAAAAAACGCGAAAATAACCATGAAGGAAGCGTTTTATCGAAAAAAGGACTTCAGATTCGTGTTCAGCACCCCGAAAAACCCCTTAGAGAGTAGGTTTGAAAGCGATTAAACAGAGTTAATTTTTGAGCAATTTTGATGAAAAAACGCGAAAATAACCATGAAGGAAGCGTTTTATCGAAAAAAGGACTTCAGATTCGTGTTCAGCACCCCGAAAACCCCTTAGAGAGTAGGTTTGAAAGCGATTAAACAGAGTTTATTTTTGAGCAATTTTGATGAAAAAACGCGAAAATAACCATGAAGGAAGCGTTTTATCGAAAAAAGGACTTCAGATTCGTGTTCAGCACCCCGAAAACCCCTTAGAGAGTAGGTTTGAAAGCGATTAAACAGAGTTTATTTTTGAGCAATTTTGATGAAAAAACGCGAAAATAACCATGAAGGAAGCGTTTTATCGAAAAAAGGACTTCAGATTCGTGTTCAGCACCCCGAAAAACCCCTTAGAGAGTAGGTTTGAAAGCGATTAAACAGAGTTTATTTTTGAGCAATTTTGATGAAAAAACGCGAAAATAACCATGAAGGAAGCGTTTTATCGAAAAAAGGACTTCAGATTCGTGTTCAGCACCCCGAAAACCCCTTAGAGAGTAGGTTTGAAAGCGATTAAACAGAGTTTATTTTTGAGCAATTTTGATGAAAAAACGCGAAAATAACCATGAAGGAAGCGTTTTATCGAAAAAGGACTTCAGATTCGTGTTCAGCACCCCGAAAACCCCTTAGAGAGTAGGTTTGAAAGCGATTAAACAGAGTTTATTTTTGAGCAATTTTGATGAAAAAACGCGAAAATAACCATGAAGGAAGCGTTTTATCGAAAAAAGGACTTCAGATTCGTGTTCAGCACCCCGAAAACCCCTTAGAGAGTAGGTTTGAAAGCGATTAAACAGAGTTTATTTTTGAGCAATTTTGATGAAAAAACGCGAAAATAACCATGAAGGAAGCGTTTTATCGAAAAAAGGACTTCAGATTCGTGTTCAGCACCCCGAAAACCCCTTAGAGAGTAGGTTTGAAAGCGATTAAACAGAGTTTATTTTTGAGCAATTTTGATGAAAAAACGCGAAAATAACCATGAAGGAAGCGTTTTATCGAAAAAAGGACTTCAGATTCGTGTTCAGCACCCCGAAAACCCCTTAGAGAGTAGGTTTGAAAGCGATTAAACAGAGTTTATTTTTGAGCAATTTTGATGAAAAAACGCGAAAATAACCATGAAGGAAGCGTTTTATCGAAAAAAGGACTTCAGATTCGTGTTCAGCACCCCGAAAAACCCCTTAGAGAGTAGGTTTGAAAGCGATTAAACAGAGTTTATTTTTGAGCAATTTTGATGAAAAAACGCGAAAATAACCATGAAGGAAGCGTTTTATCGAAAAAAGGACTTCAGATTCGTGTTCAGCACCCCGAAAAACCCCTTAGAGAGTAGGTTTGAAAGCGATTAAACAGAGTTTATTTTTGAGCAATTTTGATGAAAAAACGCGAAAATAACCATGAAGGAAGCGTTTTATCGAAAAAAGGACTTCAGATTCGTGTTCAGCACCCCGAAAAACCCCTTAGAGAGTAGGTTTGAAAGCGATTAAACAGAGTTTATTTTTGAGCAATTTTGATGAAAAAACGCGAAAATAACCATGAAGGAAGCGTTTTATCGAAAAAAGGACTTCAGATTCGTGTTCAGCACCCCGAAAAACCCCTTAGAGAGTAGGTTTGAAAGCGATTAAACAGAGTTTATTTTTGAGCAATTTTGATGAAAAAACGCGAAAATAACCATGAAGGAAGCGTTTTATCGAAAAAAGGACTTCAGATTCGTGTTCAGCACCCCGAAAACCCCTTAGAGAGTAGGTTTGAAAGCGATTAAACAGAGTTTATTTTTGAGCAATTTTGATGAAAAAACGCGAAAATAACCATGAAGGAAGCGTTTTATCGAAAAAAGGACTTCAGATTCGTGTTCAGCACCCCGAAAAACCCCTTAGAGAGTAGGTTTGAAAGCGATTAAACAGAGTTTATTTTTGAGCAATTTTGATGAAAAAACGCGAAAATAACCATGAAGGAAGCGTTTTATCGAAAAAAGGACTTCAGATTCGTGTTCAGCACCCCGAAAAACCCCTTAGAGAGTAGGTTTGAAAGCGATTAAACAGAGTTTATTTTTGAGCAATTTTGATGAAAAAACGCGAAAATAACCATGAAGGAAGCGTTTTATCGAAAAAAGGACTTCAGATTCGTGTTCAGCACCCCGAAAACCCCTTAGAGAGTAGGTTTGAAAGCGATTAAACAGAGTTTATTTTTGAGCAATTTTGATGAAAAAACGCGAAAATAACCATGAAGGAAGCGTTTTATCGAAAAAAGGACTTCAGATTCGTGTTCAGCACCCCGAAAAACCCCTTAGAGAGTAGGTTTGAAAGCGATTAAACAGAGTTTATTTTTGAGCAATTTTGATGAAAAAACGCGAAAATAACCATGAAGGAAGCGTTTTATCGAAAAAAGGACTTCAGATTCGTGTTCAGCACCCCGAAAACCCCTTAGAGAGTAGGTTTGAAAGCGATTAAACAGAGTTTATTTTTGAGCAATTTTGATGAAAAAACGCGAAAATAACCATGAAGGAAGCGTTTTATCGAAAAAAGGACTTCAGATTCGTGTTCAGCACCCCGAAAACCCCTTAGAGAGTAGGTTTGAAAGCGATTAAACAGAGTTTATTTTTGAGCAATTTTGATGAAAAAACGCGAAAATAACCATGAAGGAAGCGTTTTATCGAAAAAAGGACTTCAGATTCGTGTTCAGCACCCCGAAAACCCCTTAGAGAGTAGGTTTGAAAGCGATTAAACAGAGTTTAATTTTTGAGCAATTTTGATGAAAAAACGCGAAAATAACCATGAAGGAAGCGTTTTATCGAAAAAAGGACTTCAGATTCGTGTTCAGCACCCCGAAAAACCCCTTAGAGAGTAGGTTTGAAAGCGATTAAACAGAGTTTATTTTTGAGCAATTTTGATGAAAAAACGCGAAAATAACCATGAAGGAAGCGTTTTATCGAAAAAAGGACTTCAGATTCGTGTTCAGCACCCCGAAAAACCCCTTAGAGAGTAGGTTTGAAAGCGATTAAACAGAGTTTATTTTTGAGCAATTTTGATGAAAAAACGCGAAAATAACCATGAAGGAAGCGTTTTATCGAAAAAAGGACTTCAGATTCGTGTTCAGCACCCCGAAAAACCCCTTAGAGAGTAGGTTTGAAAGCGATTAAACAGAGTTTATTTTTGAGCAATTTTGATGAAAAAACGCGAAAATAACCATGAAGGAAGCGTTTTATCGAAAAAAGGACTTCAGATTCGTGTTCAGCACCCCGAAAACCCCTTAGAGAGTAGGTTTGAAAGCGATTAAACAGAGTTTATTTTTGAGCAATTTTGATGAAAAAACGCGAAAATAACCATGAAGGAAGCGTTTTATCGAAAAAAGGACTTCAGATTCGTGTTCAGCACCCCGAAAACCCCTTAGAGAGTAGGTTTGAAAGCGATTAAACAGAGTTTATTTTTGAGCAATTTTGATGAAAAAACGCGAAAATAACCATGAAGGAAGCGTTTTATCGAAAAAAGGACTTCAGATTCGTGTTCAGCACCCCGAAAAACCCCTTAGAGAGTAGGTTTGAAAGCGATTAAACAGAGTTTATTTTTGAGCAATTTTGATGAAAAAACGCGAAAATAACCATGAAGGAAGCGTTTTATCGAAAAAAGGACTTCAGATTCGTGTTCAGCACCCCGAAAAACCCCTTAGAGAGTAGGTTTGAAAGCGATTAAACAGAGTTTATTTTTGAGCAATTTTGATGAAAAAACGCGAAAATAACCATGAAGGAAGCGTTTTATCGAAAAAAGGACTTCAGATTCGTGTTCAGCACCCCGAAAAACCCCTTAGAGAGTAGGTTTGAAAGCGATTAAACAGAGTTTATTTTTGAGCAATTTTGATGAAAAAACGCGAAAATAACCATGAAGGAAGCGTTTTATCGAAAAAAGGACTTCAGATTCGTGTTCAGCACCCCGAAAAACCCCTTAGAGAGTAGGTTTGAAAGCGATTAAACAGAGTTTATTTTTGAGCAATTTTGATGAAAAAACGCGAAAATAACCATGAAGGAAGCGTTTTATCGAAAAAAGGACTTCAGATTCGTGTTCAGCACCCCGAAAAACCCCTTAGAGAGTAGGTTTGAAAGCGATTAAACAGAGTTTATTTTTGAGCAATTTTGATGAAAAAACGCGAAAATAACCATGAAGGAAGCGTTTTATCGAAAAAAGGACTTCAGATTCGTGTTCAGCACCCCGAAAAACCCCTTAGAGAGTAGGTTTGAAAGCGATTAAACAGAGTTTATTTTTGAGCAATTTTGATGAAAAAACGCGAAAATAACCATGAAGGAAGCGTTTTATCGAAAAAAGGACTTCAGATTCGTGTTCAGCACCCCGAAAAACCCCTTAGAGAGTAGGTTTGAAAGCGATTAAACAGAGTTTATTTTTGAGCAATTTTGATGAAAAAACGCGAAAATAACCATGAAGGAAGCGTTTTATCGAAAAAAGGACTTCAGATTCGTGTTCAGCACCCCGAAAAACCCCTTAGAGAGTAGGTTTGAAAGCGATTAAACAGAGTTAATTTTTGAGCAATTTTGATGAAAAAACGCGAAAATAACCATGAAGGAAGCGTTTTATCGAAAAAAGGACTTCAGATTCGTGTTCAGCACCCCGAAAACCCCTTAGAGAGTAGGTTTGAAAGCGATTAAACAGAGTTAATTTTTGAGCAATTTTGATGAAAAAACGCGAAAATAACCATGAAGGAAGCGTTTTATCGAAAAAAGGACTTCAGATTCGTGTTCAGCACCCCGAAAAACCCCTTAGAGAGTAGGTTTGAAAGCGATTAAACAGAGTTTATTTTTGAGCAATTTTGATGAAAAAACGCGAAAATAACCATGAAGGAAGCGTTTTATCGAAAAAAGGACTTCAGATTCGTGTTCAGCACCCCGAAAACCCCTTAGAGAGTAGGTTTGAAAGCGATTAAACAGAGTTAATTTTTGAGCAATTTTGATGAAAAAACGCGAAAATAACCATGAAGGAAGCGTTTTATCGAAAAAAGGACTTCAGATTCGTGTTCAGCACCCCGAAAAACCCCTTAGAGAGTAGGTTTGAAAGCGATTAAACAGAGTTAATTTTTGAGCAATTTTGATGAAAAAACGCGAAAATAACCATGAAGGAAGCGTTTTATCGAAAAAAGGACTTCAGATTCGTGTTCAGCACCCCGAAAACCCCTTAGAGAGTAGGTTTGAAAGCGATTAAACAGAGTTAATTTTTGAGCAATTTTGATGAAAAAACGCGAAAATAACCATGAAGGAAGCGTTTTATCGAAAAAAGGACTTCAGATTCGTGTTCAGCACCCCGAAAACCCCTTAGAGAGTAGGTTTGAAAGCGATTAAACAGAGTTAATTTTTGAGCAATTTTGATGAAAAAACGCGAAAATAACCATGAAGGAAGCGTTTTATCGAAAAAAGGACTTCAGATTCGTGTTCAGCACCCCGAAAAACCCCTTAGAGAGTAGGTTTGAAAGCGATTAAACAGAGTTAATTTTTGAGCAATTTTGATGAAAAAACGCGAAAATAACCATGAAGGAAGCGTTTTATCGAAAAAAGGACTTCAGATTCGTGTTCAGCACCCCGAAAAACCCCTTAGAGAGTAGGTTTGAAAGCGATTAAACAGAGTTAATTTTTGAGCAATTTTGATGAAAAAACGCGAAAATAACCATGAAGGAAGCGTTTTATCGAAAAAAGGACTTCAGATTCGTGTTCAGCACCCCGAAAACCCCTTAGAGAGTAGGTTTGAAAGCGATTAAACAGAGTTAATTTTTGAGCAATTTTGATGAAAAAACGCGAAAATAACCATGAAGGAAGCGTTTTATCGAAAAAGGACTTCAGATTCGTGTTCAGCACCCCGAAAACCCCTTAGAGAGTAGGTTTGAAAGCGATTAAACAGAGTTTATTTTTGAGCAATTTTGATGAAAAAACGCGAAAATAACCATGAAGGAAGCGTTTTATCGAAAAAAGGACTTCAGATTCGTGTTCAGCACCCCGAAAAACCCCTTAGAGAGTAGGTTTGAAAGCGATTAAACAGAGTTTATTTTTGAGCAATTTTGATGAAAAAACGCGAAAATAACCATGAAGGAAGCGTTTTATCGAAAAAAGGACTTCAGATTCGTGTTCAGCACCCCGAAAACCCCTTAGAGAGTAGGTTTGAAAGCGATTAAACAGAGTTAATTTTTGAGCAATTTTGATGAAAAAACGCGAAAATAACCATGAAGGAAGCGTTTTATCGAAAAAAGGACTTCAGATTCGTGTTCAGCACCCCGAAAACCCCTTAGAGAGTAGGTTTGAAAGCGATTAAACAGAGTTAATTTTTGAGCAATTTTGATGAAAAAACGCGAAAATAACCATGAAGGAAGCGTTTTATCGAAAAAAGGACTTCAGATTCGTGTTCAGCACCCCGAAAAACCCCTTAGAGAGTAGGTTTGAAAGCGATTAAACAGAGTTTATTTTTGAGCAATTTTGATGAAAAAACGCGAAAATAACCATGAAGGAAGCGTTTTATCGAAAAAAGGACTTCAGATTCGTGTTCAGCACCCCGAAAACCCCTTAGAGAGTAGGTTTGAAAGCGATTAAACAGAGTTTATTTTTGAGCAATTTTGATGAAAAAACGCGAAAATAACCATGAAGGAAGCGTTTTATCGAAAAAAGGACTTCAGATTCGTGTTCAGCACCCCGAAAAACCCCTTAGAGAGTAGGTTTGAAAGCGATTAAACAGAGTTTATTTTTGAGCAATTTTGATGAAAAAACGCGAAAATAACCATGAAGGAAGCGTTTTATCGAAAAAAGGACTTCAGATTCGTGTTCAGCACCCCGAAAACCCCTTAGAGAGTAGGTTTGAAAGCGATTAAACAGAGTTAATTTTTGAGCAATTTTGATGAAAAAACGCGAAAATAACCATGAAGGAAGCGTTTTATCGAAAAAAGGACTTCAGATTCGTGTTCAGCACCCCGAAAAACCCCTTAGAGAGTAGGTTTGAAAGCGATTAAACAGAGTTTATTTTTGAGCAATTTTGATGAAAAAACGCGAAAATAACCATGAAGGAAGCGTTTTATCGAAAAAAGGACTTCAGATTCGTGTTCAGCACCCCGAAAACCCCTTAGAGAGTAGGTTTGAAAGCGATTAAACAGAGTTTATTTTTGAGCAATTTTGATGAAAAAACGCGAAAATAACCATGAAGGAAGCGTTTTATCGAAAAAGGACTTCAGATTCGTGTTCAGCACCCCGAAAACCCCTTAGAGAGTAGGTTTGAAAGCGATTAAACAGAGTTAATTTTTGAGCAATTTTGATGAAAAAACGCGAAAATAACCATGAAGGAAGCGTTTTATCGAAAAAAGGACTTCAGATTCGTGTTCAGCACCCCGAAAACCCCTTAGAGAGTAGGTTTGAAAGCGATTAAACAGAGTTTATTTTTGAGCAATTTTGATGAAAAAACGCGAAAATAACCATGAAGGAAGCGTTTTATCGAAAAAAGGACTTCAGATTCGTGTTCAGCACCCCGAAAAACCCCTTAGAGAGTAGGTTTGAAAGCGATTAAACAGAGTTTATTTTTGAGCAATTTTGATGAAAAAACGCGAAAATAACCATGAAGGAAGCGTTTTATCGAAAAAAGGACTTCAGATTCGTGTTCAGCACCCCGAAAACCCCTTAGAGAGTAGGTTTGAAAGCGATTAAACAGAGTTAATTTTTGAGCAATTTTGATGAAAAAACGCGAAAATAACCATGAAGGAAGCGTTTTATCGAAAAAAGGACTTCAGATTCGTGTTCAGCACCCCGAAAAACCCCTTAGAGAGTAGGTTTGAAAGCGATTAAACAGAGTTAATTTTTGAGCAATTTTGATGAAAAAACGCGAAAATAACCATGAAGGAAGCGTTTTATCGAAAAAAGGACTTCAGATTCGTGTTCAGCACCCCGAAAAACCCCTTAGAGAGTAGGTTTGAAAGCGATTAAACAGAGTTAATTTTTGAGCAATTTTGATGAAAAAACGCGAAAATAACCATGAAGGAAGCGTTTTATCGAAAAAAGGACTTCAGATTCGTGTTCAGCACCCCGAAAAACCCCTTAGAGAGTAGGTTTGAAAGCGATTAAACAGAGTTAATTTTTGAGCAATTTTGATGAAAAAACGCGAAAATAACCATGAAGGAAGCGTTTTATCGAAAAAAGGACTTCAGATTCGTGTTCAGCACCCCGAAAACCCCTTAGAGAGTAGGTTTGAAAGCGATTAAACAGAGTTAATTTTTGAGCAATTTTGATGAAAAAACGCGAAAATAACCATGAAGGAAGCGTTTTATCGAAAAAAGGACTTCAGATTCGTGTTCAGCACCCCGAAAAACCCCTTAGAGAGTAGGTTTGAAAGCGATTAAACAGAGTTAATTTTTGAGCAATTTTGATGAAAAAACGCGAAAATAACCATGAAGGAAGCGTTTTATCGAAAAAAGGACTTCAGATTCGTGTTCAGCACCCCGAAAAACCCCTTAGAGAGTAGGTTTGAAAGCGATTAAACAGAGTTAATTTTTGAGCAATTTTGATGAAAAAACGCGAAAATAACCATGAAGGAAGCGTTTTATCGAAAAAAGGACTTCAGATTCGTGTTCAGCACCCCGAAAACCCCTTAGAGAGTAGGTTTGAAAGCGATTAAACAGAGTTAATTTTTGAGCAATTTTGATGAAAAAACGCGAAAATAACCATGAAGGAAGCGTTTTATCGAAAAAAGGACTTCAGATTCGTGTTCAGCACCCCGAAAAACCCCTTAGAGAGTAGGTTTGAAAGCGATTAAACAGAGTTAATTTTTGAGCAATTTTGATGAAAAAACGCGAAAATAACCATGAAGGAAGCGTTTTATCGAAAAAAGGACTTCAGATTCGTGTTCAGCACCCCGAAAACCCCTTAGAGAGTAGGTTTGAAAGCGATTAAACAGAGTTAATTTTTGAGCAATTTTGATGAAAAAACGCGAAAATAACCATGAAGGAAGCGTTTTATCGAAAAAAGGACTTCAGATTCGTGTTCAGCACCCGAAAAACCCCTTAGAGAGTAGGTTTGAAAGCGATTAAACAGAGTTAATTTTTGAGCAATTTTGATGAAAAAACGCGAAAATAACCATGAAGGAAGCGTTTTATCGAAAAAAGGACTTCAGATTCGTGTTCAGCACCCCGAAAAACCCCTTAGAGAGTAGGTTTGAAAGCGATTAAACAGAGTTAATTTTTGAGCAATTTTGATGAAAAAACGCGAAAATAACCATGAAGGAAGCGTTTTATCGAAAAAAGGACTTCAGATTCGTGTTCAGCACCCCGAAAAACCCCTTAGAGAGTAGGTTTGAAAGCGATTAAACAGAGTTAATTTTTGAGCAATTTTGATGAAAAAACGCGAAAATAACCATGAAGGAAGCGTTTTATCGAAAAAAGGACTTCAGATTCGTGTTCAGCACCCCGAAAAACCCCTTAGAGAGTAGGTTTGAAAGCGATTAAACAGAGTTAATTTTTGAGCAATTTTGATGAAAAAACGCGAAAATAACCATGAAGGAAGCGTTTTATCGAAAAAAGGACTTCAGATTCGTGTTCAGCACCCCGAAAACCCCTTAGAGAGTAGGTTTGAAAGCGATTAAACAGAGTTAATTTTTGAGCAATTTTGATGAAAAAACGCGAAAATAACCATGAAGGAAGCGTTTTATCGAAAAAAGGACTTCAGATTCGTGTTCAGCACCCCGAAAACCCCTTAGAGAGTAGGTTTGAAAGCGATTAAACAGAGTTAATTTTTGAGCAATTTTGATGAAAAAACGCGAAAATAACCATGAAGGAAGCGTTTTATCGAAAAAAGGACTTCAGATTCGTGTTCAGCACCCCGAAAACCCCTTAGAGAGTAGGTTTGAAAGCGATTAAACAGAGTTAATTTTTGAGCAATTTTGCAGAAAAAACGCGAAAATAACCATGAAGGAAGCGTTTTATCGAAAAAAGGACTTCAGATTCGTGTTCAGCACCCCGAAAAACCCCTTAGAGAGTAGGTTTGAAAGCGATTAAACAGAGTTAATTTTTGAGCAATTTTGATGAAAAAACGCGAAAATAACCATGAAGGAAGCGTTTTATCGAAAAAAGGACTTCAGATTCGTGTTCAGCACCCCGAAAAACCCCTTAGAGAGTAGGTTTGAAAGCGATTAAACAGAGTTAATTTTTGAGCAATTTTGATGAAAAAACGCGAAAATAACCATGAAGGAAGCGTTTTATCGAAAAAAGGACTTCAGATTCGTGTTCAGCACCCCGAAAAACCCCTTAGAGAGTAGGTTTGAAAGCGATTAAACAGAGTTAATTTTTGAGCAATTTTGATGAAAAAACGCGAAAATAACCATGAAGGAAGCGTTTTATCGAAAAAAGGACTTCAGATTCGTGTTCAGCACCCCGAAAACCCCTTAGAGAGTAGGTTTGAAAGCGATTAAACAGAGTTAATTTTTGAGCAATTTTGATGAAAAAACGCGAAAATAACCATGAAGGAAGCGTTTTATCGAAAAAGGACTTCAGATTCGTGTTCAGCACCCCGAAAACCCCTTAGAGAGTAGGTTTGAAAGCGATTAAACAGAGTTAATTTTTGAGCAATTTTGATGAAAAAACGACTTCAGATTCGTGTTCAGCACCCCGAAAACCCCTTAGAGAGTAGGTTTGAAAGCGATTAAACAGAGTTAATTTTTGAGCAATTTTGATGAAAAAACGCGAAAATAACCATGAAGGAAGCGTTTTATCGAAAAAAGGACTTCAGATTCGTGTTCAGCACCCCGAAAAACCCCTTAGAGAGTAGGTTTGAAAGCGATTAAACAGAGTTTATTTTTGAGCAATTTTGATGAAAAAACGCGAAAATAACCATGAAGGAAGCGTTTTATCGAAAAAGGACTTCAGATTCGTGTTCAGCACCCCGAAAACCCCTTAGAGAGTAGGTTTGAAAGCGATTAAACAGAGTTAATTTTTGAGCAATTTTGATGAAAAACGCGAAAATAACCATGAAGGAAGCGTTTTATCGAAAAAACGGACTTCAGATTCGTGTTCAGCACCCCGAAAAACCCCTTAGAGAGTAGGTTTGAAAGCGATTAAACAGAGTTTATTTTTGAGCAATTTTGATGAAAAAACGCGAAAATAACCATGAAGGAAGCGTTTTATCGAAAAACGGACTTCAGATTCGTGTTCAGCACCCCGAAAAACCCCTTAGAGAGTAGGTTTGAAAGCGATTAAACAGAGTTAATTTTTGAGCAATTTTGATGAAAAAACGCGAAAATAACCATGAAGGAAGCGTTTTATCGAAAAACGGACTTCAGATTCGTGTTCAGCACCCCGAAAAACCCCTTAGAGAGTAGGTTTGAAAGCGATTAAACAGAGTTAATTTTTGAGCAATTTTGATGAAAAAACGCGAAAATAACCATGAAGGAAGCGTTTTATCGAAAAACGGACTTCAGATTCGTGTTCAGCACCCCGAAAAACCCCTTAGAGAGTAGGTTTGAAAGCGATTAAACAGAGTTAATTTTTGAGCAATTTTGATGAAAAATCGCGAAAATAACCATGAAGGAAGCGTTTTATCGAAAAACGGACTTCAGATTCGTGTTCAGCACCCCGAAAAACCCCTTAGAGAGTAGGTTTGAAAGCGATTAAACAGAGTTGATTTTCAGGACATTTTGATGAAAAATCGCGAAAATAACCATGAAGGAAGCGTTTTATCGAAAAACGGACTTCAGATTCGTGTTCAGCACCCCGAAAAACCCCTTAGAGAGTAGGTTTGAAAGCGATTAAACAGAGTTGATTTTTGAGCAATTTTGATGAAAAATCGCGAAAATAACCATGAAGGAAGCGTTTTATCGAAAAACGGACTTCAGATTCGTGTTCAGCACCCCGAAAAACCCCTTAGAGAGTAGGTTTGAAAGCGATTAAACAGAGTTAATTTTTGAGCAATTTTGATGAAAAAACGCGAAAATAACCATGAAGGAAGCGTTTTATCGAAAAACGGACTTCAGATTCGTGTTCAGCACCCCGAAAAACCCCTTAGAGAGTAGGTTTGAAAGCGATTAAACAGAGTTTATTTTTGAGCAATTTTGATGAAAAAACGCGAAAATAACCATGAAGGAAGCGTTTTATCGGGAAACGGACTTCAGATTCGTGTTCAGCACCCCGAAAAACCCCTTAGAGAGTAGGTTTGAAAGCGATTAAACAGAGTTGATTTTTGAGCAATTTTGATGAAAAACGCGAAAATAACCATGAAGGAAGCGTTTTATCGAAAAACGGACTTCAGATTCGTGTTCAGCACCCCGAAAAACCCCTTAGAGAGTAGGTTTGAAAGCGATTAAACAGAGTTAATTTTTGAGCAATTTTGATGAAAAATCGCGAAAATAACCATGAAGGAAGCGTTTTATCGAAAAACGGACTTCAGATTCGTGTTCAGCACCCCGAAAACCCCTTAGAGAGTAGGTTTGAAAGCGATTAAACAGAGTTGATTTTCAGGACATTTTGATGAAAAATCGCGAAAATAACCATGAAGGAAGCGTTTTATCGAAAAGAAAAATCGCGATAATAACCATGAAGGAAGCGTTTTATCGAAAAACGGACTTCAGATTCGTGTTCAGCACCCCGAAATACCCCTTAGAGAGTAGGTTTGAAAGCGATTAAACAGAGAGTTGATTTTCAGCACATTTTGATGAAAAATCGCGAAAATAACCATGAAGGAAGCGTTTTATCGAAAAACGGACTTCAGATTCGTGTTCAGCACCCCGAAAACCCCTTAGAGTAGGTTTGAAAGCGATTAAACAGAGTTTATTTTTGAGCAATTTTGATGAAAAATCGCGAAAATAACCATGAAGGAAGCGTTTTATCGGAAAAACGGACTTCAGATTCGTGTTCAGCATCCCGAAATACTCCTTACAGAGTAGGTTTGAAAGCGATTAAACAGAGTTGATTTTCAGGACATTTTGATGAAAAATCGCGAAAATGACCATGAAGGAAGCGTTTTATCGAAAAACGGACTTCAGTTTCGTGTTCAGCACCCCGAAATACCCCTTAGATAGTAGGTTTGAAAGCGATTACAATAATTGGAATAACCTGTCCTCAAAAGTAATAACAACTTTGTCTAAAACTAGGTAGGTATTGAAAACCATGCCGCGCGCCGGCGCCAAAATCACAGACAATATTCAAGAACTGTCATTGTCATTTATACATTTTCAGATAGAATAACAAACCATATTTAAATTAACTACTAGGTTCGTTATTATTTACGTTTTAGTGATGTAATATTTGTTTGAATGTCGTTACGTTAAACATTGTTTCAATCAACTTTAACCCCCCCCCTTTTCGCTGGAACCCCCCCAAGCATTTTGCGTAATGACCCCCCCCCCCCCCCCCTCCTTGATTACTCACCAATAGTGAAGTGATAATTTGTGTGAAATATCTAGTGCAAGGGACTTACTTCCTAGCTCTCCTTGTAAACTGATCTTCTTAAATCATTTACCCTTTCGCAATTAGAATTCAACATCAAGTCCATATCTGTG